>OZ010593.1:16252617-16365117 GCA_963932145.1 Acanthosepion lycidas | reverse complement strand
TCTGGGTTTTTTTTTTTTTTTTTTTTTTTTCATACTGACATTACATAGGGTTTACACTTTTATAACTTCATATTTTCATTGTTAATTTACTTATTAGGTTGGTGAAAAAATAATGTCGTTTTCACATATATGTTACTTCTGGAGAAAACATTATTTTTTGCACCAACCTAATATTTCGATTAAATTATACCCGACATTAAAAAAAAGGGTCTTTCTTTTCTTTCTATCTATATCTCCTTGTTACTTCCATTATTTTCAATCTTTAAAACTTTTTCTGTTTCTTTCTTTCATTCTAAACTTCATTTTCTTCAGTATCTTCCTATATTTCTGAGATGAGGTAATATGTACACTATTTACATAATTCAGACTATTGTCATCAACTTTGTCACCATATTTATTACAACGTTTCGGCCGTTGTACGCTCCGGCCTTCTTCAGGTGGTTGGAATGTCGACCTGAACCCTTTATTTTGCTCACTGGGGTAGACTGTTCTTGTTCCACGTCTAATGGATATCACTTATCTCCTGCTTAATTTACCTCTCCAAGTTCTCCACCGCCTTAACAAGGTATTGAACTCACTCTCTCTCACTGGATCTAACTAACGCCTTTATCCACTGTGCAATGTGTTCTTGAGAACATCTGTGTATGAATTTCTGGGTATTATAAACCTAATGTCTTCAGCAACCGTTTTTGTTTTGTTTTTTTTGTTTTTTTTTTACCACTGCTCATATTGCAATTATGGCTGTTATCATCGATTTTTTTATTTTTAACAGAGCTCATATTGCGATGTGGCAACAAAGATGATGACACTAGTCCGAATAATGTAAATAGTGTTCATTTTCTTCTTCTGGCTTCACTATCCAGCTATCACTCTACATATATCCCTACCATCTTTCATCTCTCTCTCATATATCTTATATTTATAAGTAATTATACTCGTTTGGAAAAAACCTTAGGTGTTTTGGATTGTAAATGAACAAACCAATACTAAAGGAATAAAAAAAAAAGAAAGAACTAAAAACATGTAATTCAGACGAAAACAATCGACTAGAATCCAAGCTCAGAGTAAAAAAAAAAACAATCTCCAATCCGAGTAAAGCAAAAATAACTTAGCAAAGTGTTCAATACACTAACTACAGTAAATCTAGCTATGAACGCGGATCGTCAGTGTAAGCTGGCTAACGTACACTAGGTATGTTTGCCTGGCTCTTTAGGTTCATAGTTATATATACACACACACACATTTTCATACATGTGAGTATCGACCCTTTCAAATGCTTCAATATATTAAAACATCTACCTTTTAGCCTTCTGTCCGATTTTCTTACGATACGCCTCATCGAACAATTGATGTCATTAACAGAAAGGCCCAGTCCAGAACTCCGCTTTTTGTAATAATTCTTTATGATATTAACACTTAAAAGAGAATGTCAGCCATTCACGTTTAGCGACACACGTCTTTACGAACTACTCTTCATAGAACATTTTTCACTTTTCTTTTTTAAAAACATCATTTTGTCAGAATTAGAACAGACATTGAAAACATTCTTCTTATTAAACCAATACAAGAAATTAACTCTAATGAGAATCAGCAATATATGTTTAACGGACCTTTTTTGATAAATTCCTGATTTTCAAATGGCGACGTCAATATTAAATCGTTTATTTTAAAAAAAATGATCTCCACTTTATCCTGGTAAAGATCATTACTTACTTTTACACCGTTTACAGTGATCAATATTCTAACCCTGATAAAAGATCAGGATTCTCAATGCTTTATTTTTTTTACAATGTGGACTATTCTTTATTTACAATAAAGAATTAAATAAATTTTTGTCCAATAATGTTCGGAGAGATACGAGTAAAGATAGAATAAGGACGGAAAAAAGACTATATTAAAATGCTTCTTTTATGTGCCGTGTCAATTCAGGATGTAGGCGATCATAGCCATCCACATCTTCCTTTCCTTGTAACTTTTAATAACTTGTTTTTTCGTTAGTTTTCCTAAACCCTGTTCTAAAATCCAATTTCATAATGTACGTTTCATGTTGATTTCCTCTTTCATTCTTTCTCTCAATATGTTTTATCAGATTTTCCAAACCCTCTTTTCTCATTAAGTGTTCCAGAAATTGCCTCTTCCTTTTGTTAAATACAACCTCGTTGTTGCTTGCATGTTCATGGTATCATCAGCATCTTCCCGTAGAACAACCTTTTTTTGTTCCAAGTCTCTTCATCTTTGAGGAGATCGTCCAA
This sequence comes from Acanthosepion lycidas, assembly GCA_963932145.1. NCBI lineage: Eukaryota > Metazoa > Mollusca > Cephalopoda > Sepiida > Sepiidae > Acanthosepion > Acanthosepion lycidas. The sequence goes on along the minus strand of OZ010593.1, from coordinate 16,362,865 downwards.
GATTTGCAGTCATACAGGAGGACAGTACTCTTTTTGTTTCTAACGAAATTTTTCTGTCTCTTATTACTCTGCTTAGCTTTAGGAATGCATCTTTAGCCACCATAATACGTCTTGGGATCCGAGTGTCACACGTTACATTTATGCACTGCTAGGAGCATGGCCCGGCTTTGATTAAAGCTTGATTAAAAAAAATCGTACGACTCGTACAACAATCGCTATAACTTGACTTAAAATATTTTGCCCTTCCTTGCATTTAAAGGAGTGCCCTTGCCGTGCTGATGTTGATACATGCCGTACTTCTTGCCTATCTCACATTGCGAATTTTTTCTAAGCTCTACACTAAACATTAAATCTGTTACGAAAAAAGAACTAAACAAAATGAACACAAAACAATCAGCTTTCAAAAAGGACTCGTAACTGGAAAAACCGAATGAAAAAAAAAGAATGTTAATACTTTTTCACATCCAACCCAGTTCTGCGGAATCAGAATCAACGTTGAAAGCGAATGAGCCAATTGCAGTAAAGTGCCATGCAGTTTTAAATTTTTCCCGCTTGTGACGAATGCTAGTTAACATTCGTGTCAGTCAGCTGCTGGCTCTCACGCTGGCCAATAGAATCTTCCTACCTATTCGTGGCAGCCAGCTATTGGCTCTCACTCTAGCCAGTAGAAAATGGGCGCAAACTACATGAAAAGTGCTGTAGAAGCATGAAAAAAATCGATTATTTCCACTATTGATGGGAGTTGAGAAATGCAAAGTCAGTCTTGGCCTTCCCGCTAACTTGGAGCATGTGCATGTAAATTTTGGTGCAAATCCGTCGAAAATCTCTCTCTCTCTCTCACACACACACATCCTGCCTTTTATAGATAGAGGCTAATATATTCCGAGAAGTTCCTATTATGGACATGCATATATTCATAGCATACTACTGTTTGTTTTGTATCAACAAGGAATAACAAAGGAAGATATACTTATTTCCGAGAATATAAAATGTGTGCGTAATTGCGTACATGCATCATGGATTTTGTCAAAATACGTGTACATTCACTGCGTAAGTACTCGAGTTATAATAGGCAGTTGCAGAATTAGGCAGAAGAAAACGTGGGCGCTTTATTGAGAACATGAACATTCACACTTATTTCACAAATCATGAGAAAGTCACCTGCTACACATGACATCCCTGGAAACTTTGATTTAAATCTTGAGAGAAAAAACACTTCAAGATTACTCAACTAATTTCGGAGATTTTTTAAAATCAATATTAAGTCAAAATTTCATCGAAGCTTATACTTCATTTCCGACGTAAGTCGCATGCTTAATTTACAAAACGACCTGAGAAAAAAAAAATGTAAAAAAATGAAGTAGTAACCAAGTTGATCAGGTCAAATTGGCAGCAGAACTAGAAAAATAAATAAATAAAAAAAACAAAACAAAAAAAAAAACGACCTACAATCTGCATTTAACCAAGGTAAGTAATTGTTTCTTAATTTAAACGTCTGTAAAACGAAACCTCTCTATCAGTCATCTGAGAGTTTCTTTCCTCCCTTCCATCAGCATGGCTGATGCAAACCTCCAGGAGAGTGATTTATTGCGACTTCTGACAAAATGGAAAGATTACATTGAATCAATTGCTAGTTCTATGTCGTGCTAGACATTTTTTTCTTTTCAGAATCTTCCTTACATTTTTAAAAATCTAACTCTCGTCCTTGCTTTGGATATTGTTGCCACATATGGTATGGTGTTCGTGATATACATTTACAGAGTCTTGATAAAATACAAAAAAATAATCTAAATGTTTTTTTTTTGTCTTGACCTGGCTTTTCAGCTTTTCCCCCACCTACTTAATGTAACTTCCTCGTATTTTTTTTTATAAATATTTTCATGGTAAGTGTTATGATGATCGTTTCTCTACGTGTTGTAAGCTATGGAAGGTTACTGAATAGAACAATCACCCGAAATTTGTTAATGAACGAACATACTTAGGACACGAACAACACATATACGATTCGCCAGCGTCGCATAGAAGTAGTACTCAACCGTTAAAAGTGAGTAAAGTGAATTCTACAATGAATCGCCAACTGCAGGATATCAACCGACCACCCCATATGTGGCACAAGTCCGAATTTAATGTGGGGTTTCCGAGCCCATAAGCTCGGCCAAATATTCCCCGTAGACACCATATAAAACGGTGTCGAGTAGCTGTTTCCAGAGACGACAAAGCCGCGTTTGGGGATCCTCTCTGTCCAGAGTCAGAGAGTTTGACCAGCACAGCTGGAGACGAATCTCCAACTGCAGACCAAGATACAGTATTTACTGGTGTATTTATGTGAATGGTGACATACCCATTATCGTCCGTTTGTACGCTACAACACTACAATACCTAGACTTTATGAATTGAAGCACAGTACTAGATTATGTAGCTTCCAGGTTCGAAGAAGGATGTTTGATCACCGAGACCTATCGGCTTCATTCACCCATTAGCCATTCCTATTGATCTGACAAAACTGTTGCGTTCAGCTGACAATTTAGAAATTCCTGGTTTGGTGCCATGCATAACAATCATATGAAAGTTTCGGTCTGATGAGTATTTCAGTACAGTAGTCCTGGGTACGACGATAAACTACATCCAGCAGCAAGGCCTATGGCCGGGAGAGTAGAGGTTTCGAGGAGCGTGAGACTACCTATTATTTGCTGCTGTTCGAAGGTCCACACTGACCCGGGGTGGTAGCACCAGTTAGGGTCTCAGCTACGTAATAAAGAGACCTCCGAAACAAAAGCAAAACGGTATGAATGTATAAAATTACATTTTCATAGTAAAATGTCCAACACAACTTATTAATAGCAAAATGACTAGCAATACATTTTATTAGGTTGGTGCAAAATAATGACGTAATAATGTCGTTTTTTGACGTTAAAAAATACGTCAAAAAACGACATTATTACGTCATTATTTGTGCACCAACCTAATTATCAACAATATAACTTAGAGCAAATTAATCAACAATAAATTTATTAGTAGTTAAATAACACATAGATGTTGATATGCCGCTAAACAAACTCAACCAATCAACTATTTAGGTACATCACTCGAGTTTTTATTTACATTATCCGGACTGTTGTCCTCATCTTTATTGCCATATTCACGACGTTTCGACAGTTTCATGCTCCGGCCTTTTTTCAGAAGATCGAAATTTTCAACTAAACACTATTTCCTCCACCGGGGTAGATAGTTCTAATTCCACGTGTCATGCTAATCCGAATGTCTCGGTTATCTTTCTTTAACTCAGCTCTTCAAGTTTTTGTTCACCTCTGCAGTAGCCAGGTATTGAACTCACAACTTTTGAGTCAACTCACTGGATTCAACCAACGCTTTTATCCACTGGGCCATGTGGGGACGAAATAAAGGGTTCAGTTTGAAATTCCAATCATCTGAAGAAGGCCGAATCGTACGACGACCGAAACATCGGGAATATGGTAATAAAAATGGGGACAAGAGTTCGAACAATGTCAATAATTTAAATAATTACAATACCTCATCTCAGAAACACAGGATATAGAGTTTTTACTTTAATATTTTTTATAGCAATTAGCTATTCCGTTAAACTACACCTAACGCAGCCTAATGTATGTGTAAATATATTCATATTATGCGCAAAAATAATTGGTGGTGTCAAGCAAGAAGATAAATTTAAATATCTAGAAAGTGTTTTAACATCGGATGGAAAATGTGGCGTCGAAATCCGAACTCGCATTTTAATAGCGAAAGATCTACCGTCTGGTGTATGGCGATAATCTACATACGCGTCCTTGGTCAGACGACGAACTACATCAGACAGCAAGCCATCTAATCAGGTCGCTTTGAGGAGCGTGGAACCACCTCTCATTTGCTGGTATTTCCAGGTTCACCCTGACCTGGGGTGGTAGCACCTACTCGGGCCCCAGCTTTGTAACCCCCCCCCCAAACTGGGGCCAAAACACTATGAAAGTGTAAAAATGTTTTAATACCAGTAATATATTGTAAAAAAAAAAATATTACCGGGAATACATTTTTGAAAAACAAAAAAAACAAAAAACAAAAGAAAACCAAAAAAAATTTACAGGAATATATTTTTGAAAAACAAAACAAAACAAAAAAAAAAAATGACCAGGAATATATTTTTGAAAAAAAATATCGGCAATATAAAGTTTGTTGTCATTAAATAATCCACTGGGGTTGATATCCCATAAACAAAACAAGCCAAAACGGAGTCAAAACTCTATGAAAGTGTAAAAATATGTTTTAATACCAGAAATACTTTGTAGAAAATTACCAACAATATATTTTTGAAAAAATATTCCTAGATAAAAAAAATTATTACCAGCAATAAATTTCTCAAAACAAATATTACCAGCCATAAAAATCTTGTCGACATTAAATAACCCATTGAGGTTGATAGGCCGTAAAAAAAACCCAAAAAAAAAACAAAAAAAAAACACAACTAGGCATATTTTGCGTAGATTTTGGTTTATGTTTAAATGCGATCAAAATCCAATAGGAACCAAAGAAAAAGAGACCTGAACTGTTATGCAATATTTGTCCGCCTATATAATAGTAAATGCTGGATAATCTCCGCACAGTTGAAGAGATTTGAGAAAACAGATAAGTCGTTCTCCAAAAGGATACTGTGAATAACATGGACTGAATATTTGAGTACCGAATAAATTTTAAGGGAAATAAAAAAAAAAAAAAAAAAATAATAAAAATAATAATAATAATATACTGGTACGTAGAATCTGAGAGAAGTGAAATTTCTCGGGTACATAATGAGGAAAGAAGGTTTGGAGAATTTGAAACTTACAGGAGATTTTGAAAGCAATAGGGGCATAGGAATGCAGAGAGTAATCTACCTGACGAGTAAGTAAATCTAATCTAATATATATATATATATATACACACACACACATTTAAAAAAGAATGAACAGATTTTATGACGCATTGCTTCAGTCCTCAATCATCGTCATGCAATGAATCAGTGACCATTTGAAAGAGGAATTTCTAAGTTTTGAATGGCTGTAGTTGCGTCGTATCTCCGTCAACGTTCATTTGTTTGTTTACTCTTGGAATGGCGAATCTTTCTGCGTTCTCAAAAACAAATACGGTTGTCACGCTGCAACGTGCTTTTCAAGGTAATTCAACAGTAATCCTCCCTCTCCTTAGAACATTTGACGGTGGTTTAAACAGTTTCAAGAGAGTAGGTGTCTGTGTAAAAGCAAACGTCCAGGAGGATCTCGAGTTTCGGGTGGACAAGTGGTAAGAATCCGTTCTGCGTTTGTGAGGAGTCCACAAATATATCTATCAGTGAGCTTGCGATCTCTCAATCCACTATCCGGCATGTGCTAAGATGTGCCCCAGCGATGGATTAGTCGGAAGGGAACTCAAGATCTTTGTGCTTGGCCTGCGATATCCCCAGACCTCACCGTATGTAATTTTTTTTTTTTTTTTCATGTGGGGATACGTAAAAGATCGCATTTGTTTTACTGATACCCACTAACCTCGATGACCAGAAACATCGAATAACAACAGCGATCAACTCAGTGGATCATGATATGATGATACGCGTCTGGGAGGAATTCTTTTATGATGCCCATGCTGAAGTTTGTGGCCACATTGAACACTTGTAAGACAGGAAGTGAAAGTTGATTGTGAGTAGAATACGTGTGACTGCTGGAGTTTAATTTGCTTTACCTCATTAAAATATTGCGTAATGAAATTCTTTTGAATAACCCTGCATATATCTACGGTGTTCCAATTTATCTATCCATCTGTCTATCTATATACTCTTATGTCATAAGTATCACTGTGTGTGTATATATATATATATATATATATATATATATATATGCTTGTTTATATCTATCTACTCTTATTTGATACGCATCATTCTCTATATAGTCTTACTTGTTAATATCTTTCTGTGCGTTTAAAGGTGATTAGTTCTAAGATAAATTTTCAAAGTAATAAAATTATTACTCATAGTCCCTTATAATATGTCTAGTTATGTTTAATTGCGTTAGAAATGAGCAAATCTACATAAATATAAATACAATTTTATATATAATTTATTTTTGTTCTTCCAGGTAAGTTTGCTGATTTATACTCCCGAGTGAGTGAGTATGTATGTATGTTTTCATTCGACTTTAATTAAATAATTTAGACCAATTATGTCTGCCTATTTTAGTTTTAATCCTTTCAATTCCACGAATTAATTTCTTAGTAGCTGTAAAAAATTAATAAAAATTCCGAAATTTTCTTTCAAGTAATTTTTATTTTCCCAAGTACTTTCAATATCATCTGCGACCATCTTCAGCTATTGCATATCTATGAATGTGTTATGCGTTAACGCCGTAAATTCAAAATATTTACCTCTATACAAGGCAGGTATCTTATATGACAATTTTAAAGATATATATATATATATATATATATATATATATATATATATATATATATATGTGTGTGTGTGTGTGTAATATATTAGTAAAAAAAAAAAAAAAAATACGCACTCTTAAATTTTCAAAAATTCAACCTTAGCGTTGCGACTGCACGCTCTAAAAGTTTGTATCCGTTAACAATAACACATAAAAAGAAAAAAGATTCGCAGTTAATTTTTTCGTCTTCGATGCTACCTGATTTTTACCAAAAACAAAATAATTTCCATGCCTGAAGATGACTGAATGTACAGTTGAAAGTACTTGAGTATTAAATATATACCGCTTGTTTGAATGATTCATTGTAATATAAATTGAACTGCACCATATATTTGATTTTATATATATATATATATATATATAGTCCGCCGTTTTATTTTTATAAATTTATATTATTCTTAGGTTTACTCTTTTTGGTAACGCCATGTAGTAGGCCTTACTAGAAGTTTCTTCACAGTCAAGTGAAAAAATTTAAAAAAAAAAAACAAAAAAAAACGCGGTTCTGTAAAATTTCGCTTCATATAATTTGTCTTTACTTATGTAGTTCAAATACATCCAGATTGTGCTTACTCCATGACAACGATGCCCATCGTGGGTAAATTTTCATATCATTTAGGCATCCATATAAGTGGACAATTTAAAAGGATTTAAAATAACAAAGAAAACCCTCCTATTAAGTATTATAGCAATTAATACTACTCGGGTACTGGTGAATATTTTCAATTTAAATTTCATATTACTATTGACTAACGAAACTTTCTAACTTGTCGCAATACCTATTCTAAAACTCTGTCTATAAGATATGTCGGATAACTTATTTAATGAAAGTAACTAAATAATCTATTTTCCGAATATATCAAAGGTTACAAAATTGTTCCTCCAAATATGTCTGTTACAAATTAGATAACATCAGATGACGCATAATGGGAGGAGTAATTGATTGGGGTATCAGATAATTGGCTACATCATCCGCTGATAATGCTATATCGGAATCATCATAACATTTCCAAAGCATTCTATGCCAGCGCGTCAGTTATCCATAAAACAAATCAGGCATCGAGGTATGTATTCATCAGTACCGACATTATGAGAACCAAATCTGTTAGAACTGGTGGCTGATTCACATCGAACAGCAGATCAATATAAGGTTAAGAGTGAATAATAAATTAAAATTGTCTGCTTATGTTAATGGTAATATTAACAGTTTCCCTACAAAGAAACATTTGGTATTCATTGACTAAACAACCAATACGGTTTTTAGTTAAAATTTATAAAATCTTTCTCTTAAAACTCTTAAGAAAACACAATTCACAAGTTCAGTAATTTTATACGCTCTTTCTATTATCATTGGTATCTCCTTTCTAAGCTTCTATTTGAGGAAATCTGAACATCTTGATTATATCAGTATTTTTCTCTTTCAGTTATATCTGCTAACCCTTTTAGTTGTTGCTGTTGTTGGTAGTCCTCAAGTGATGCCGTTTGTTATTTGGCACAGTTCTTTGTTTCTGATACAATGTTCAAAGAAGGATGATATTTGCATAGACCGTCAGATTTGTTTGTTAACGGTATATCAATTATTTATTGGTCGAAATTTAATTTAATTTTAGTTTTATTATTATATTTATTATATGCTGAAATTTAAATTTCTTAGGAGCTTTGAAGTAATAAAAGAAGTACTACATGTTATTCTGCTTTCACAGCTGAATACATGGTAGATGATAACTCCGCTTTTGTGTGATCATGATTACTAGCGGCAGTGAACTGTAGGACATTATATGAATTAATGTCATGAAAGTATTCTTTCATTTAAGTTATCTAGATAATTGATTTTGTTTTACGGCATGTAATGCTCTATGGATAAATTTAATGCCGAAATTCAAATATTTTGAACGTAATTGTATGCATTCAACTACAGACAATTTATTGTTGGCCATTTTGCTATAAAATGTATTATTAGTAATTCTACTATAAATATAGCACTGATGATCTTTTTACCATAAAAATGTACTGTTAGTCTTTTTTATCGAAATATTCATTACTTGTACATTTACCATAAAATAATGTATTTTTATACTTTCATAGCGTTTTGCTTTTGTTTTTACTTGTACATTTACCATAAAATAATGTATTTTTATACTTTCATAGCGTTTTGCTTTTGTTTTTTTTTTGGGGGGGAGGGTCACTATTTGCCCATAGCAGGGACCCTGGGTCAGGGTGGACCTTGGAACAACATCAATTAAGAGGTGGTTCTACGCTTCTCAAAATTTCCAATTTCCCGACCGGAGGCCTTTTTTTCACCATTTATTTTAGGAAGTCTTTGTATACAACAGTTTAGATATGTCCGAACGTGTTTGACGTCATGCTGACATCCATTATGCTGTTTTTTTGTTTTTTGTTTTTTTTAATAAAATTACGAACTATTTGCTTGTACTTAGATAGTGATTTAACATTTAAGTGGTGGGGATCATCAGTTGATATTTCAATAGATTGCCTTTTATTTCCGTTTTTCTTTCTTTTCAAGTCTAAAAGGAGTTAAGGTATCATTTTTATAGTTGTGTATGCAATTGAAGGTCACCCTACGAGTGCTACTGGCACGATGAAACAGTCCAGAATGTCGCATCATAGGGTTATCGGCCATTAAAATTGTTCTCCCGCCAGTTTTTTTTTTCTGGTGATACCTACACTGGGCCCTATATCACTGTAATGATAATACAGCATCGGTAGGCAAAGGGTTTCCTAGAATGAAAATAACGGCCAGGTCGGAAGGATATTATTAGCTATTGGCTGAACGACCGTTTTCCCGTGATCTACCTAACCTTCCGATTGGAGAACATCGACTGGTTTGAACTTGAGCGGTATAAGCTCCGCCAGGTTTATTTGTGGAAGACAGACAATGCATGAATGAATAAATCTATGGCTCACGACTCAGAAATATGGAGAGCACAAACGATGTGCTCAATTGCGCGACTCCGTGACCACATCCGGTAATGGGATGAAGGATTAAAGTTACAATAGACTTAAAACTGTAACCTGTAAGAATTTTTACGTTTTTTTTTTTTCTTACCCGTTAGTGCAACATTTTTACAGTTGTTCCAGGATTTATAAAGGATTATCGCCACTAGAATAATTCGACATTTTTATAGTTGTGTATGCAATTGAAGGTCACCCTACGAGTGCTACTGGCACGATGAAACAGTCCAGAATGTCGCATCATAGGGTTATCGGCCATTAAAATTGTTCTCCCGCCAGTTTTTTTTTTCTGGTGATACCTACACTGGGCCCTATATCACTGTAATGATAATACAGCATCGGTAGGCAAAGGGTTTCCTAGAATGAAAATAACGGCCAGGTCGGAAGGATATTATTAGCTATTGGCTGAACGACCGTTTTCCCGTGATCTACCTAACCTTCCGATTGGAGAACATCGACTGGTTTGAACTTGAGCGGTATAAGCTCCGCCAGGTTTATTTGTGGAAGACAGACAATGCATGAATGAATAAATCTATGGCTCACGACTCAGAAATATGGAGAGCACAAACGATGTGCTCAATTGCGCGACTCCGTGACCACATCCGGTAATGGGATGAAGGATTAAAGTTACAATAGACTTAAAACTGTAACCTGTAAGAATTTTTACGTTTTTTTTTTTTCTTGCCCGTTAGTGCAACATTTTTACAGTTGTTCCAGGATTTATAAAGGATTATCGCCACTAGAATAATTCGACATTCAAAAGGTTTTATTTTATTAAGTTTCAGTAGTTTTTTTCAGCGGTTTGATTATAAAGTTTCTGTACAGTTTTTTTCAATAGCATGATGGGCTATCTTTGAGATAGTGTTGCGAATCATTCCACAAACCTAATAAAATTCTATTTTTCTAAAAAATAAAAATTATATATATATATATATATATATATATATATGGCCTCACGAATCGGAAGATAATAAATCCGACTTTTGAAAAATAAGGAGCAATGGCATAGATTTCATATAAATCTTTCTCCTAATAAATAATATATATATGTGTGTGTGTGTGTGGCGTGTGTGTCTATATTTCTGAGATGAGGTATTATGTAAACTATTTACATTTTTCGGACTATTGTCCGAATCTTTGTCGCCATATTTATTAACGTTTTGGCTGTTGTACGCTCCGGCCTTCTTTAGGTGGTTGGAATGTCGAACTCAACCCTTTATTTCGCTCACTGTGGATAAAGGCGTTGGATAGATCAAGTGAGAGGACCAAAAGAGTGCGAGTCCAATACTCTGTTAAGGCAGTGGAGAACTAGGAGAGGGAAATTAAGAGATAACTGACATCCATTAAACATGGCACGTGGAACTAGAACAGTCTACCCCACTATAGGGTTCAGTTCGACATTCCAACCACCTGAAGAAGGCCGGAGCGTACAACAGCCGAAACGTTGTAATAAACATGGCGACAAAGATGAAGACAATAGTCCGAATAATGTAAATAGTGTGTGCGTGTGCATATATATATATATATATATATATATATATTTGGCCCCCAATTGATATATTCGGCAATAAGGCGAAATTTAATAAATATTTCTTACCAAGTGTTTGTCACGCAAAATGATTGTTCTCCTGTGTGGTTGATCAAAGAAAACCTACAATAGCATCGCAAGTGGGTAGATAGATTGTGGAATGTTAGAATACAGTGTTTGGCATGAAACTTTGTTGTTTTAGACTTTTGGTGATTAAGCCGCTGGAAATGAAGAACGCAACTGGAGTGGGTTATGTTTCTCCCCCAAGATCAGTGTGGAAGACATAATCGTCAGAAAGTAAAGAGAAGACACGATTTCATTTCCTTTTAGAAGAGATCTAAGGTAAATATTCATTTATGGAAGAAGTCATGTTCTTCATTCAGCTCTAGCGACGCACAGACAAGTAGAAGTCATAAAAGAGACGAAAATAATTGTTTTTTTTTCTTTTAGTCTATTTCATCAAAAACACAAAATGGTCCCAAGATTCTTTGTAAAACAAAATATGTCTTCTCTTACATTTTTTTTTTGTATTTCAATACATCTAGATTGATTTTTTTTTCTCCAAATAGTAATCTATTTTACGTCCTTTAGAAAAATCACTTGAAGACTTCCAACAGTAGCAACAATTAATTAAAATGAATATCACATGTTACTCGAAGAGTAAATAATGATAACATCGAGATGGTGACATTCCACATTACTTTAAATAAAAGGTTAGGAATTACTCCTACATCAGTACTGCAAAGGGGAATAACAGCTACATTATTTGAGAAAGCTATTTTCCTCACAAAAAAAAAAAAAAAGTTGAAATGTAGAAATATTTTTTTAAATTACTACAAACAATTGTACCGACTTCTCGATTAATAAATGCCGAAGGTTTCTTCATAAGAAAAAAGCTATCTTAAAATAAATATGTACGTTATTTGGACTATTGTCCTCATCTTTGTCGCCATATTTATTACAAGGCTTCGGCCGTTGTACGCTCAGGACTTCTTCAGGTGGTTGGAATGTCTAACTGAACCCTTTATTTCGTTCACTCTGCCAGTGGATAAAGGCGTTAGGACCCAAATAGTGTGAATTCAATACCCGGTTAATCAGTGGAGAACTTGGAGGGGGGAATTAACAGGAGACAACTGACATCCATTAAATATGACACGTGGAACTAGTACTGTCTATCCCAGTAGACGACTAATATATGTGAGCGTGTTTTAAAATAAATTTGGATTATAATTACACGCCGAGGGGAAGTGATGAAGATGTCGACACGCTAAACTTAAATAATGAAGTTTTAAAAATTTATGTTTAAATTAAAAAAAAAAATAAATAAATAAATAAATAATAAATAAATGGACTTCATCCTGATATGGAAGCCCAGCATAGCTGATCTCATTCGCTTTCTCAATGTATCTGTTCCTGTTTTTTTTTTAATACACTATTTTGTGAAAAATAAGATATATATGTGTGTGTGTGTGTGTAAGGTTTGCCATTTTCCATAGGGAAAGGAACTTGGTATTGAAGTATGAATGTTTATAGTTAGCTTCGCCGCATAATGTGAGCTCAAGAACTAGAATCGAGAAAATTATAAATTTAAATAATAGATTAGCACTATTTCTTATATATAGATATATACATATATATATATATATATATATATATACACTAGCAGCATGGCCAGGCTTTGCACATGATTGTGTCAAAAATCGTACGAGTCGTACAGCAATCGCTATCACTTGACTTAAAATATTTGTGCCCTTCTTAGCCGTGCTGATGTTGCTACATGCCTTACTTCTTGCCTATCTCACACTGCGAATTTTTTTCTAAGCTCTATACTAAACATTAAATATGTTACGAAAAAAAGAAATAAACAAAATGAACACAAAACGATCAGCGTTAAAAAAGGACTCGTAACTGAAAAAACCGAATGAAAAAAATGTTAACAACAAATACTTTTTCACACCCAACCCAGTTCTGCAGAATCAGAATCAACGTTGAGTTTAAGGAAGCGAATGAACCAATTGGAGTAAAGGGCCATGCAGATTTTAATTTTTCCCACTTGTGACGAAGGTAGCTATCGATATTTTTTGCATGCTAGCCAATAGAATCTGCCTATTCGTGGCAGCCAGCTATAGGATCTCACTCTGGCCAGTAGAAAATGGCCGCAAACTACATGAAAACTGCCGTAGAAGCAGGAAAAGTCAATTATTTCCACTATTGATGAGAGTTGCGAAATGCAAAGTCGGTCTTGGCCTTCCCGCTAACTTGGGGCATGTGCATGTAAATTTTTGTGTAAAACCGTCGAGAATTGCGGCCGTGTATTCGTTACACACACACACACACACACACACATCCTTCCTTTATATATATATATATATAGAGAGAGAGAGAGTGGGAGTGGGAATGGATAGACCGACTCGTCTAGAATTAGGCGGAAGTCAGGCTATATGAGAAACTGAATTCAATCGTTCGCTGACTTGCGGACATGCCCAAATATTGAAAATGCTACGGAAGTAATTCCAGACAGAAAGTGCGTTCATAAGATTATTGTGTATCAACATTGACCTCCTTCCAGCAAAATCTGCAGATGAGTAGTTCACAAAAGAAATGCCGACTGTTCTCTAACATCTCGTCAGTCTGGCCATGAATGGCGCTCTGTGGTTTGGGAAGCTCAAAGTCACCCTACACTATATACTGAGCCTGCCCTTTGGTCTTCCTGGTTTGACCACTCGCTCTACGTTTCATGACACCTCTAAAGTCTCACCCGATCGACGGATGCATTATATATATTTCGTTGGATTGATATGAGTTTGTGACCCTGGGTTTCACGCTTTTGCGATCGTCAGACAAACTTGTTTATTTTTTTAAAATTTGGGTTTATGTAGCTTGCGTGTATTTGTGTTATTACGGAAGTGGGGGGGGGAATCGTTGTCGTGATGTCACTCATGCTAACGCAAACATACATGCATGTCCGTACACCTGATGAGGTACGCAGACACACAGACACTCGCTATTCCGCCAGGACTCATACATACATAAACATATGTGGACAATATGGGACTTGACATATGTATGTATATGTGTGTTGTTGTCTATTTACATACACATTTGTATGTTGAAATTCAAAGATCGGAAGTGTAGTGAAAATTTCTCGTGAATGTATACATGTCAGCAAACAGAGCATTTCTCTATTTTTTCGCTGAATAATATTTCCTCGTATGCACGTATATACGTGTGGTGGGGTGCGTGTAAAATTATGATAGGTAAAAATTGTTATTTTTAATTTTTTTTAAACTTTATTTGTTATTTTAAAGGTGGTTATTTGCTTGTTTTTGATGACTGTATATGTAACTGGTAGAAATTGCAGTCTGTAATCCTTATTGGTTATTTTTATGGTGGTTTTAAATATGCTGGGGGAGGGGGTAGTTTACGTTAATAATTATAGTGGGTCACAAACTCACATCAATCCAACCAAATATGTTAGCTCTATCTCTGTTATTAAGCACTTTCTAATAAGTACCGGCCATATAACATACATTATATATATTAATGGTTGGTCGCATGCTTTCGAATGAGAATTCCTATTGTGCAGACTGACACTTAAGCACTTTTGATGCAGAGATCAGCTGTAATTTAGATTGAAATTACGCTGTTCGGTCGAGAGTGACTGCTAGTTTCTGGGAGAGAACGCATTACTTGGTATGATCAACACTTTGGCCAGTAAACTGACAAGACAGTCACGATGACTTGTGGTTTCGTGCTAGCACAACAATCTAAGAATAATGCCATCTTCCCAGTTTCACGCACAACGCTTGGGTCACAGCATGGCATGATCTTCAAGCACTTTCCAACCATACCACTCGCCGATTTCGCCTCGCAGGCCGTTTACATCATTAATTCATCTGATGAATCGATTCTGGTGACATATGAATACTGCTTTCGTATGGCTATCATTATTATTGTTATTGATGTGTGTGCCGAATAATAGAAATTTGCAATACATCGTGACAGTCAGAATGAGCTTTTTTTTTCTCTCACCATTGCTCAGTTGCTATGACAGTGGGTCTGACACAAAACGATTTTAACCCGTCCCCTTGATTAACTCAAAGGTTTTTAGATGATTCTTACGACAAATGGTGTCAAGATGGCTAAACGTCTTATGTGAAAATCTGTAAAAAATAAACTAAATTAGTTTAGAGTTTTGTTTTTTTTTTCTTATAGTAAATATTTTGTTCCACGATTTTGACAGTGTTGCTGATAAACTTGGTATGTATCAAATAAGGCATATTTAGGCAGCAAGAATTAAAACCCAAATGATTTATTCAATTTCACTTTATATATATATATATATATATATACACACACACTTAATAGAAATCTTGTAAGTATAAGAAACTATACTCGCTCGGAAAATCTTTGGTATATTGATTTGCTAATAAATAAGCCAACACCAAAGGGAAAAAAAGGTAAAAAGAAAGAAACAAGAACGTTAGCCGAAAATAATCGTCCAGCAGACGAGGTCAAGGCCCAAAGAAAAAAAACAACGACGCCAGTATCCAAAGCCGGCCTTCCCTGACGATCCGCTTAGGTGAAACCTTGCTAGGTTTTTCTGGCTTTCTAGGTTTAACTAATATATATATTAGTTATATATATATGAGATAGAGAGACAGATGACCTATGTCTATACAACTTTTTATTATATAATTATTTCTAAAAATTTCTGCCGAGGCAAAGCGATAATGCTGGGTGTTACTGGAAATGAAAAAAAAAATGAGGAGAAAGGACAATTAAAATAAAAAAAAAAGGTTTCAGGCAGAGAGAAAACTGTGATTGACATTGCATTTAGATCTTTGAACGTCGACGTCAGGGAAGCAAGAAACTGGAAGATAGTTCAACAAGCGAGAAGTGTGAGAAAACAAATTATGAAAATAGAACTAACGGTCATATCTTTTCTTTCTATGTGCCGTCATTTCAGGACGTAGCCGATAATGACTCTCCACCTCCCATCACTTGTAGCTCTCAACAAGTTCCTTCCCTCAGTCACCACCCCTAGATCACGTTCTATCATCCACTTATTTAAGGCCGCTATGCATATCATGCGTTTTTTTCCCTTGTCTCTTTCTCACTTTTCGACCCGTGAGTATCCCATTTTCCATGCATATGTCCCAAGAACTTCAGCTGTCATTTCCTGATGTTAAGTATAATCCTTCCTTGTTTGCACTCTCTTTAAACCTCATCGTTGCTCACACGTTCGGTCCATAATATCCTTAGCATTCTTCTTTAAAAATCTCATCTCCGTTGCCTCGAGTCACTTAATCTCTAAGGAAATCGTCCAACTTTCCCAAAGCTATTAGCACGTAAGTGAATATAATGGATTCGAATGGAATTTGAACTCGGCTCTGATTCTCCAATCCAAGTCACAATACATTACTCCACCGCGCGTGTGTTATATATATATATATAGCAAAATTTTCCGAAGCATGTAACAAAACAATTGGCTATACCACAATAAGTTTAATATTTTAAAAAGCACTAAATAAATTGAGTTTCATTTTCCAGGTTTGCAAATAATACGTCAACATTTGCTGCAAGAATAACTTAGAAAAAGTTATTCAGCTAGAATGATAACAGATTAACTTCGTTTTTTGTCAACCCCTCGGTCTTCTCAATTAAAAATGCTAAGAGAAAAACAAAAGGTAATTCAGGCCGGCCTTCAGTAATGCTACAAACATTCATACTCTGGCTTCCATCTTCAAAGTCCATTCGAGAACCATCAAGAGAACGGTGAATAAGTTAAAAAAAACAAAAACAAAAAAAAAACAGTAGGAAAATGGGATCAGGTGATCACAATAGGAAAAGGGTTCATCATTTCATTTTAGAGCGAAAGAGATCAGTTAGAAATGACCCAACTCAATCCATAATATGTTTGACACGTAAGAGATGATTTTCATCTATACCAGTCCAAAGTGCACGGAAAAAAAAAAAAAAAAAAAACTTGCAAATGAAATCGTACGTGAAAAATGAGAGAATTTTTTTTTATTTCAGGACAGAAAGTTAGATTAAAGAGGGTGAAGATCCTCTTGAATAAGTTCGAAAATGACCCTAGAATATATATATATATATATATATATATATAACTTTATACAATTCCTTCATAATCTTCCATAGCTATGATTAATTGATGAACATGCTATATTCGTTTATGATAGATTTCTTTACGATTCTACTGTTAAGCTTAGAGAGTAATTAAACATTCTTATTACTCAAAGTAGAGTCCAATAGTGTTATAAAAATCTCAGAATTCTACAAACATTTAATCATTTCTAAGATAGAACGGTTCAAACCTAATAATTTGATAAGTTTGCTGTTACACGATTTGAATATTTTTTTTCTTACGAGGGTCATTCAATAAATAAGGTGAATTTTTCGGTATAAGGACTTCTAATACAGATAGAAGCATACTTTTATTTTTTTTTAGTTTTACTTTTTTTTACATGGATTTAATTTTTTTTTTGCAGATTAAAAAAAAACAGTTTTGGAGAATAACAAAGATGGCCCATCAAAAAGCATGCTCCAGGACTGAACAGCGTTCAGTTATCAAGTTTTTGGTTGCTGAAGGTTGCAAACAAGTTAAAATTCATAGGAGAATGTCAACTGTGTATAGTGCCACATATTTCAACCAATAATATCTAAGGTGGGCTAAATTGTTTAAAGAAGGGCGGAGCAGTGTTGAGGATAAAGACAGGCCTGGGAGGCCTACAGAAGTGAGGTCTCCTGAGGTGATCGAATCAGTCAATGACTTCATTCAGTCTGACAGAAGAACTACTGTGAACTGCTGAGGGAGGTCAAGAACGACAAAGAATAAACGCAGGGGTCAACAGTCAGGAGTCATCTTGCATCATGACAACGCAAGGCCACACACAGCAGCCCAAACAGTGAAGACCATCAACGACCTGGGCTGGGAACTGCATCTTCATCCCCCTTACAGCCCAGAACTTGCACCTTCACTCTTTCACCTGTTTGGTCCCTTGAAAGCGTTCACGAGAGACATGAAGTTTAAAAATGACGATGAAGTCAAAAGTGTTGTGAGCGACTGGCTGAGACATCAGTCCAAAGATTTTTACGCTGAGGGAATACGGAAGCTTGTGCCCAGATGGGAAAAGTGTGTGACAGTGCTGGGAGACTACGTCGAAAAAAAACCCAAAAAAAGTAAGCTTCTATTTGTATTAGAAATCCTTATACCGAAAAATTCACCTTATTTATTGAATGACCCTCGTACATCCGGTGTATATAATATATCTCAAGAACCGATGTGTGCCTATGGTAGTTAGATTTCCTTTGGAATTCTTTGGGATAGACACCAAATCGGTTCTTGATATGGATGTGAAAGTCGAAATTACAAAACTTCGGACAATACTTTAACCGAAAACTGGAAAAATACAAATTAAACAGACTGATTAAATGATCTAAAAAGATCTAACTTGTTTCGATGAATACTTGCAATATATATGATCTTTAGAAAAAGGATCATATTTTATTAATATGATTATTATTAATATACAACGTCCTACCCTGTAGAGGCAGAAAGAGTAAAGTACAAGTTAGCCTTATTCTGGAAGCCAGTCTTTAAATGAATTCCTACCTATGAAAATTTTAGTCTTGGTAATATTTTTTATTCTTAACATCAGCCGTTGATAATAATTTTCAACTTCCTAGTTTTATTTGGCCGACAATTTTATTCTGAGGATATGTCGGCCGAAATGTACCTAAAAATTTTAATCGCCGTGATACTTTCGTATCACGTTTCATCAAGAAAATATGATCCCTTTTCTAAATATCGTTTTCACCTGTTGTGGCAATAGCAATCTGTATATCTATAGTGCGCACAAAGGAATAACACAGTGGAAAACATTTCAAATAATTCAGTCGAATGCGTAATACGGTCCGCATGCAACGCTGTCAGCAATTTATCACTAATAATTATACTGTGTAAGTTTTTTACAAACGAATTCTCGTTGAAGCCGCCTAGCTTTGACATCTCACAAGATAGCTGTCATGTTATTCTGACCGGTCTCATCCAATTAAATAAAATTACTCACATATTTGAGCTATAGGAAAGGATTACAAAAACTTAAATTAAATTTACAAACTGTTTATCATACATACATACATACATACATACACACCGAATATATACGAAATCAAATATACTTTTTCTGAAAATTTAATTTAAACCAAAAAAGTTCGGATTTTCGTTTGCGAAGTATCAATTGTAACCTGAATCCATCGAAGGCCTAAGTATTGATGAACAAAGGACCACCAGAGAATGTTTACCTTTTTCTTAAGTATTCCGAAAATATTACGTTGGTGCAAAAATAATGTCGTTTCTCACATATGCTACTATGTGAGAAAACGACATTATTTTTGCACCAATCTAATATATATGACAGCGCTTAGGAAAAAAAAAAAAAAAAAAAAAAAAATGGAGATTAACAAAATCCAATTTATCGTTGGGATTTACGTGGATAATCGGATATATTCTTCGAAGGGACGGGACGGGTTTATTTACATCATTAAGTGCAAAGGTTTTATCAATATTATATTCTATAAATAAGTTTTTTTTTTTTTTTTTTTTTTTTTTTTAAAGATGTGATTTATTTCACAATCTCTGTCGGGGTTTCAGGCCTATGACGTCATCCCAATGATCTCTGTGACAAGCTGCATCCAGTGGAGAATACGTTTGTACTAGAAAAAATGATTTTATTCATTTACGCTTTCAATAAAATTTAAAATATATATATATATATTCAGCTATAACATCTCCGAAGTAAATTTGGACAAGTAATGAAAAGCAGATATGTTATATCAACAGGGAGAATGAACAAGTGAGAGTGAATTGAATCATAACAAAACGTACAGAAGGGCGGTTTTTGTGCCAAGACGACGATAATGTAAAATCCGTTTTCGTAAACTCAGAGATCGATACAAATCACTGCTCACAGTACAGCATTAATCGACGAAAAGTGTCGGGAAATATTGGATTTATTTTATCTATTAGTTGGTGACCAAGAAAAAAAAAACATTTTTAATGGGAAGTTTTTTTCAGTCGTCTGCCATAATCAAATATTATGCGTTTGAACTCTAATTTATTCCAGTTTTTAACGATTTTTTCCAAGAAAAATATACTTCAGTTGACTATAAAACTATAAATGCACTTACAAGAAACGTTTCCTAATTCATAACATTATATTCCAACATGAAAGAATCAAAGTTATTTCAAATATCACAGAAGATAGTGAACCAAAACGTTATCTTCTTTAAGACAAGTGTAAACGCAAATTAATAAAAAATGTCATTTTACTTCTGCTTAATAATTTGAACAAACACTTGACAGCATTTATTATTTCTACCAGTTTTTTCAATTAATTCCCAGACACTATGTTAAAAAAAATTGACAGACAAATTTAGTCTCACTCATTCGAACCTTTCTTTGGAAGAGATAAAAGGAAAACTTGTCTGGCAATACTCAGTCTGTCGAATTGTAACTAAGATTTCAGAAATAAATGATTTTTTTTTTATTAGTGAATACTAGCAAGGATATCCAGTTTGTACCGGCCAATATTCTTTCATTTACTCTCGGTACAACGCATATTTTCTTTCCAAGAGATTCGTCTAGCTGTAAAATGGTATAAACGAAATTGCAATAAAGCAGCTCGATTTTGGCAGTCGATTATTTTCTTATTGGGGCCTGTTGAAATATTATGGTTTATTATAATATTCTTTTTAATTACTATGATTAAAATACATATTAAAATTTCAACATTGCATAATTCCCTTTATAAATTGCTTCTTCTGTAGTTGATAACGTCATTTCCTCTTTGCTAACAGAAAATTGATTTACACTATTTACATTATTCAGACTATTGTCCATCTTTTTTCGCCATATTACAACGTTTCGGCCGTTGTACGCTCCGTCCTCCTTCAGGTGGTTAGAATATCGAACTGGAACCTCACTGGGGTATACTGTTCTAGTTTAACGTGGCATGTTTTAATGGATGTCAGTTATCAGTTATCTCCTATTAATTTCCCACTGCAAGTTTTCCCTTGCTTCAAGGACATGTGGAAATCCAGTAACAGGAACCAAAGAGTGAGTTCAATACCCAGTTAGGCAGTGGAGAACTTGGAGAGTGGAATTAACAGGAGATAACTGATAACTGACATCCATTAAACATAGCACGTGCAACTAGAACAGTCTACCCCAGTGAGCGAAATAAAGTGTTCAGTTCGACATTCCAACCCCGTGAATTAGGCCGGAGCGTACAACGGCTGAAACATTGTAATAAATATGGCGACAAATATGAGGACAGTAGTCCGAATAATGTAAATAGTATACTTAATACCACATAGACAGAAAATTGATTTATTTGAATAAGCTGTTTAATTATAAACAATAGCAGATGATACCTCTGTGTACGGATACTGCAATAAAAATCACGATGGCCAAAACCTGGCAACCGGCCTCTCTTAGGTGCTGTGCCCCTTCAGGACGTAGGCGATCATGGCTCTCCACTTCCACCTATTCTTTGTAGTTTAAGGTTTTTTTCTCTTTGCTACTTATCCCAAAACCTGTTCTGTCATCCACGTGCTTAAGCCCGTTACGTGTGTCACACGTTGCTCTCCCTAATCTATCTTTCCCTCTATCCGCCCTGTGAGTATCAAATGCTCCAAGTCCTTTCTCATTATGTTTTCCAGAATTACCTAGCTCTAGCTACTCAGTGGGAGAAAAATAGCTTGTAACTTGTGGGTCAGTCTAGGAAGTCGACCCCGTACAAAATTGGTTGCTCCATAGAAACCACAGAAGCAATACCTAGTATCATGATTAGTCTGTGGACCTCTGCTATATAATGAAGTCTACAGGGTTAACATTTTTATTATTAATATTATTATTATATTATGACTATTTAGATTACTCGAACTATTGTTCTCATCTATGTCGCCATATTTCTTATAAAGTTTTGGCCGTTGTACGTCCTGGCCTTCAATAAAGTCGTTGGTTAGATCCAGTGACAGGACCAAAAGAGTGGGAATTCAAAACCTGGTTAAGACAGTTAAGAACTTGGAGAGGAGAATTAACAGGAGATAACTGACGTCCATTAAACACGTGGAATTTGAACAGTCTGCCCCAGTGAGCGAAATAAAGGGTTCATTTCGACATTTCAACTACCTGAAAAAGGCCGGGGCGCACAACGGCCGAAACGTTGTAATAAATATGGCGACAAATATGAGGACAATATTCCGAATAATGTAAATAATTTACATAATACCTCATCTCAGATATATAGATATATGTTATAATTATTATTAAAATTTTTATTGAATAGAATGTTTGGCGTAACTCTTCCAATGTTTTTCAACACTTAGAAAAGAGAACGATTTAAGAAAAGAAAATAACGCAGTGTTTAATAGTGTTCAACAATATTTTGACAGTGCATCTGTCTTCAGGTTATATTCAAACATTGTATGCAATTATAAAAATGTAAAAAACAAATCTTAAAGAAAAAAGAAAAAAAATCTTAAAAAAAAAAAAAAAAAAAAATTATAAGCTTTGTAGAAACATCGCTTGTCATGAGAAAAATGGCCGTACCGGTAATCAACGCAGGAAACGCAACCATCGAAGATGCCATGCAATTGAAAAATATGTAAGAGGATGGTGATCGTTCTGAGATCAGAATTTTCCGTTAGTTGATTAGTTATTACTAGCAATTAAACAGTTTAGTATAAATTCTATGGAACTTTCCAGTCATTCTACACATTCCCCCGGGGTAGGAAGTTTTTTTTTTTCTTAATTTGAAGAGAATGTTTGTACACAGACATTTTTTTTTTGTAGATTGAATACAATTTTTAAACATAACTTGCAGACCGATTTAATGTCGAAATATTGTTGAACATTTTCAAAGATGTTTTTTTTTTTTCCTTATTAGGTTGGTGCAAAAATAATGTCGTTTTCTCACATATGTTACTATGTGAGAAAACGACAGTATTTTTGCATCAACCTAATAACTCGGTCTCTTAAGTCATCATCAGAAAACGAGAGAGTAAACATTGTAAAATAAACTCCTGATGTTCAGTTATAACATTTCTATGCAATTCAAATAAATTTCCTATTCTACGCAGACAATTCTGAAATAGTTTTCAAGTTCAAGCAATAGAGAGATAAAAGAAAAACATTCAAAGCCGTTACTATGATGTCCTTAACATTATTCGTATATTGATGGAAATTTCTCAGCATGACATACTTCTCATAATCAGTATTATGAAAAAATATCAGAAAACACGTGTTGGGAAATAGATTTGACTGATCAGATTTCAGTATCATGTATATATCTTGGAGTGAGTAGCTCAATCCTTACCTATGAATCGTCCATAATTATATATATATATATATATATATATATATATATACACACACACCTGAAAAGATATTTTGGTTGAGTTACCTGGGGAGATAGTGAGAGTTTGTAAACAGTGACCATTACTGCTAATAATGCAAGATTCTTCGGTAAAGCGAATCGAGTTCTCTCACTCTGTGTTTATCTAAAAATAAATACGCTTAAATTCACCTTCATGCCTGCCGTGCGCCAACGGCTTAAAGGTAGAATCTCCGACTGAGGCCAATTCAGCCGGGTTTTGATCCTAGCTAGAGGCACCCATCCACATTGCTGATCTGTGATACATTGAAACAGTTTGTGGATGACACACACACGCACATATATATATATATATATATATATATATATTTATTTAAATCTCGGAAATAATGAAGAAGAGGCTTACCTGAGTGGAACCGCAATAACGGCCGGGGAGTCCTAAGACGCGAACGCGTCCTTCCCCTCCTCTTGCATTTAGATTGGCGGAAGAGGTGAAGGCAGAGGTATATTAGAAAAATATCTGAACCTCATACTTGTACGCTTTTTGGCTGACAGCGAAATAAATTATTTGTTCCTGTTATTATTGTGGTTTCTCTGACCCTAGCGGAGAGTTTCGCAATGGAATGACATATATATATATATATATATATATATATATATATATATATATATAGATATATATAAGCTTGGTGCAAAAATAATGTTTTCTAACATATGTTATATGAGAAAACGACATTATTTTTGCACCAACCTATTTCAATTGGATTCTATATTTATTTATATTAAACAATACAAAATTTAATTTAATGATTCTTTCTCTTAAATATTGTCAACAACAAACATAGAAAAAATTTTATATATATATAAGTTGTAGCCTGTGTGTGTGTGTTATCCAACTCCTTTGGTATTGGGGATAGATTTACATAACCATATATATTCTGAAACTACATTAGCCAGGGTACTTGGATACCCCCCCCCCAACACTGGATTTTTTTCCCCTTTGATTAAAATCAAATTTAAATTTCAACGAGGGGATGACTTCTATCCAAAATATAGAAGGCGAAAGCCAGAAGATGGAGGTCACATTGGCAAGATCAAAATGAGACAATATGGACGTCAAGTTGAGCAAGACATCATCAATCAGAGGGTACTGCCTTACAATGCATATTTGTTATGACAATTTAACTGTCATACTAATGTTGAAATCTCATTAACTCTCTCTCAATCAAGTATTACAACAAATACATATCAAAATGGTCAGATCAAGCTGTTTTTGCACAAATACCTACTGAATGTTTCTTCCCTTTGATTTAAATTAAATTTAAACAAGAAAAAGACCCCTATCCAAAATATAGGAGACAGCCAGAAGATGGAGGTTACACCGACAAGATTATTGATTAATATCGTTTCTCTCTACAAATTATAACAGTGATGTAAAGTCAATCATTTTCTTAGAGAAAATATATGGCACGCAGCAAGTCGCTGGTAATTCGGCTAGTATAGAAAACTGAAAACCCATATTTAGACAGATCGTTGAGAGAAGCCATAGAAATGCTTAATATCACACACACATACACGATTGTTTTTATGAACCCAATAATAACGAGTCATACTACGTCACATGTATATCTTTCTCTCATATATATATATATAAAAATATAAATAAAAAAGGTATACATGTAAAAAAAAAAAAATATATATATATATATATACATTTCCTTTTGATTTTAAACAAAATGTAAATATGAAAATAAATTTAAAATGTTTCGTTACTTAATTGGCTTCATCAGAAATATTTAGAAGTAGACTAATGAGGAGTTTTTAAAATTATTAAATTAAATGTTTTATTTTTAATAATTGTTTAAGCGTCACACGTTCATTTTTCGCCGTTAGTATGCATGTATCGATTTTGTTTAGTACGTCTTCTTTACCACATGGTGACTGTGTGAATGTTTCATTCGTGTAATGTTTGCGTAAAGTCACTTAAAATTGATTATATTATTCTATTTTTATTGCATAATAAAATTTGAATCTCTTGTACCAGTTCTCATCCTTTGCAAATTCTTTCATCTTGCATTCATTAAGCATAGATTTTATGAAACTAAAATTTAAATTTTTCTTCATATTTGCTCTTTGTTTAAAATCAAGGAAATTTATATTTTTTACGTGTATAACTTTTTTTTAGTTATATCTGAATTTTTACTCGAGTTATATATATATATATATATATATATATATATATATATATGAGAGAGAGATGTGACGTAGTATATATGCCGTATGACTCGTTATGAATGTGTTCATCAAAGCATAAGATAAAAGATAGATATTGATAAAATGAGAGATATGAATAAAATTAGATAACATACTGGGACAAACGTACGTACGTACATACACAGACACGTAGACAGAGACACACAGACAGACAGACACGCAGACACACAGACAGACAGACACGCAGACACACAGAGACAGACACGCAGACACACAGAGACAGACACGCAGACACACAGAGACAGACACGCAGACACACAGAGACAGACACGCAGACACACAGAGACAGACAGACAGACACACAGAGACAGACAGACAGACACACAGAGACAGACAGACAGACACACAGAGACAGACAGACAGACACACAGAGACAGACAGACAGACACACAGAGACAGACAGACAGACACACAGAGACAGACAGACAGACAGACACACAGACTTTCTTTCCGTTAAAATTGCTTATTTCTAAGCAATCGGTCAAAATCGATAAATAATTCTATTTTGCTCTGGCCAAAACTATATTTACTTTCTCCCGTTATTTGGTACCATCATTTTTTTTTCTTACCACGTGAATTTGTTTTTATAATTTTAGGAGTCTGCTAATACGTATGCAATATTCAGTCTATCTGTGCACCTTGACGCGATGTAATGGTTAGCAAGCTCGTCTCGCGAGATCGCCTACGTCTGAAGAGCGGCTTTGATTCAAATGCTCAGTAAATCCCTACATTCAATTTCTCAGTTACCCAATAAACTTTTCATCTGTTTAACGGCTTGTACCTTGTCTTTCTACATCGTCCTGGGAGATCGGCTAATGCATAGATACCATATGATTAAAATTATATATTTCTAAAGTATTCATTTCAATTCAAGATTTTATCAAACAAAGTCTGAATGTTGATACTGAATAAGATCCTATGTGGCCGAAAGATCAAGGCGCGTCAGATCTATTAGCGGTTTAACTTAAGGGACGCAGGTTCGAATTTTGCCGGGGGTCGTATTTTTTTATTTTTTTTTTTTTTTCTCGAACAAAATTTCTCTAATATTCAAGTCGATAGATGTAAATAATTACAGTTTCATAATAAAAAACGGTATCTACTCAAATGTAAAGTATTTATTAAAAATAATCTATAAACAAATTATATATATATATATATATATATATATATAAGAAAGAACAGTAACATGTATAATCCTGTTCTTGTAGATATTTTTATAAAATAGTGCTCAATGTAAATTTACAGAGCATTAATATTATAAATTAACTGATTTAAAACATGATTTTTCGCTACACAGTTCTAACCAAGTTTCAAAAACGGAAGCTAAAAGCTTCAAATTTAATTTTGCAATTACAAAATTAAATTCGAAGCTTTTTTGGCTTCCATATATATGTGTGTGTGTGTGTGTGTGTGTGCCTTTCCATTATATATGATTAGTTTTCTTCTACCTATTTGCATATATGATGTATTGATAATTGTTTTTTTATGGTTATAGGTCTTTTTATTTTAAATACAAATTTTTTTTTAAAATCCCTGTTTATTTTATATGGTTATAGGTCTTTTTATTTTAAATACAATTTTTTTTTAAAAATCCCTGTTTATTTTAATCAAAAGATTGTTCTAATAACTTGAACTGATTTTAAATGTGAATTAAATTTAAGCGTCTAATGATTGTTTTCTTTTTCTTTCAGATTTAACAACCTAAATCTTTGGCAATTTCAACCATGGAAAGATTAACAATCAATCAACGTGCTAAAGTTATCGAAGCCTATTACGAATATAGACGTTTAAACAGAAATGGATTTCGCGATTTTGTTGGTCAATATAATCGACCAACCGAGAGTGCCATTGGAAACGATGTAACGTTGTTGTGGAGAGGTTCAATTCCTGCACGCGATGACGAATAGAGGTGTCTGGATTTTCGGTCACATTCTCGTGCACTACAGCAATGGTTTCAGCTGAACGACGTAAACGAGCCCGCAATGGTGTTTTCATATCCGCCACCGACCCAGTTTGTTTGAATTTACGAACAATTTTTTTCAATTGCTCTCTTGAAACACTTTTTGAACACCCTTCAAAATATAAATCATTTATTTTAAATAAAAAAAAAAAAAAAAAAAATAACAGTAAACCCCGTATAATGTATGGACCACACCAACACTGAGTTAGCCAGACATAACTATTAAAATGGGCACATCGACGTTATGCAATGTTTAGCAAGTTTGACTCGCTAGATCAATTACTAGTGAGTTCGATCCTCACTGGGTGCCCCATACTTTCGGCCTTGTGCCACATCCAAGCTACGCTTAGGAAAACATATTTATCAAAATTTAAAACATGTAGCGGTTAGTCTATTTAGTAACTGAAGATTGAGTTGCGCATGAAACTCCGAGTCGTGCTATAAGGGATTATAAGAAAAACTCATATATATATATATATATATATATATATATATATACTATATCTCTTTAAATCGAAAAGGACTGATTAATATTTTTTACGATTTTATGTTATATATGCGTGTTCGTGCGTATACATGTGTGCATCTCTCTCTCTGCGTGATAGAGGGAGAGAAAGAAGGAAGGATGGAGTGAGCGTTTTTATATGTAGGGATATATAACCCTGCCATATCTGATTTTTAAAACGTGTGATATATATATATATATATATATATATATATATATATATATTAGATATAGTATTCAATCGGAAACTTTAAAAATCATTATGAATTTATTATTGATCCATAGAAGACTATGTACGGCGATCGATTTACTGAATCCTTTTCCGTTTTTTTTTTTTTTTTTGTTCTACACTGCAGTATTGAAATAATTTGTTCCCGTCATGCACTGCGCAGATTGTTGCATTAGATTTTCTTTTGCTTTCTGTTCTTGCTTTCCTCTTGTTCTTTTTCTGTGTGTAATAGCAATTTGCTGTAATCCGATAGGCGAAAGTTGATATTTTTATCCATTAATGACGGAAAAGAAAACAATAGATCTTGAAAGCGGAGAAATGTTAGTCACATTTTCAACAACGTGCGAGTCGATATGTTTTTACACGTCTTCTCTTCAAATGAATTTGATACCTACGTGTATAAATAATGAAATTATTATTTCATTTTTCTATACAATGATTTAATAAATAATAGTTTTCATACCGCGTTCTTTCAAAATTTACTCGGTAATTGTCATTCATGTATTCCTCTCCTCCTCGGTATGACATACATAGTACATGAGACAGCAAGCAATCTAATCATGTCGTTTAGAGGCGCATAGAACCACCTTTGACATAAAAATGAAAACAGCAAAGTGACAGAATATTGGTATACTATGATCTTGGTTACCTCCTACTGGTCTGATACGTGACACTTGCATTAACGCAATAGATAATGTGTAAATATGAGAGGAACATTTTGGATGTTGAACTTTGTAATATTGTATGATTGGGTATGTAAAAATCGCTTGCTTCTCTAGGTGTATCTTGGACGGAAACGTTAATTCGTTCGTGTGTGTGCGTGCGAGAAAGAGGGAGAGTGCGAGCGAGAATGAGGGAGAGTGCGAGCGAGAATGGGAGATCGAGAGTGAATGACAATCAGAGCGCGTCTGAGAGAGAGAGAGACAATGACAATCAGAGCGCGTCTGAGAGAGAGAGAGACAATGACAATCAGAGCGCGTCTGAGAGAGAGAGAGACAATGACAATCAGAGCGCGTCTGAGAGAGAGAGAGACAATGACAATCAGAGCGCGTCTGAGAGAGAGAGAGAGACAATGACAATCAGAGCGCGTCTGAGAGAGAGAGAGACAATGACAATCAGAGCGCGTCTGAGAGAGAGAGAGAGACAATGACAATCAGAGCGCGTCTGAGAGAGAGAGAGAGACAATGACAATCAGAGCGCGTCTGAGAGAGAGAGAGAGACAATGACAATCAGAGCGCGTCTGAGAGAGAGAGAGAGACAATGACAATCAGAGCGCGTCTGAGAGAGAGAGAGACAATGACAATCAGAGCGCGTCTGAGAGAGAGAGACAATGACAATCAGAGCGCGTCTGAGAGAGACAATGCCTATTGATGTTGAGTCGTTTTCATTCTTAAAGCATTTCTCGTGCGTAATTTTGATAAAGATTTCTATATGTTCATTATTTTATTCGTTATTTTTTTTTTTCGTTTAGATTCATGAATAATGGATCTGTAGGAAGATGATGTGATCTAAAGTTTTAGGCGAGTATTTATAGTTGCTAAAAATGCTATACATAACTTTTTACAATATTTTCTTCTTAACAGGTTATGTTCTTTTTCAATTAGGCCGACGGTGAAATCAAGTTATGCCCCACGTCGTTCCGATGTAAATCAAAAAGAGAATGTCTGTCTAAACGCAAGTCGCTCTCGTGTTAATAGATACGGGTTTTTAGATCACGTGATATCTTCCCCACGTATATTTTTTTTTTGCACGGTAGACACCTTATTTTATAAATTCCGGCATTTGAGATGGTGTTTGGTTTATTTTTCTTCCTGGTTATATCCACGACTGCGATGAAGGTGATGATAACGGCCTTACACACAGATAATGTAACGTAAGTTGTGTATATGACCGATATAATTTCACACATTGCTTTCATCCTATACAAAATTTATTTTGTGTTGTAAAAATAACAAAACAGTTTTCTTATTAACTTTGTTTGAAAGGAACTTTATAACTAGTTTCTTTCATCTTAAAAGAAAACAATGATCATTATTTACACTTAATTTTTTTTATATTTTTATACATTTATTTGAAAATTTATTAACATTTGCAGTCCTGTGTTTGAAGATTATTTCTTTTCTTCGATTTTCTTCAAGTAGCATCCCGAATCCAATGAGATACTAATCAGTGTCTTCATTGAAGCGAAAGGACAACAATGACTTCTAACTGCACACAAATCAGAGTTGATTTTGTGGGGAAAAATACTTGCAAGAATAGTTAGATATATATTTTTTTTAGATATCTACGAACTTTCAGAAAAGTAAATTATTTAAAATATGAATCTTAAAAAAAAAAAATAAAAGAACTTATGTTTTCAATAAGCTAACTATAGATATTAGGCGAAACATTATCAATTTTCATTTCTTGGATTTCGTTGTTTTTTGCTCTGTTTCTAAATCAGACAATCATTAAGCAAGCCAAAATATAAAATCAGATATGAGGTGAAAACGAACGGCTTATGACCTGTGCGATATTAACAAAAAAGGAAATTGAAAAGACAAATAAAGAAAAAAAAATGTAAAAATAAGTTTAAAATAAATATACCACTGCTTTATCCAAATATTCAGTTAAAAACATTTTCATCCGTTCCGGATATATGTATTACAGTTCAATATTTTGAAACCACCCCCAGAATTATCATGGGATGAACTTCAAGTAAGAGTGGAGAAAAAAAAAATTTATTCTTTGGAAAGTTTTGCAAAGAAGGCCAAAAATCTGTGCTACAGTAATAAAGGCTAAATGAAGATAAAACTTTCTTTTCGTCATAAAAATATTTATAATAAAAATCATATATGACTTGTTTTTAACCATGTATAATAATTTTCTCTTATTTAAAGTACAAAACTACATTTTAGGTCAATTTATAAAAAAATAACTGTGGTGGTCTCAAATTCTTAAATTCTAGTGTATGTATTCGAGATTATCAACACAAAAATAAAATAAAAAGAAAAATGATAGTGAGAATATACAAATTTGCGTAAAAGCTTCGATATTTTCGAAAAAAAAAAAAAAAAAAGAAAAATAAATCTATGGATTTTAAATTTGATATATAATTTTAAGTATATGTAGTTAGAATATACAAATTGTAAGTTACATATATAGTATAATTGATATATTCAAAGTATCGGGTTCAGATCTTGAATGAGTTACTAATGTTTACCTGCATATGTATATCAGTGAAAATAAAAGTATCATCACTTGCGTTAACAACCACACACGAAAAAAAGATATAGTTTCCTGTTAAGACAAGGCAGATTCTTCGTTTTTTTTTGTTTTTTTTTTTAAAAAAAAAAAAAAAAAAAAAAAAAAAAAAAAAAAAGCAAAACACACACCCGTGTCAAAAGCAAGACAAATGTGTTTTTGTTAATGTTAATGACACTTGTAATTTCTCAAAGCTGGTTCTCCATTTTTTTTTTTTAAGAGCATATCATATTACAAATTCCATCGTTGCAGGATGTAATGTCTATAGAAGCTGGGGAGAGGGAACAAAATGAACATGTTGCAGAAAAAAGTAATTGCGGAAGAGACGACTTCATTCCATGGTGTGATAGGATTTAATCCGTTGAGATTTGGAAGCTAATTTTTAATCTAAACCTTATCGGGTCTAAGCATGTTTCGTGTCAGATTATAGAAAGAAGAAATAAAAGTAATGAAAATAATGAAAACCAAAATAAATGAAAATAGAAAAGTCTCACTGGATATATTATATATATATATATATATATATATATATATAGATAAGCCACGATTCACTATTCATGAGAATGTTAAGACTAGTTTATGTAGGAAATACACACTAGGCAGGATATTTGTCTCTTCCGCGCCATATATAATATATATAAGTTGCAAATTAAAAAAATGTTTTATTTTAGGAAAGTATTTATTTATTTATATTTGATATTTCAAATTGTCCTCAATCTTTCATCAGAAATTTTGGAGTAAGTTATTTTTAAATTTACTGGGTTTTGGAAACAGTAAATGATTTTTTGCCGTGTCTTAACCCAGTAAATTTTAAAATAAGTTACTCTATAATTCGCTTGAGGATGAAATGGAAGTAATGTCTTTAATTACAACATTAAATTCGAAGCTTTTAGCTTCCATTTTTGAAACAAGGTTAAAACTGTGTAGCGAGAAACCATATTTTAAATAATTGAATTTATAATATTAATAATGCTCTGTAAATTTACATTGAGCACTATTTTGTAAAAATAAAATTATCAAAAAGAAAACCGGCTTATATATCTTGTTCTTGTGTGTGTGTGTGTATATATATATATATATATATATATATATATATATATATAGGGAATTAATACTGGGAAATAACTTACTCGAATAACATTTTTTTTTTTTTTTTTTGAAGTTGTGAAAAAAAAAAATAACCGCTTAATTTCCTATTAGAATGAGTTTGAGGAAAATGAAAATCTGAGACTACACTTCGAAATCGAAGTATAATCGAATAATCAAAGACACTAATTTGGTTAGAGTGTCGGAAATGTTACGTACATACAAGGTAAGATCAATAAGTCTGTCCCCTGAAATCGTTATCTTTTCTTTACGATTTATAACTTTTTTTTTTTTATTATGTTATATTTTCTTGAAAAGGAAATATATTGAATAATAATTCTATTAGGTTGGTGAAAAAATAATGACGTAATAATGTCGTTTTTTGACGTTAAAAAATACGTCAAAAAACGAAATTATTACGTCATTATTTTTGCACCAACCTAATGTATCCATGGTCGTAAGTGAATCACTACATTTTTTATACGTTTAATAAAATGTACGATAGGTTGTTTTAATCAGTTTATCTACCTAATAAAAATAGCTTCAATTAGATATATTATAATGAATTTTATGGTCCCAGGTATTTTTTTTTTACTATGTTAAACGTTATTTTTGTTGATATCCTTATTCGAGTAGACGGCTCTTTATTTTTTATACAGTGTTTATTTTATCTACCGGCCTGCGCAATCGAAAAAAAGAAAACATGCCTTCCGGCAGGATACGAAACTGCGTCTCCCTACGTCCATATTTAAATTTCAATTCAGAGTGCCAAGACGTCTTTAACATTTTGATATAAACCGGTGTTCGTTGATTTACAAACCAATCACATATGTTCTCATTTATATGCAAGACAGATTTTTGTCATAAAACAGTTATGTACCAAGATCCCTTCAAGAAAGAAATTTACGACTGAAATAATTTTGTTCACTATTATTCTGGTATATAATTTGGTTTGTTTTACGGCATATCAAACTCAATGGGTCATTCAATGCCGACAAATCTTTTATTGCTGGTAATATTTTTCCTTCAAAAAAATCTATTTCTGATATTTTTTTTTTAAAAGTATTGCTGATAAAATTTTTTTTGCCTAAAATATATTGCTGATAATAATGTATTCATGGTAATAATTTTTTCTTTTAGAAAGTATTTCTGGTATCAAGACCTATTTTTACACTTTCATAGTGTTTTGACCCAGATTTGGAGGTTAATTATTTTTCCAGAGTCTGAACCCTAACAGGTGATACCACCCCGAGTCAGGGTGGACACGGGAACACCAGCTATTAAGAGGTTGTTTCACGCTCCTCAAAACCTCCTGATCAGATCTCTTGCTATCGTCTTGCCCAGGACGCGGACCTAGTTTATCGTCTTGCCCAGGACGCGGACCTAGTTTATCGTCTTGCCCAGGACGCGGACCTAGTTTATCGTCTTGCCCAGGACGCGGACCTAGTTTATCGTCTTGCCCAGGACGCGGACCTAGTTTATCGTCTTGCCCAGGACGCGGACCTAGTTTATCGTCTTGCCCAGGACGCGGACCTAGTTTATCGTCTTGCCCAGGACGCGGACCTAGTTTATCGTCTTGCCCAGGACGCGGACCTAGTTTATCGTCTTGCCCAGGACGCGGACCTAGTTTATCGTCTTGCCCAGGACGCGGACCTAGTTTATCGTCTTGCCCAGGACGCGGACCTAGTTTATCGTCTTGCCCAGGACGCGGACCTAGTTTATCGTCTTGCCCAGGACGCGGACCTAGTTTATCGTCTTGCCCAGGACGCGGACCTAGTTTATCGTCTTGCCCAGGACGCGGACCTAGTTTATCGTCTTGCCCAGGACGCGGACCTAGTTTATCGTCTTGCCCAGGACGCGGACCTAGTTTATCGTCTTGCCCAGGACGCGGACCTAGTTTATCGTCTTGCCCAGGACGCGGACCTAGTTTATCGTCTTGCCCAGGACGCGGACCTAGTTTATCGTCTTGCCCAGGACGCGGACCTAGTTTATCGTCTTGCCCAGGACGCGGACCTAGTTTATCGTCTTGCCCAGGACGCGGACCTAGTTTATCGTCTTGCCCAGGACGCGGACCTAGTTTATCGTCTTGCCCAGGACGCGGACCTAGTTTATCGTCTTGCCCAGGACGCGGACCTAGTTTATCGTCTTGCCCAGGACGCGGACCTAGTTTATCGTCTTGCCCAGGACGCGGACCTAGTTTATCGTCTTGCCCAGGACGCGGACCTAGTTTATCGTCTTGCCCAGGACGCGGACCTAGTTTATCGTCTTACCCAGGACGTATTCTGCTATAGAATGAACGATTTCTATTAGACACTGTAAACAAGGCCTGCTCTGAATAGTTGAAACAAACCACAGTTGGGCCTTGCAGGTACGGGAGAAACACAATTGAGCCTGAGCAGGAGTCTAAAACAGGCATCAGCTATCCGTTGTAGCAGACGAATATACCCCAAAACAAAGTATCCATCTATCACATTATATACAGTACGAAATTTTTAAGCTTAACTTAATTGAAGTAGATATATAGTTATTTCTGATGCCTTTATACATTTATGTGTTTAAACATAAAATTATGTAAGTTTATAGACGTATATATGCATATATACGTACCTATGTAATCCCTAGAATACATATATTTTCCAGGTCTCCTGAACTATATGAATCGATTCCGTAGTGAATATATTGGAGATTAAACTTATCTCAAAGTAACACATTTTCAATTTCCAAGGAGTAGCGTTGACAGTTGATATGCAAGCTCTCAGCAATTTGTTTTTACTTCAACATATAGCAGCGTGTCAAAACAGTGATCCGGTGACTCTTGTTTATTCTCATATTCTAAGACGGAGAAAATATTTCAGGTAAAAATCGAGCCGGTGCAGAAAAATTAACTATCTTCGTAGTTCAACGACAGACGAAGGAAAAATGAGAAATATAGATTGCAAAGCGCACCGGAAGAATTAGAAATTGCGCCAAAAAACGAAGTATTCAGAGGTAGGAAAAAATTCGTTAGAAATCTTCTCATGTAACACTGAATGCCTGGAAATTTCCTCACAGATAAAGAGAAAAAATCCTTTTACAGAGAAACATTTATAACAAGAAGGAATGATCAACGGGTAAGTTTTATGGTAGATGGTGACTAAAAGAACAAATCTATGCAATCAGGATAAAAAAAAAAAAAGTTGAAATTTCCGCCATAGAGAAAGAAGATAGAAAGATTAGATAACTTTGCACTAACAGAATGTACAACCAGAGACAAAGACGAGTGATTTAAATAAGTTTCTTTTGTGTGTGGCTGAAAGATCGAGGACAAATTCGGATTATAAAAAAGTCAAATATTAATTAAAGCTAAAAGTGAGTTTTTCAGAGCCTCAGTGTCTCATACTTTAAAGGATCACTGCATAGAAATGATAATTGGTAATAGACATAAATGCTTTCTATTTCTAGAGTCACTATTTAAATTATTCGGACTATTGTCATCTTTGTCGCCGTATTTATTACAAGGTTTCGGCCGTTGTACGCTCCGGCCTTGGAATGTCGAACCGAACCCTTTATTTCGTACACTGTCCGTTGATTATACAACCACCTATATATATATATATATATATATATACACTATTTACATTATTTGGACTATTTTCCTCATCTTTGTCGCCATATTTATTACGTTTCGGCCGTTGTACGCACTGGCCATCTTCAAGTGAAATGCTGAACTTAAACCTTTATCTCTCTCACTGACGTAGCTTGTCCCAGTTCCACGTGTCGTGTCTAATGGATGCCAGTTATCAGTTATCTCCTGTTTATTCCCCTCTGAAAGTTCTCCACTGCCTTAACCAGGTATTGAACTAACACTCTTTGGGTCCTGTCACTGGATCTAATCAACGCCCTTATCCACTGTGCCATGTCTTTCTAGATTCGTTAGATAGTGCATCGACTAAAGCTGTTTTATATATAATAACGCAATATTTTGACATAAGCCATTCCCTGTATTTTATCGTTTCACACTATAAAAGATGATAGAGCAATTAAGTCTCAAGGAGTTACCGTCTGTGACTCAATGTGAAAAAAACAAAACAAAAAAAAAAAAAAATCATTAAAGCGAGAAAACATTAAATGTCCGAAAATTAAGAATACAGTAGATATTGGTTGATATTGATCTTTAAAAAATCAAATGCAAATTTGACTGGGAAGCAACAACCTAAAAGAGAGTTCCACAAGCATGAAGTGTGAGAAAAAAAACTGTTAGCATAGAACTTCCGGTTAAATCAAGCCATTTCAAATGTAAAATGATGAGACTATGTCGGCAATCTACTACTGCGCTTAAATTCACGAAGTCTGGGTAACCACAGAAAAAAAGTTCAGAATAATTGTCATGAACATATTTATAGAAAATGCGCAGTGAAACGACGTCATGTCGGTGGGGAATTGACTGAAGCCGAGATGCCAGGCCGGGGTCAATAAAAGTGCTGATTCTTTGAATTTTATTAATCTCTAAATGTATGGCAGGATAACCAGACCATATATGGCAGCAAAATTCAAAACAACGAATGACAAATGCAACCTTGTTTAATGGCAACACAGCGCCATCTACAAGAAATTTACTTTAAATTTTAATTAAAAAAAAACGAATGATTTGCGGATATGTTAATATGGACTTTTTCCCTTGTCTTTTTTGTGAGGAACACGTCCCCCAAATTTGTAAATCTACTTGATACACACACACAATATATATGTATGTATGTATATATATATATATATACACACACACACACACACTTTATTTTAGGATATTACATGGAAAACATATCAAAATACCTACACAATTTCAGTCGTGTTTCGATGAGTATACAACTCCTCTCATCAGCTGATAGTAAATTACTGGCGTGTGATTCATATGTAAAAGCAAAATACAGCCACTTTTTACGAAAAAAAAAAAAAAAAAAAAAAAAAAAAAAAAGAGAGAGAGTAATGTTTATAAATATTTTAGGTCTTTGCTTAGATCAACCAATCAAATATTACCTACGTTAAGGGAAGAATCAAAAATTAAAAAAAATATTTTCCATAAATGGGTCATGACCCGTACGTTTGAAATCAATAACAGCAACAGACATTAAACAGCAGCGGAAGTGAATGGATACATGTTGTACTTTTAGACGATGTCATTTCCTAAGTAAGATTAAGTGGTAATCTAACAAAAATTTTAACAAGTTAAATGATTTGAATTTCCTATATATATATATATATATATATATATATATATATAATTGACAAATAAATAGCTTTAAGGAACCAATAAATAATTCAAATCTATAGATTCACTTGGTAAGTTAATATGCAACTGTTGACTAAAAGTTCTTATACAAGGTGTTAATAATAACTAATGCATACAAAATGTCAAAATACCAATGCATTGATGCAAGAAGTTATAAACACTACTAGGAGATTAATACAAATTGTATTAAATCTAAATTAATACGAACAGAGATAAGCCATATATGGTGAAACACAGTTCAACTAAAATCTTACCTGGAGGGGTGCATATATATATATATGTATGTTGGTATTTTCTTAATATAAACGTTTATTTAGTGGGTATTTTGTTGATGTTATCTATTTTTCTTTTGTTTTCTTAAACAGTGAAATTAGTGACGAATGGCCCAGACCGAGATATCCTACTCATGGAAATGAGTGCTTCTCGATACGAAACGAACCTGTGTCACTTTCCAAATTTGGGAACTGCTTCTATAGCCAAGTTATTCTGTAATCAATTTGTCCACGGGAGACGAGCTTGGAAGAGCAAGGTTTACTTGAGGGATACGAATCTATAATTGCTAGCTTTATCTTCGTACTGAAAAGTAAATGAACTATAAATCTTAAATAGATGTTTTAATCCGATATTCTTTCTTTTCCGTATATATATATATATATATATATATTAGTTTTTTTTACATGTGTTTCAGTTGCTTTTTTCATTGAGTAGGACTTTTCGATCTAGGACGGTTTTAATTGATATCCTGTCTAGTTCCTATTTCTGCTCAAGTGTTTATTGCCTTGATCACTGACTAATTCCTGTGCCCGATAATTCTAAGTCACAATTAATAATCCAAAGATGGATATGCAATGTAATTGGCCCTGATCTAGCAACTCGTCTGCAGCCGCTCACTCACAGACGTGCAGTTGCCTTTCTCTGTCTTTTTTTTTTTTTTTTTTTACAAATACTTTCACGGTAACTGCTCCGATTAGCTGCTTTCGCTGGTTCCCAGACTTTAATAATTCAACTAGGCTGGTATCTTGCTATCACCCTTTCACTGTCGAAACTTAAATGTGGCCGTCCCTTCTACTCCAATAGCTTCATGTCTCGCACTTCTCGACTGTGGAACTCCTCCCACATTTCTTATTTCCCTGATAGCTATAATCTTCAACTACTCAAATGTATCGTCAACCGACGTCTCCAGATACCCTGATCTATCCCCTAAGTTTCTCTTCATCCTATCCTTTATCACTCCTCTTAGTTCTCGCTCCAACTCTCTGTAAACCCTTCCGTGCAAGTGGCTTCCCACCTTGCTTGGGGTTGAATGCCTAAGGAAAAAAAAATGTAGCCAACATCAGGATTGGTTTGGTTTGCATCATATCAACTTCATTGGGTTATTTAATGCCGATAAGATTTTATTGCTGGTAATATTATTTACAAAAAAATATATTGCTTGTAATAATTTTTTTTTTTAAATTCAGGGTGGACCAGGAAACACCAGCAATTAAGAGGCGGTTCGACGCAATTCAAAACCTCCTGATGAGAGGCCTTGCTGCTGGATGTAGGCTATCGTCATAACCAGGACACGGATGTAGGCTATCGTCATAACCAGGACACGGATGTACGTTATCGTTATAACCAGGACGGCCAACACCAGAAACCTTCTCTTTCGTTCACTTGGTCATTTTCCAGTGGAAGTTATTCAGACTGAAGAAGCAACAGATGATGACCGGATGATCTTGTGACAGAAACGTTGTGATAACCACAAGAATGCTGAGGCCAAGGATTTGAATAATACAAATTGCTGTAAATTCTCTTTTTCGTTCGAGTATTTTAAGGCGTGATGTGTAGTGTAATGGGATGTGGGAGAGCCAGGTTCGAATTTCATTCGAGTTCCTTTACATTCACTTACGGGCAAATATTCTTGGGAAAGCTATGAATCCAACTCTTCTCTCCCCAGCGATGGAAGGAATAGCAGGACAGATTGGTTCCTAAAGCCTTTGATGGCAAATATATCTACCGCAGACAGAAGCGGCAACAAATCGCGGGAAAATATTCTGCCTGCCTATTCAGTCACGAATCGAAAGAGCTGTGACCGGCCAAGTGTATACCACACAGGGCACTTAGCTGACTTTCAACCGTCGCATCAGCTACAAGGAATTAACACACAAAAAACATACATGTATGTGTTTGTGAGTACATTTCAGTGCATTGTACATGATTATCCACAGAGACAGATTATAGAATAATGTGTGTGTGTATATATATATATATATATATATCGTGTGATTTACTCGCATATCTATGTGTCTATACGATAGCCTGGTTGACTTTACAAGGTTTTTTCTGTCGACGTGTAGAGACGATGTAATGAATAAGTATGATTAACTCTGAACAGAGGTAAACATATTTTCATCATCGTGAATTGCTTTTCCGAAGGACAAATTAGTATGTTTTGTTCACCTCTGATCCATTTTTTTACTTTTATTTTTTTTTTTATTATTTACTGCATGTACATATGCAGTCATTCAACTCATAGATTTCGTCGGTGGAACACTACCTAAATATATATATATTTTTTTTAAATCATTTCAATTACTTTTTTTTTTCTGAAGATACCGCCTGAACTAATATTTAGCCAATAAATACTAGGTCGGTACAAAAATAATGACCTAATAATGTCGTTTTTTGACGCTAAAAAATACGTCAAAAAACTACATTATTACGTCATTATTTTTGCACCAACCTAATATATATATTACAAATCAACTTAATGGTGTACATACATTGTCCGTTGATTATACAACCACCCATATATATATATATATATATATATATATATATATATACACTATTTACATTATTCGAACTATTGTCATCTTTGTCGCCATAATAATCACAACGTTTCGGCTGTTGTACGCTCCGGCCTTCTTCAGGTGGTTGGAATGTCGAGCTGAAACCTTTATTTCGCTCACTGGGGTAGACTGTTCTAGTTCCACGCGCCATGTTTAATGGATGTCAGTTATCTCCTGTTAATTTCCACTGTCTTAACAGAGTATTGAACTCACACTCGCAGTTCACAACAAAGATAAACTATTAAAAAGACTCCCTGATAAAGCATCAATCTACAGTGCTGAAGCATCAGCCATAGAAGTGTTATTGAATATAATTGAAAACAGTGAAGAAAAGAAACATCATCTTTACAGATAATAATTCAGTACTAACAGACAACCCTTTAACAACCAAAATCCTAAACAGGATCGATGTAATTACTAAAAATAAAGAATGTCTTCTGCTGGGTACACATTCATATTGGTATAAAGGGGAATTACAGAACTGATCAGGCAGCAAAAAAAGGGCACTAGAACTGGAACCCTCGAAAGATTAAATTCTATTCACAGACCTAATAGTAACAATTAACAAACATCAAATGAACAAATGGCAAGAATCATGGAATTCTTACACCAATAACAAATTACATCCAATAAAGGAACAAATTGGAGAAATAAATGACTACAGTGAAATGACTAGAAAAGAACAAGTAACATTATCAAGACACCATATGTGCCACTCGAGCATCACCCATTCTTACCTCATTAAGAAGGAGTCAGTTCCAATCTGTATACCATGCCAGGAGGCTTATACAATATGTCACATTTTGACAAATTGTTTAGACTTGAAGCAAACTTGCCAAAAGTACTACAAAGAAACAAACCTGAAAGAAATATTCCTCCAAGTAAAACCTTCAAAAATATTTGAATATATAAGAGAAACTGGTTTCTATAGAAAAATCTAGAAAAGATTGAAATAAACGCAAATATATTAGGTTAGTGCAAAAATAATATCGGTTTTTGACGTATTTTTTAACGCCAAAAACCGTAATTATTTTTGCACCAACCTAATACCTCCATGAAGCGGTTTACTTCAAGATGCCTACTCGAACCAAGAAACACATTTAACTTAAGATTCTTTTAAAGTCACTCAAAATTAAAATGCCGTTAAACAAAACAACCAAACTCACACTCTTTAGGTCTTGTCAATGGATCTAACGCCTTTATCCACTGTGCCATGTGTACTTGAGATCCATTGTAGCTGTGTTCATAATTAATGTTATTGAGAGTTGGAGTGTCCTTTTATTATTATTATTATTATTATTATTAGAGCTTCTATTATTTTTAACCTTTTTATTATACATGTGGATGAGGCTGTTTTACTTGTATTTTCTACTAGCATGCTTTTTGGTAGTTTTTTTACACACTTTGTGTCTAGAAAAGAAACACTTGGAAGAACACAAGAAAAAATAAAGAAAGCTTAATCGCAGTATCTTAGCAGTCGTTTTTAACGGAACTGACACACAAATTATATATATATATATATATATATATATATATATATATATATATATATATATATACACTAGCAGTAGAGCCCGGCGTCGCCCTGGGATGTAAGAGATAGATAAAGAATCGACCATCATAAAGACTGAAAAATAAAATTGATAAAGATTATTGTTTAAGGTTGACGGACACGCATGTTTTAATTAGTTTTTTTTTTTTTTTTTTTTTTTTTTTTTTACAAATTAGTCAAACCCAAACTCAAACAAAAACATTGTTTTCAATCGTTATGAGTCTACCGATTGAATAAAATTGTTATAAACAATTGTCTTGTAAATGGAATTTTTAAAGCATTCTGAATGTAAAAACAATGAAAAAAATTTGCAAGACAATAAGAAACACTACCTGCCACACAAAAAAAAAAAAAAAAAAAAAGTGAAGTTTTGTTGAAATCGGTTGAAAAATATAGGAAATCCGATCCCATATATAAACGAACACACACAAACAACCTGGGTTTTATAATAAGTATAACTCGATATAAGTTTTCCCCCCTTTCATTCTGGCGACAATCGTGTTTTATCGTGTTTTTTTAATTGATTTCGTGCAAAAACAATTGTTTTTTTTTCAATTTGGCCCTGTTAGAACCACGGCAAGGTAATTTTACGCATTCCTGTGAAGTTTTGTTGAAATCAGTTGAAAAATGTAGGAAATCCGATCCAATATATAAACGTACAGACTGCGTTTTATAATAAGATTATATATATATATATATATATATATATATATACGTATGTGTGTATTTTGACAGCAATGTCTTTTGCACAGCTTTCATTAAAAATTACTGAAAAGCCACTAAGATTATTATTTTTTTTATATTTTTGTTGCATTCCTACAAGAGATTTCTTCTTGCAATATATAGTGTAGAACTTCTGCCTAAATGATCTTTGAATCTGGGCGCTTTAGGCTCATCTGTTACCCACTGTAAACGAATTTTTTTCTGAATATGGAAATTTTTTGTAGCAATAGGAACGTTTTAATTTCCAAACAATTCCAGCACGTTGTGGCCTTCTTCAAAATTAATAATTATTGAGAGTTGATTTCTTCTATATATTGTTAATTCTTGCATTAAATTTAACAGTTTTTATGATTTTAGAATAGTCTATTATGTTAGAGATATCTATAAGTGTGTTCCATATAGAGTATACCAAGTCTCCTTTTGTATGTGTCCTCATAGAGCTATGTTCCGATAGATGCAATGCCCAATGTAATAATTATACATGAATTTGTTTTCGTCATGAACGCAACTTCCTAGGGGCATGTAAATAATGTTGGTCTTATGTAGTTTGAATCTTGCTTGTGTTTTATTGTTGATGATGAGTTTGGCCATTTCAATTTTTTATAATAATATAATCAACTTAACCTTCTTGTATGTCTATATTTCTGATATGAGGAATCATGTACACTATTTACATTATTCGGACTATTGTCCTCATCTTTGTCGCCATATTTATTACAACGTTTCGGCCCTTCAGTATCTGTCTATATTTCTGAGATGAGGTATTATATACACTATTTACATTATTCGGACTATTGTCCTCATCTTTGTCCCCATATTTATTACAAATTTTCGGCCATTGTACACTCCGACCTTCTTCAGATGGTTGGAATGTCGAACTGAACCCTTTATTTCGCTCTGGATGTCCTCAAGGACACATGGCACAGTGGATAAAGGCGTTGGTTAGATCCAGTGACAGGACCCAAAGAGTGTGAGTTGAATACCCGGTTAAGACGGTGGAGAACTTGGAGAGGGGAATTAACAGAAGATAACTGATAACTGACATCTATTAAACATTGCACGTGGAACTAGAAGAGTTTACCTTAGTGAGCGAAATAAAGGGTTCAGTTCGACATTCCAACCACCTGAAGAAGGCTGAAGCGTACAACGGCCGAAACGTTGTAATAAATATAGCGACAAAGATGAGGAAAATAGTCTGAATAATATAAATATTCAACCTTCTTGTTTTTTTTTTTTATTGTAGTTGTATATTTTATTAATGTTTCTAAGGGGAAATTCTTCCTCCTTGTAATAAATTTGATCTGACTTTTATAGAATATGTTAATATTTTTTTCTCAGTTTTGCTGTTGAATAATTTTGAGGCAGATAATCTAATTTGTCTATAAGGTGGTCGCTAAGGTTTTGGCCGCCAATGCTAAATCCCGGTTGGGCTTCCATTTCTCTCAGAATTGCCTCGCTGTATAGGTTGAACAGGTCCCGAAGTTCTTAGCACACATGAGGAAGGAGGGCTTGGAGAATTTGATACTCATGGGTCGAATATAGACAAGTGAAAGCAGCGCGTGACATACCTGACGCGCTTGAGCAGGTGGATGACAGAACATGGTCATGGAGAGGAAGCAGAGGGAAGGAACTGCAAGAGCTGTAAGGGATATGAGGATGTGGAGTGCCATGATCGCCTACGTCCTGAAAGGACATGGCACATAAAAAAGAAAGATAATATGGTTAGAGAAGCCGATATTAACTCGGATTTGCTTAAAGTTGATCAGTTCTTTAAAGAATAACGGAGGAGAGGATGAATTCTCGCGAGATAATTTTCTATGACAACTATTTCCTATCGAAGTGGACATTCGCTGATAATATTAAGATGGAAAGAGTCTTAC
Organism: Acanthosepion lycidas; assembly: GCA_963932145.1. Classification (NCBI taxonomy): domain Eukaryota; kingdom Metazoa; phylum Mollusca; class Cephalopoda; order Sepiida; family Sepiidae; genus Acanthosepion; species Acanthosepion lycidas. Next base: position 16,317,926 of record OZ010593.1, on the reverse strand, counting down.
TTGTGGGCTTTTATTACTCGATTCTACGAAAACATCTAAGAACTGCATTTTTTTTTTTTTTTTTTTAATAAGTTCACAAGTAAATTTAAGAACTGATTTATTTTCAAACGAAGTTTTAAGATTATCGATTTCTTTTTTATCTTCAGTTAACATAAAAATCTAATCTACGTAGCTAAGGTATATTTTTGGTTTTGTAACTTTTTAAATATATTGTTGTCGACTTGAGACATATTGTAATTAGAGGAGGCGCGGTCCGGGTGGATTTCCCCCGCTATTACCGTTAGTCTGGGTAAAATATTACCATTTTGGCCGTAGAAACGGATTTTATTTGTGCAGGCATGCAGAAATATCCTTATAATAATTCAATCGATGGAGGGTTAATTGACATATTCTAAAGGCACACATTTTATATATATATATATATATATATATATATATATATATATATATATAGTGTAACCCGGATATAAGAGAGATTTTCTCTGGTCCCAAATTAGAGGCTGTGTTAATGTATATAAAATAGACCAAACACGGATATAAGAGACTTCTTCTCCGGTCTCGAGAACTCTCCTATATCCGGGTTACACTTCACACACACACACACATATATATATATATATATATATATATATATATATATATGGCAAATATATTAATGAGTAAAAAAAATCTCCCATAATATATATATATATATATATATATATGTATGTGTGTGTGTGTGTGTGTGAAAACACTCCTCTCAACACCGAATGGTGACAGTGTTTCATGCTTGAAGTCAATCCCCAGGTAATCGGAAGATTGCGCTGAAGCATAAAATGTCTGTTGCCACTTGTGTTTACCTGAGTGTTCAATTTATATTTATATACACTATTTCTGATAAAGAGCAATTTACGGATGTATATATATATATATATATATATATATATATAGAGAGAGAGAGAGAGAGGGGGGACAGACAGAAAGAAATGTAAAAAGGAGATTTATTTCAGCGCTATCTTTATCAATTCATAACATTGTGTTCCTTCATTACTTACTCTTTTGTTTTTGCTTTATTTCGTTATTGTAATAATATCATGGCGACGATAGTTTTAGAGTCGCCAGTCTTAAACACGCCAAACCTTATTGATGCATATTTACTCATTAACATTTAAACGATTTAGGAGATGCCGAGAACGAAAACTGGAGTTAGTTAAAAACGTATCTCAACGTTAGCGTGAAAATATAATTGACATAAAATCAGATAAATTGAGAAAAACGGAAGCAAAAAAAAAAAACAAAAAAAAAATCAAAATCGTAGGAGAGAAGTCTGTCGGTTAATCAATCTGCAATCGCGTACACGTAACACCTTTTTCCTCTTTCGTGTAACATTTCTATCTTACTCAGCTATTAAATAGGCGTCAATTAAGTAGGGGCAAACAAACACGCTCTCAATTTGATCAAATATCGATTAGATCCACTTTTATGTTGTTAATGAAGACTGGAAATACAGAAGACTGGCAATATATATATATATATATATATATGGTTGGTTTGCAATAACTTCATGGCCAACATTGCCGCTCAAATAAAAGCCAAATCAATGTTGCGGGAGCCTTTCACTTAATCGGAAGTTTTACATTCTGCTATATCTTGTGTGGTGACTTAAATAATGCTGTAATAGTACTTACTACTGAATGTTGGGACTTCTGTTGTGTTTAACAATCAAAAATCATGTTTTAAGGGGAAGTTCTCAGCTGAAACGTAGAAAGACTACAGGGAGCGATGGGTAAAATTTCGCCATTTATTATTTTAATTTTGCGCATGCGCGTTGTTTTGATTTTGTCGACTGCACTGTGTACTAGGGTCAGTTGGGCACCGTCTGTGAGAAAAGGAGCAGCATTGACGCAATTTACTTCGCCAGAAAAGTGAAAACGCCATGCTGTAGCGCTTGGAATTCACACCGGCATCTCTAACACGAACATTCTTCAAAAAATTATATGCAACGTCAGTCGCTATCTACCGTCCTCCTCATTACTCTTTGCTTTTCCAGCTCATTAGTAATGTTACTGTTACTCATTCTTCCACACCCAGTAACCCTTTGTGTCTTCGTGGTTTTCTGCCTTGCATGTGGGGAAGCAGATTAAAAAAAGCGTAAATATTTAATACTTCTCTTCCTTTACAATTTTTTTTATTTTTAATTCCACGTCCATTCAGGGTAATCCTAGATCCTCATAAATCCCTTTATCCTTATTATCTGAGGATTACAGAACGATTCGTACGTTGTGTTCGCCACTCTTTTGGAATACAGAATTGTCTTTCTATTACACTGTCATCATAGATTAGGGTGTTCCGTATGTCCTAATATTTAACTGAACGATACTTTGTGCCTTGTATGCTGCCTTTCTGAAAGGTTTAACAATCTCGATGGGTTATTTAATGCCGGGAAGATACTAGACAATTCAGAATATAAACCATCACATTACTTTAGATATATTGATGACATTTTCTTACTATGGACTCATGGATCAGAAAAATTAAAAACCGTTTTCACATTCTGCAACAATTTCCACGATACAATTAAATTTACCATGTAGCACTCATACACATCCATCCCTTTCTTAGACGTTATGATAAAATTAAGCAAACATACAATTTCTACCAGTCTATACAGCAAACCAACATAAATTCCTGCACTTTAACAGCTGTCATCCCTTTAAATTAAAAAAATCTATTGTATACAGCTCATTTCTAAGAATCAAACCCATATGCTCAGACCATTTAGATTTTCTATACAACATTAATAACTTAAAACAATTCCTAAAATGTAAATACCCAAAAGAAACACTAAATAAAACTATCCTGATAAATCGTAACACTTCTTACATACAAGAAAAATAAAAACAACAATCGGATTCCCATGGTTTTAACCACAATCAGTATTCCCACACACTTATTCACAATTTAAGAAAGGATTACAAGAACCTCCAGTTAGACAAAAAGATCAAAGACATTTTCGATAAACCACTCATAAATGCAAAGAAACAATCATCTAACCTATCAGCTATCCTCACCTCTACCAAATATCTAAACAATAGAAACCAATCAGGAAATTACAAATGTAACAAACCTCGTTGCTTAGTTTGTAAACATTTAATATATTTTCTGTACCAAACACCAATATCAAGATACAGCCACCTAACCTCACCGGCGATAGCCATAACGTAATTTATTATTTATTCTGCACCTTATGTCCTAATAGTGGATATATTGGAGAGACTGGAAATAATTTTAGATTTCGTTTCAATAATAATAAACAAACCATACGTAAAAACAACCCTTATTCCCCCATAGCTAAACACTTTAAACAATCAGGACATTCATTAGAAAACTGCAAATGTTTGATAGATTCCGATTTTAGGTCCACATATACACGCAGAAAAAAAGAAACATATTGGATTTTAAAATTAAATACACATAAACTAGGGCTGAATAGGGACTTGGGTGTTTTAAATCTTTATAAATATTACAATAGTTAAGCAATTTTTTTTTAGATAGAGTTAAACAATTTTTTTAAACAACATTTAAAATATTTATGACAGTTAGATTTAAGTTAGGAATATCCGAACAGTGACGTTCCATATCACGTGACGTCCGCGTCTCGCGAAGTACGCAACTTGCTAAGAAACAGTAATTTTAATTTATTTGTAACAAACAGTTATTTCTGATGAAAGATTGAGGACAATTTGAAATATAAAATGTGTATATATATATATATATATATATATATATATATGATATTTCAAATTGTCGTCAATCTTTCATCAGAAAGAACTGTTACAAATAAAATTATATATATATATATATATATATTATTCCATATATTAAATTCTACTTTCATCGTGTTTTGACTCCAGTTTGGGAGGTTAAGTATTTACCCATAGCTGGAAGCCTAACAGGTGCTACCACACCGGATCAGGGTGGACCTGGGAACACCAGCAATTCAAAGGTGATTCCACGCCCATCAGAGACTCCTTATAAGAGGCCTTGCTATTGGATGCAGTTTATCGTCTTATCCATGATGCGGATGTAGTTTATCGTCATACCAAGGTCGGCTCTGAAAGGAGAGCAAGACAATGAACCTAGCAGCATTGATAAATGAAAAGTGGGGCAGACATGAACCCGCAGCTGAATACTTCAGATATCAAAATACTTGTTTCAGCTTCGAAGGATCGTCACTTTTAAATATTACTATTGAAGGTCTTCAAATTTTGAACTTCCTGAAATCCATACCTCAATTTATCACTTCTAAATTTTATTATCTAATATTTGTTCTTTATGCTTTATACAGAGTTACATTTTCCATAAAAATCAAATGCACGGTAACTAAAATAATGGGGAATCTTCCCTTAGAAAAATTACAAAGAAATATCCAGTCGACCAAAACAAGAAAATGTAATTTGTTATCTACTATAAAAGATGTAGATGTACTAACCTAATCTCCAATAATAATAATAAATGATCTGCAAGATCCAAAATACAGAGAATCAATACCGTTTACGAATAACGTTAAATCATACAGCTAAGTCACAAAACTTTAACTGTTAAGTTTAATTTTTATAATTTAAGTTTCAGTTTAGAAACATGCAAATTTTTTGTAGCGATGGAATCATATTTTTACAAAGAAAAGAATTATAACGTTTTGCTCTACTGTTTCTATCGAGCAATGTCTTTTTTAAACATAACTGCTAAGAAAATCGGATTATAAACGATACTGTTCTTTTCTCACACTCACACACACACATATATATATATATATATATATATAAATAAAACGAACGAATATTTATAGTATTTCATTTTATTGTATCTAACACTTGGTATCTTAATGTAGTTAAACCGTACGCAGTTATAATACCACATCTTTTGCAAGTATGGTAGACTAATAGGCGCGGACACTAAATTCAAATATTTTTTACAGGTGAAGCCTGTATTAATGAACAAAAAAAAAAATTGGCGTTTTTCTGTCGGGTGCATTTGGCTAAGCATCACGCAGTATATGGCCAAATCATTCACAGACGTACTCTTGTTTTGAACAAGTGTACAGGTTTACCTAGTTTCCTGTTTCAGTTTTAGTTTCTGGTTCCTATTAAAAATCTTCAACTCTATACTTCTAACGTTTCATCCATTTTAGGATTAGCCTTCGCGTTCTTTGTAAATTCTAATTTTTTTTTTTTTACTTCTAACGTCTCCGCCTAAACTCTGAAATGTTTACTATTTAATCATTTTCCACAAAAGAATAGATATATTCACCTATCATCCGGTTCGAACTCCTACCCGGCATTTTGAATAAGATTATAGTTTCATCCATGTCATCATTAGGTTTTGCGTTCTTTGTAAATTCTACCTCATTTTTTTTTTTTTTTTTTTACTTCTAACATCTCTGCCTAATCTGAAATTTATACTATTATTGAGTTTCCGGTTCCGGTCTTTTTCTTCTTTCACTTCAAGTAGCCCCTTGCATCTTGTTAAAGGTATTGCCCTGGTTGTGAGGAATTTTTTTAATAATATAAAACCAAGCATACATCGTATACAATTAAATGAACTATAAATCCTTACATGTTCAAGCATTCTTATCTCACTCAACAAGGTTTCAACTATTTTGATACGAGCAATAAACGAAAGTGAAAAGTTATTTTTATTACCGAGAATACAATGTGAAACTCCACTTGACTGGTTTATCTGGCTGTGCTGTTAGTTAATCCTTGATGAATAGCTTTAAAGAAGTTAATAAAATATTGCATACGAAGATAAACCAAATATTTTTAGGCAGAGAACAGGTTATTTACATTTGGTCACCGAAATATTTTTAAATGGTATACATTTCATGGTATTTTTCTAATGTTTACCCAATACAAAGCTCAAGGTACAGTTATTACATGGTGTTGCCTAAGAAAGCACAAACGTTAGGATAATGACTTTAGAAGGAACCGGAAACCCAATCCTAAACAGGAAACAAGGGATAAACTTCTATTAATGTTCGAAAGACACAAAAGCAGTGTAAACTGGGCGATATGCAAACTTATCTACTCCTATTGATGGACGAGAGAAATACTATAACTAATTAGTGATAATATTTCAGACTTCAGGTGCAGACGTTAGGAGTACAAAACTGAAAGAGCCTTTAGAAGGAAAATTTTGAAAGAACCAGAGACCTTATCCTAAACAGGAAACAAGGGATAAGCCAATAGATGAATACGTTTGAAAGACCGGGGATGAGGTTGAACCGGACGGCAGGAAAACTTATCTACTTCTATACCGCTCTCCTTCAAGAATATTTTAATGATTATTTTTCAAAAATATTTACAAGTAAAATAAGTGCCATATCAATTCTAAAACAGGAAATCTAACAATGTCTAAACTTTACGACTGAGTAAGAAGATTGATAGTCACAAGCTGCCTCAATTTTTAGCTTATGTTAAACTATATCTTATCAAATGGCAACAAAGCTGACAGTGTACACTGTATTTATAGGGAATGAAGTAGTTCAGAAATAAGTGTACAGATTTATGGTCCGAATAATTGTTTGATGATAATATAATTAGGCGAAATAGTATCTGTAAGAAACACCAGCAAAGATAACGTTAAAGATGCATTTTTTACAGCCTAAAATCAAGTAAGTTGATTTATATCAAAAATAAATTTATTCTAGTGCTTGTTTGTGTGTCTGCAAAGATGCGGGAATATGGGTGTGGAGCAATAGACACCATACTAACTCAGCTCATGGCGTGCTATATACTATTCCATGAAACACTATCATTCTCTCTGTATGCCTCTCTACACACATTATATATATATATATATATATATATATATATATAACAAACCCTGATTAATAACAGATTTCCTAATTAATTCTTGGATTCCCACATTAGACGATTTCTGTCTATAGTAGCTAATAGCGACGGCGAGAATAGAAACATAAACAATAACATTAATATTTTTTTATAAAAATCAAATGAACGAAAATTATAAACAGGATGAATGCATAATTAAGAATATTATAAAAAAAAATACATAACACCAGTTGACAATAGCAAAAAAATTTAGATTAATTATTCATTATAAAAAATTTAAAACCTCTAACCTTATAGTTAAAAATAATAATTCACCTCCCAGAACAAAATCAAATAGGGCAAATATTTACGAATTTAAATGCCCATTAGGGAATTGTATTCCTGATCAATCAAAATTCATAATTATATAGATCACACTACAACACCATGCAATAACTGTACCTTGAGCTTTGTATTGGGTAAACATTAGAAAAATACCATGAAATGTATACCATTTAAAAATATTTCGGTGACCAAATGTAAATAACCTGTTCTCTGCCTAAAAATATTTGGTTTATCTTCGTATGCAATATTTTATTAACTTCTTTAAAGCTATTCATCAAAGATTAACTAACAGCACAGCCAGATAAGCCAGTCAAGCGGAGTTTCACATTGTATTCTCGGTAATAAAAATAACGTTGTCACTTCCGTTTATTACCCGGATATAAAAGAAACCCGGATATAAGACTTCTTCTCCAGTCCCGACAACTCTCTTATATCCGGGTTACACTGTGTGTGTGTGTATATATATATATATATATATATATGTGTGTGTGTGTATTCATTAAATTGCTTATTTCTTGACTGACTTCATAGTTTCGCGTAGTAGCTCCGATTAAAATCATGGCTACCATTATTTTCAAAAAATTCTACAGGGTTTTAAATTCGTTCAAATCGGTAACTAACATTTTTATAGGTTTACGGACATGTATTGTGTGTGTGTGTATATATATATATATATATATATATATATATATATATACACACACACACACGGTTTTATATATTTAGGAGATATTTTTTATACTGTTCGGACACTATTTCTGATTTCTAGAAGAACATTACGAAAATAAATAAATAAAATTGAGCAAATAACTTTTCTTGTTCTACATGAAATATGCATAAATGTCATACTACTGCATGTGTGTACTATATATATATATAATTTCTGGTGACGTTGCTGTAACATTCGACCACAGATATAATAAATATGTCTGCTTGCCAGTAGTGTTGAATCTTTGCTACTATAGCATAGGAAACCAGGATTCGCTGACATAACAATATGTCGTCTAAAATAACAATAGGAAAACTGTGAGGACAATCGATTTTTTACATGAGCTTTTGCAAATGGCTGTCATACTTCTTGTCGTAGACGACAACAGCCAATTGCCTGCTACATGAAAAGCAATATCTCACTATATTAGGGAAATAAATGTCTTGTTTACCTAGTATGTTAACTCTGGTTTGTGCTAAGAAATTCCCATCAATTGGTATATTTGTTTACCAGATTTTCTCGGTGTAAACAGATTTTTCTTATTTGCGTTTCCATACCAGTTGGAAACACTGGAGACTGCGTGTTAGGCAGCTTTCTCAGTGCTACAACAATCGTTTCAATTTGCTATTTTCGGTGTATAGATGGTTTCACTTTAACAGATTCAACGTTCATCTAGTGTTTTCTTTAGGCTGATATTTTTTGTGGTGTTGGGGGATATAATTGAATAAAAATGAATAGTAATACGGTAACAAATGTCAACAAAGCGAGTGAATTTAAGTTGAAAGAAATACAAGACAAACATTATGGCTGACAATGCTTCATGTCATATTTAATGTTCTAGGTGCGATGTCTCTTCAGGACGTGGAAGATCATAGCTCTCCACAACTTCTTATCCTTTGTATGTCTGTATTATTATAGCCCCTGCACTCCCTGATGTGTGATGCATCTACTCAATTTGAAAATTTCCTCAGTACTGATTTTTTTTTATTCGTTAAAAGTAAGATTCATTGAAGAATCTAAAATTCTAACAGAAAATCTGCTCTGAATTTAAAAATAATGAATGCAATGACATTTAATTAGAAATGCTTGTATAAGGTTGGTGCAAAAATAATCACGTAATGTCGTTTTTTTGACGTATTTTTTAACGTCAAAAACGACATTACGTCATTATTTTTGCACCAACCTAATAATTGCTTTTCTAAATAAGTTATATTAAGGACATTATTGTCTGAAGTAATAAAATTTTTCGATGAATAATGAATTTCTACAAGAAATTGTTTCATTTTTTATTTAATTATAATTATTCACAGTAGTTTAAAGTCGTGTAAAATCCCGTATTAGGATATTTCCTAGATGTAATATAGTAATTAAATGGAAAAAAAATTTACGAATCCCAAAGTGAAAAATTAATAAACGTAGTTAAACTATTCTATTTTTAAAATATTTTTTTTAGTTAAGCCTTTTCATGTAAAAAAAGGCTAAAAATGACATTATGAAAAGGTCACATGATCTAAGAGCTTTGTCTCTTTACAGAGAAATTAATTTAAGAGAATTTTAAAGTATTTTAATTTTTTTTTTGTTTTTGCATAGAGCTTCTTCGAAAGGTAAATAAAAGTCAATAAATTAGATAATTGCGGAAAATATGTTCATTTGTAAAAATTAATAGGTAATTAAAAACCAAAAATATGCGTTCAATTAGATTTTATGAACTTTATGTCAATTCTAGTCATCCATATAAGCTGCCATCGCTTCGTCAATCAATCCTCTCTCAAACATCGCTTCAGCTAAACAGGGCCGATCAATCGCAAATGTTTGTATATTAATTTTTATGCTACAAGTAATATTTATTTCAAATAAGATTAATTTAAATTTTCTCATGTTACTCAAATAACGTGTCAGAAATTATTATATATATATATATATATATATATATAAGAGCTTTAAAATCGATTTTTTTTTTTTTTTTTTCAAATTTGTCAAAATGCCCGCTTTTAAGAGAATTGTAAGAAATCGAAATTAAATAACATTCCAATCTATATGATTTCTATATGAAATACTCTGGAATATTTTTCTTACTGGAAATAATAAATTTAATCCTTTAACCTTCAATTAAAGCTAAAATGAAGTCTTTAAGAATGCTTTTTTCATTTAAAAAAAAAATCATCTGGAACCTTAGTTATCGAAAAATTAAGCTGAAAAATTCGAGGTACCTAGGTTAAAACTAGACATGATGAGGTTAAGATTATAATGATCGGGAAAGTATCCTGTCTTAGCTGTGAATGTTACAAATTGCGGAAATAAAGAATGAAGCTCGTCAAAACATAGTTCATTGAATAAATAAAATAGCTTCGCAAGTTTCTCGATAATCTATCATAGCGACAGATTATCGAGAGACTTGCCATTCTAATTTCTTTCATCATTTCACCCCCAAGTAATCGTAAAACCAAAAATTATATAATTAGAAAAACTTAATTGCTTTTAGAAATAAAATATACTATAGACATTGTCTTAAGAAAAAAAATGAGGATGAATTATTTAAATATTTTTCATTTTTTTTAAATTTTAATTAGAAAATTAAGGTTTTAAATTTTTTAAAGTTCTGTTTATTTCAGCCTTTTAAACCATGCTATTATTTCAGCCTTTTAAACCATGCTATTATTTCAGCCTTTTAAACCATGCTATTATTTCAGCCTTTTAAACCATGCTATTATTTCAGCCTTTTAAACCATGCTATTATTTCAGCCTTTTAAACCATGCTATTATTTCAGCCTTTTAAACCATGCTATTATTTCAGCCTTTTAAACCATGCTATTATTTCAGCCTTTTAAACCATGCTATTATTTCAGCCTTTTAAACCATGCTATTATTTCAGCCTTTTAAACCATGCTATTATTTCAGCCTTTTAAACCATGCTATTATTTCAGCCTTTTAAACCATGCTATTATTTCAGCCTTTTAAACCATGCTATTATTTCAGCCTTTTAAACCATGCTATTAAGTAAAACTCGATTGACTAATCATCATATATGTATAAACGTGCATAATTTTTGTGAATAAAGCCGACCATCCAAGATGTTATCAGAAAATAAGAGCGATAACTATAGTAATTTTAAAACCAGAATGTATTTAAAATTCAATAAACATTACATCACGGAATACGTGTTCTTAAATTTTTAAGATTGCTGTGTGCTTTTTTTTTTTTTTTTACCGACAAGTCCCCCAGAGAACAACATTAGATTATCAATCTGTCATCGAGTTATCAAACACGTCAACAGCTTAAATAAAGTTATCACATTTCTGTGATATTTTAAACTTAAATTAAATATTTATTTCAAATCAAGTTAATTATACTTCAAATCAGCTAATGATCGTCAAATAAATTTTCAGAAAATTATATTTTATTTTTGGAAGATTATTTAATAAAGAGAATTACATTGAGAAGAAAGACGCCTACAAAATGGCGCTAATCATTTAAAAAAAAATCTCCTTCCAGTCAGTTAATATAAATTAGATTTTTAAATACAGCAAAATATTTTGCTTATTGGAAATGTTAAATTTAATCTATTAGCTTGAAATTAAAACGAACATTTATATATATATATATATATATATATATATATATATATATGTGTGTGTGTGTGCGCGCGCGTGTATTTCAAAAGCAACCATTTTAAACATGTTTCATTGATTCTGACAAATAAACTTTATTTAATTCTTTTTTTATTTAGTTTTTCAGCATTCTGATTTTTTTCCGTTTACTAAGAGTAAGGGAGTGGGGAAAACTGCCCGTATTATCCTCCATGTGTAGAGCCTCATGTGTCAGTTATTTGATCAAAGTGGTATAACAAACAGACAAAAAAAAAAAAAAAAAAAAAAAAAAAAAAAAGAGAAATAAAACATCTTGCCACCCACAATTTAAAGGAACCGTTAAGGGAAATACTGATCAAAAACACTAGTTTTTTTCATGAATTGCATTACCGGAAACATCTTGCTGTGAGATATGCCGTGTATATAAAACATCTTGCTCCCCTTATCAATCTCACCTTATTCAACAACGAGAAAGGCTTGTATGTTTTGTTTTAAAATAGAAAGACGCTCACTTAAATTCCAGCTTCGCTCAATACGCAAAGCCCTGAATAAACATTTCTTCAAATATTCGAAACACATCTTAAACGGTCAAACATGAAGAGAAATTGACAACACCCAAAAACAAACACCCTTGAAAATGGTCAAAGTTATCTCCGAAAGTGTTTGTGAAAATGGAGAATACAGACAATTTTTGCTCTCTCTCTCTCTCTCTTACCCCCATCAAACGTAAATTATAAGAATACAGTAATGGTATAAAAAGATATATATACACCCCGTGTGTAACAGCCAATTTGTCCAATTGTTAGAGTAAGCTTTTGGCGGTTGTATCTTAGAAAGGATTAAAGATTATCAGATTTTTATAGCACTCTTGGACACTACTTTGAACTATCAGAATCTATATAGTTCTAAGTTAAAATGATGATCCTCCAGCTGTTGTGACCTCCTCATCGATTTTTCCTTTCTACTGATCACTCATTTTAAACTTATTCACTCTTCTCTTGATGGTTTTTCAATGGACTTTGAAGATTGAAACTAGAGTATAAATGTCGGTGCCATTATTGAAAGCCTGAATTATAATTTCCTTCTCGCCATTTTTCAATTGGGAAGATATAGTCGGCCTGACACAATGAGATTTTAACCTGTTGAATAACTCCAAGGATTTTTTTGGGGGGATTCTTATAGCAAATGGTGTCAAGATAGCTAAACGTCTTACCTGAACACCTGGAAAAAAAAGAAACTATTAGTTTAGTGTTTCTTTAGACATTAAATATTTTTGTGGGATGGATAATTATCCCATGCTTTTACACGATTTGGACAATTTTGCTACTACACTCACTCTCGTGTGTGTGTGTGTGTGTGTGTGTGTGTGTGTGTGTGTGTGTGTGTGTGTACACACACAGTTGCGGCCAAAATGTTCAGAATCGCATTGTTTTCGTCAGAAAAGTAGGTATAAGTTTTTATCAAAGTTGTTTTATATTCTATAATTTTCAGACAATAAATACGATATTATTTGTAATTTGAGAGGATAACACAAAAGTTATGGATGATTTAGTGATTTACTGCAAAACCCATGTCGGCGAAAATTATCCTCTCAAATTACACCAAAATTTCAGACAATAACAATTAATTTCGTATTTTTCTGTGAAAATTATAGAATATAAAACAACTTTGATAAAAACTTATACCTACTTTTCTGAAGAAAACAATGCCATTCTGAACATTTTGGCCGCAACTGTGTGTGTGTGTATATATATATATATATATATATATATATATATATAGGGTGGAAATAACGACTATAAGGTCATGTTTGAAAATAGAATAAAGGAATTGAAACAGAAAACTTAAAAAGAAAAGGGTGATATTTGTTGTCTATGGCTTATTTATACACTACTTTTTTTTTTGCTAATTGAAACTGACACGTCCTTAGAAAACAGCTTTATTTGACATATGTCGTTAGTTATTGATGACACAATAGCAATTTGCTTTAGAAAAAAAAAAGTCGTTCCCCTTTTGCGGAGAAACTAATTGGTATCTTACAGCACAATTAATAGCAACTGAATCATCGTCGACACTGAGTAAGTGAACACTACTTTATATATATATATATATATATATATATAGTGTGTGTATGTGTTTTTTTTCAGGGAACATTTTTTTTTAAATCAATGTTTGCGTCCGCTTGGCTTTTGTTCGTTCCTTGGTTTCTTTTATTTTTTTTATTTATTTTTTTTTTTTTACTAACTCATTTCCAATAAGATAGGCATCGTGAGCAATCGCTAATTTATTTTTTCTTTTTAAAATAAATACAGTATCCTGCAGCTAGAAATATCTGTCTGAATTTATATCGATACAAAAAGGTCATGTGACATCACGACAATTATATAAAATTTACATTATACGATAAGCTCTTGTTCATAAGAGAGTGCAGGTGTTCTATCCATCTTCAAAATTTACGAGGTTTCAATACTGACAAAGAATCAGATTCATAACGCACACTTCATCTTGAGCTGCCAAATGCATAAAAGAATGTTAAATAAATACAGAAGTTTAATCTTCAACTAGCTGGGTCTTTTTATGAAATTAGAAGCAGATCATTTTTTAGGGTAGCGAGTTCAAACCTGGACGTATGGCAAAAATTAAAAAAAAAAAAAAAAAAAAAAAAAAAAAAAATCCTCATGGCCAGCAAATCCCAGTAAGTCCTGAATGCAATCAATTATTTCTGAAGGCAATATTTCATTTTGTCTTACAAGTATAAAAGTTATAACGTGTAAATACAAGCCATTTTAAATATCACGATAACCAGTTATGGTACGTTCTCATATTTTGCTAATTTGTCAGATGTGAAATTGACAAGATTGAATGCATGCTTGTTAGCTAAAGGGAGAGCCAAAAATTCAAATTACAGATTGAAGGTACCAAAATCAAACAGGCGCAGCAATTTAGATATTTGGAAAGCTTTTTGACATTGGACAGAAAGTGCGAAACGGAAATCTGAAGACGCATCGAGATAACAGAAAATGCCTCTAAAATCTGCGATAAGTATGATGAAAAAAAATAAATAAACAGAAAAAATATCGTTAGAAACAAAGAAAAGAGTACAAAACTTATGTCCTATCAATCATCCCCAACAGGGGTGAATGCTGGACAATCTCCTCATAGATGAAGAAGAGACTTGAAGTAACAGAAATATGGTTCTACAAAATGATGTTGGGAATACCATAGACCGAATAATTAAGCAACAACGAAGTTTTAGAGACAATGGCAACAAAAGGGACACTTATGCTTTAGATCAAGAGATCTAGGTGCAATTTCTGGGGTAAATAATGAGGAAAGAAGGTCGTGAGAAATTTGATATTCACAGGGCAGATTGACGTTAAGATGATCAGAGAATAGCAAAGCACAAGCTTGAGCGAATGCAAAGCGAAACAGATTTTTGGAGAACGGACAAAAGTTATTATGGCTCTAGAAATGACATAAAATTGTCGAGAGCTATGTTCTTAAACTTCTTGACAGGACAATTATTGCTGTTTTTTTGTATTTTTCTTTTCAAAAATATAATACAGGTAACTTTTTTTTTTTAATGTATTCTTGGTATTTTTTTTAAATGTATTCAGGGTAATTTTCTGTCAATATTGTATTGTATTTTTTTTTTATTCGAACGTAAGACCTTTTTTTTTTAATTTTACATTTATACGAACATTTCGCATTTTGTATATTTTAAATCGGAATCATAACGCGTATATAGTGTATTTATAGTGTTTTTTCTCTCGATCATTGCCATATATTGTTTCTATATAATTTTTATTTTATTAGCTTGTCATCGGTTTTAAGCTATATATATATATATATATATATATATAAATAATGTGAAGCTTCGTTAATACTTGATATACTCCAAGATCATTTCGTCGTCTATTATATTTAACGACTTAAAAATTTGTATATAGTTTAAATCAATGTTAAGGATTATAATAGTGCTTATTTTACTTTATTTTTAATTTAATTTTTTTTAAGTACGGGAAATTATATATATATATATATATATATATATATATATATATATATATATATATATATATACACGCCATGTCTATGGACAATTATTATCTTAATTTTGCGAATACATCTATTCAAAGTTTACATGCAATAAGGTTAAGAAACAGGCGAAACGATAAAATGTGATAATAGGGTTGAGTTCAAGTATCCCCGCCAAAAGAAAAGAAAAAAGTACAAATAAAATAAAAACGGCAAGTAATTAAACCTTAAGGAAATAGGGTAAGATTTAGGAACATTAAGATTACCTCCTCCGTTATCCATCGAAACCGCAATCCACCGAAATAAGAAAAGAAGCCAGTCCCCACCGCGGACCATTTAAAAGATAGTTCACGCAGCGGATTGGTTGTTACAAACATCCAATCGGATGTGCGGAATATCTGGTCTTTCTTCCTCTTATTCTTTAAAAAGGCCAGAGTAGCTGTTAGCGTTTAACTGGAAGGGGGAATCAGGGGTTGATTTCCCCTGATTGGGTCGATTTGGTGATGGGGAGTATGATGTTGAAAGACCCGAAATTTCCTGATGAACCAAATCAAAACATTACTGACGAAACCCCTGGGCACCTACTTAAAGTATTTTCGAATTAATCGAATTATTGCTGGCGATTTTTTTTTTTTTTTTTTTTTTTTTTACAAAAATGTATTGCTGCTAGTATTTTTTATCAAAAATTTATTGCTGATAATTTTTTACGAAGTATTTCTGATATTAAAACTATTTTTACATTTTCCTGGTGTTTTGATTCCAGTTTGGGTGTTAAGTATTTGCCCGTAGTTGGAACTCTAACAGGTGCTACCACTCCGGGTCAGGGTGTACCTGGGAACACCGACAATAAAGAGCTGGTTCCACGCTCTTCAAACCCTCCTGATCAGAGGCCTTGCTGTTGGACGCATTGTATTGTCTTAACCAAGACGCGGATGTAGTTTTATCTCTATACCCTGTTAAGAACACACATGTCTGAATGTTTTCCACCGCCTTAACTAGGTATTGAACTCGCACTCTTTGGGTGTTGTCACTGCCATGGGACAGTGGATAAAGACGTTGGTTAAACCCAAAGAGTGGGAGTTCAATACCTGGTTAAGGCGGTAGAGAACTTGGAGAGGGGAATTAACAGGAGATAACTGATAACTGACATCCATTAGACATGGCACGTGGAACTAGAACAGTCTACCCCAGTAAGCGAAATAAAGGGTTCAGTTCGACATTCCAAGAAGGCCGGAGCGTACAAAGTCCGAAACGTTGTAATAAATATGGCGACGAAGATGAAGAAAATAGTCCGAATAATGTAAATAGTGAGCTCTTTTCTGCAATTGCACAACTAAAGAAGCTCTTTAAACTAAACAAGTGCATTGTTGTGAAAGAGGATTATATCGAAAAATGAATTTGTTCTTCATTCGGGAAAATTTTTGCGTGGAATTTGCTTTTGTCTTGATTTACGCTTGGATTTCGTATTTTGGAATATAGATGACAACAAAACAAACATGTTTTGAAAATTGATACAAGAGTGTTCCTGTAGAGATGTTTCTTTTAAAAGAAGTGAACGCATATGTGTGTCAGAGGCAATGCCATACTTGCCCCAAAACACACGTGTGTGCTGTGGCAGCGAATATTCTAAACTGAGAAGATATACATACATCCGTTTGGGTACTTCGAGGCGGCGTAATGGTTAGCAAGCTTGTCATGCTAAAACAGTTACAACTGAATAGTGAGGTCGATCCTCACTGGGTGCTCCACACACTCGGCCGTGTACCACATCTAAGCTACACTTGGAAAATCACTTTCGGACACCTCGAGGTGGTGTACTGGTTGCCAAGCTTGTTTCGCTAGAACAATTACGACTGTGTCGGGAGTTCTTTCCTCAATGGGGGGCCCCTACTTTCGGCTTTCTGCCACATCTAAGTTATGCTTGGAAAATGACTTGGGCACCTAGTGCAAACCGCCAAGGAGTGCTAGCCAATCTGCTCCTATTAGATTTGAAGACGATCAGATATCTATTTAGGTGTAATGGTTAGCAAGCTTTCGTTGCTAGAACAATTACGACTGAGTAGTGAGTTCGATCCTCACTGGGTGCCCCCTAATTTTGGCCTTATGCCCCATCCAAGTTACGCTTGGAAAATGACTAGGGCACCTCGATGCAATGTAATGGTTCACAAGCTTGTCTTGCTATAACAATTACGACTAATGAATTGGATCCTTACTCGGTGCTCCACGCACTTGGTCTTGTGCCACATCTAAGCTACGCTTAGAAAATCACTTTAGAGTTCCCCGAGCTGGTGTAAGGGTTAGCAAGCTTGTCTCGCTAGAACAATTATGACTGAGTGGTGAGTTCGTTCCTCACTGGGCTCCCGATACTTTTTGCCTTGTGCCACATCTAAGCTACACTTGGAAAATCGCTATACGTACATACGTACGTTTGAACTCGTTATACTTTTAGGAAAAAAAAATTGCATGTTGATTTTTTTTTTTTTTTTTAGAAGAATTGTAAATGATTTTTTCTTGTTAGGCATTAAATTCGAAAAAGTTTCTTGAAATGAAATTTCTCCTCTGTGCTGATAAGATTTTCCTCGTGACACTATTCTAATTAAAACTTTCTTGAAGACAACGCTATCATTTTCAATCAATTTGGAGACTTTAATTAGCCAGCATTCACTTTGCAAGCAAATCGGAAAAGGTAGAAGTAGTGTTTTTGCCCAACAAGAAAAAGATGAAATATATAAATTTTAGAACAGTATCTAGTATCAACTTAAAAAGCAAAAAAAAAAAAATTAGAACCTCGTTAATTTATATACAACGGTATTCTTATTTTCTTTTGCGTATTCAAAATAAATCTTTGTTGTTTCTTATTTAATGTTTATTAAAGAGCATCCGAATTGAAATGTGTTTTTTTTAAAAATATGTTATGAGAAAGTCCACAGTAGCAAAAAAGAAAAATAGCGTTAACTGATTATGTAGACGAAGTTAAGTAGATTTTCATTATATTCTTTTCATTTTAAGTTCCAAGTCATTTCTGGTTGTTGGTAGTCAGGAATCAACCCAGCATCCTACCTTATGTTGTTTTAACCCAATTCTGGGAAAAGATCAGATAAAGCAGCAAGAATATTCATCGATCAACACAGAGAACACCGGGATTAATTTGTTACCTACATTTGACCGAAATGGTAAGAAATAGAAACTGTCGATTTTTTTTGTGTGTGTATGTATGTGTGTGTGTGTGTGTGTATGTATGTATGTATGTATGTATGTATGTGTGTGTGTATGTATGTATGTATGTATGTATGTGTGTGTGTATGTATGTATGTATGTGTGTGTATGTATGTATGTATGTATGTATGTGTGTGTATGTATGTATGTATGTATGTGTGTGTGTGTATGTATGTATGTATGTATGTGTGTGTATGTATGTATGTATGTGTGTGTATGTATGTATGTATGTGTATTTGTTTGTGTGTGTGTGTATGTATGTATGTATGTATGTGTATTTGTTTGTGTGTGTGTATGTATGTATTTGTGTGTGTATGTATGTATTTGTGTGTGTGTGTATGTATTTGTGTGTGTGTATGTATGTATTTGTGTGTGTGTATGTATGTATTTGTGTGTGTGTATGTATGTATTTGTGTGTGTGTGTATGTATTTGTGTGTGTGTGTATGTATTTGTGTGTGTGTGTATGTATTTGTGTGTGTGTGTATGTATTTGTGTGTGTGTGTATGTATTTGTGTGTGTGTGTATGTATTTGTGTGTGTGTGTGTATGTATTTGTGTGTGTGTGTATGTATTTGTGTGTGTGTGTATGTATTTGTGTGTGTGTGTATGTATTTGTGTGTGTGTATGTATTTGTGCATTGTGTGTGTGTATTTGTGTATTGTGTGTGTGTATTTGCGTGTGTGTGTGTGCGTGTGTATTTGCGTGTGTGTGTATGTGTGTATTTGTGTATTTGCGTGTGTGTGTATTTGCTTCTTTCTTTTTGTGCGTGTGCGTCTCTTTTTTGTGCGTGTTCGTGCGTCTTTCTTTTTGCGTGTGTGCGTGACATTTTTTTTTGTAGATTTTATTTTATTTTTTTGTCTTTATTTTTCGCCCTTGTTTTATTTATTTTTTTTTTTTTTTTTAAATCAACTTACCCCAAGGCGATAATGCGACTAAAGGGATACTGGTAGTGAAAAGGAATGAAAATAATTTACAAAGATCCGAAAAAACAATCTGGACAAGGAATAAACATCATTCAAAAGATCGGAGAAGAGTGTGAACCGGACAGTAGGAAAACTACTCTAGTTTCTATAAGAAGAAACAATAATTAGTGAATAAAAATTTCAAAGTTCAGGTGATGTTAGAAGCATAAATTTGGAATTGACTTCAGAAGGAACCAGTAACACAATCTTAAACATTTTACAAGGGATGAACCATCACTCCTGTTAAAAAAAAAAAAAAAAAAACGGAGGAGGAGTGTGTACCGAAAGATAAGTGAGCCTATCTACTACTAAATTTGAAGACGATCAAATATCTATTTAGATATAATTTATAAGTACTGGAAATTATAGGAAAAACTATCTGAACTCCGGTATTACTAATATTAAATAAAATACAGTGAAGAGCGCCAGAGAAATGAGTATTTTGACACTGTACTCAGCGACATCAAGTCAGCGAAGCAGGTGTGAAATATGCTGTTGACATGACCTTGATTGACAATGAACATATCCCGTTTTCTTCCCATCGTTAAAAATAAGATTTATTAAGTCAAACCCATCCGACGATTTATACAGAAGAGACATGACTGAATAACAAGCGAATCCAGCGAGAACTGTGCAAATGAAACAGTTCAAACAAACCCGTGTCAGGATGCAATCTAAAAAAATAAAAATAAACAAAGAGGGTAATCGACAAGGATGGATTGAAAAGTTCGTAGACTGACTATAAAGGAGTGATGCTAGAGCTGTGAAATCTTGCATGTATTAATTGCAACTTTTCTTATTAATAACTGCACTGTTTCTTTTCAGGTAAACTGACTGTTCAAAGAAGACTTCAAAAGTAACCAGTAGCGATTTCTCTTGAAAATCGACAAAATTTTTCGTTGTTTGGTTGTACTTGCAGAAAAGGGGTTTAGACCTTGATGTAATGGAATAACCTGCCACCCCTATGAGTGGCTACAGTATAGGTAGTAACTACCTATAACTGTCTGTAAGTCAACAGACTACAGAGACTGGCTGGGATGTGCGGAATACGAATCAGACTTACGCGAGAAGTACCGACCTTCCAATAGTAGCACTCACTATTACATTGACTTGCGACAACCTTGGGCGCAACTGTTAGCTTTATTCTTATAGTACTGGTTTTTATAATAAGACTTTTTTCATGGTATATATTCCCATTAGCACGAAATATAACAGACCTCCAAGAACATTCCTGTTGACATGGTTGCTACATTAAGGGAATAACCTCCAGATTTATAAACAAAGGAAAAAATTAGTCAGCTGAGTTTAGGAGTCATGATGATAACCTAAGGTCTCGACTTCACCGAGGAAAACATTGATCGTGTTGATGGACACCAAGGCGATTGGCGATAAATCAAATATAGCCAATGCTATTAGCATATCTCTTGAGAGAGTTGAGAATATTCTGCGCAATGAAGTTGGCATAACGAAGGTTTCTGCTCGGTGGACGGCACGTTTTCTGACGCCTGATCAAAAAAAAGGCAACAGGCCTAGCCAATCACGTGAAAATCTGACATTGTTCGAGGCAAATCAAGCTGGTTTCCTTGAACATTTTCTAACACAGGATGAGTGTTAGGTTCATCATGCTGAGCCAGAGATACAGAAACAATCCATGCAGAAGAAACTCCCCTGATCATCTGCTGCAAACAAGGCCAAGGTCGTTTCATCTGCAGGGATGGTTATGGTGTCATATTTTTGTGATGCAAATGACATATTTATTGAATAACTTCAAAAAGGGTCACACCATCAATGGAAAGTATTAAGCCAAATAACTGAGTCAGTTACGAAAGACTATCAAGACAGAGGAGGCACGGTGGAGTAATAGCAGCTCGCATTGAGGAATCGGGGAGCCGAGTTCAAATTATTATGATAGGTGATGCTAGAACTGTGAAATTTTGCATGCACTAATTTCAACTCTTATTAATAACTGCATTGTTCCTTTCCAGATAAACTAACAATTGTTCAAAGAAGACTTAAAATGTAACTAGTCGTGATTTCTATTGAAAATGTACGAAGTCTGGCCTCATGATGTTAATAAGTACACGTAAAAAAATAGTTCCCCCCCCACAGAACATTCATGCTGACATGGTTAGTACATAAGGAGATGGCGCCCCAGGTTTATCAACAGTGCAAAAATGGACAGCTGACTTTAGGATGGAAAGTTGCGAGCATTGAAATGACCCAAGGTCCTGTCGTCATGTGACTGCCACCACATTGATCCCACGTGATGATGGATGACAGGCAAATGATTATAACCTAAATAGCCAATGCTATTAGCATATCCCATGAAAGAGTTGAGAATATTCTGCGCAATGAACTTGACATTAAAAAGGTTTTTGCTCAGTGGATGTCACGTCTTCTGATACCCAATCTAAAGCGCATTGGCTGATCATATCACAGCAAAAACCTGAAATTCTTTGAGGCAGTTCCAGCTGGTTTCCCTAATCCAGGATGAGTGTTGGGGGGGGGGTCATCACTTTGAACTACCGATAAAAAGACGACTCATCCAGTGAAAACAACCCTCCCCACCTGTTCCCCAAAAGGCCAAAGTCGTTTCATTTGCAGGGAAGTGATGTCATCGATTATCTTGAATGCAAAAGGAAAATTGACGGAAGGTGTCTTAACCGAGTACAATGCTCCAGCACACAATCTACGGTTTCAATGGCTGCTATGACTGACTGTGACTTTGAACTGATTGATTACCCTCCCTATTCACCTGATTTGGTCCCATCTGATTATCATCTGTTCCGAAACATGAAGAAAAAAAAAAAAAAAAAAAACACACACACACACACACTTGGCTGAGAACATGTATCGTAGGTATAATGACATCTCTGCTGGTGATGACTTTTTTTACCAACAGGATGAAAGTGCCTTCACCAAGGTATCTAATCACTGCAACGCGGACAGAAGCGTGTAGACGGCAAAGAATACTATGTTGAAAATTAAACTTTATTGTTCACTTTCCATAAGAGTATCTTGGTCAGCCTATGAACTTTTCAGCCAAAACTCGTATAAGAGGATTGATATTACATAAGATCTGGATATTCTTATTGTTCCATCAGGACAATGCTCTCTGGGTTCAATGACTGCTGTACGTGACTATGGCTTTGAACTGGTTGTACCCCCCCCATTTCTTCTCATTTGGCCCCCTCGGACTATCATCTGTTCCCCAACATGGAAATACGCTTTACCTACGAAACAGTATCAAACGGAATGAAAGCTTCACCGATGGGATCAAGGCACTGCAACACCGAATGAGTGCGTGAAGCGCCATGGAGGGGAGGTCTATGTTAAAAAATAAATCTTATTTGGTCACTTTCCATGAGAGTATCTTTGTTAGCCTATGAACTTTTTGGCCGACCCTCGTAATTCATAGTATAGTTTTACTGATCCTTCGAACAACAGACTGTGAATAAAATCGGAACTTTAGGATAATTAATGAGATAAAAATTGATACAAGATACAATTTTATTTATCACAATCGACGCGCTAAAGACAGTTCCAAATAATCTTGATAATGTGTTGTTGATTTGCAATCCCAATAAATTATGGAAACCTCCCAGATAACATTATAAGAAATGTAACAAAGTGTAAATGATGAAGCGTTTGGCTTTGAACCAGAGTCTGGTTAGGTTTTAGATACAGCGTCTTCGGTAATCTCGGTAGGATGGTACAAAAATAGGCCGAGATCTCGAAAAATCACGAACGACGACGGAAAGAGAAATGATTTTGGATTATTCCCTTATTTCATTTTCTAATATATGTAGACGTTCAATACCCCGTTGAGTCTCCGTGTCTGTATTTCCTTGTTGGAGTGAAATGATTAAAACAACAACAAAAACCACCACCAACAACAAAAACCACCACCACCAACAAAAACCACCACCAACAACAAAAACCACCACCACCAACAAAAACCACCACCACCAACAAAAACCACCACCACCAACAAAAACCACCACCACCAACAAAAACCACCACCACCAACAAAAACCACCACCACCAACAAAAAGCAACAAAAACCACCACCACCAACAAAAAGCAACAAAAACCACCACCACCAACAAAAAGCAACAAAAACCACCACCAACAAAAAGCAACAAAAACCACCACCAACAAAAAGCAACAAAAACCACCACCAACAAAAAGCAACAAAAACCACCACCAACAAAAAGCAACAAAAACCACCACCAACAAAAAGCAACAACAACAACAAAGAGCAACAACAACAACAACAAGCAACAACAACAAGCAACAACAACCACAAAAAACAGCGAGATGGAATAGCTGGTATATGATTTTGGTAATAAGTATAGTGAAAAGTGTTGAATTTGGCTCTTGCTTGTAGCGTTCGCCAGAGGGGGGTTTAACGAGTAGGCAAAACGGTTTACCATTTTTGCCGTTTGAATTCCGTTTACTTGTCAGTTTGATTAGAAAAATTCATTATTCAGAACCCGGAGTTCACACTCGTCTGACTCTAAAAAGGTCTGAATGAGCCTGATCGCAGATCATAGATAAGACCCTCATACCCATGTGTGACAGGAGATGTCATCCGTAATTAAAGCGTCATTTTTCAAATTCTCAGCTCGTTTCATGAGCGCTATCGCGTATCACGACATTGAAAAATGGGAATTAAAAGTATCTAAAAAATTATTTACACCTCGTAAGATATACGAAAAGGTGGCCTATGAAGGCGACTGTCGTGTTCAACGTTGGTGGAGCCCTTGAAACTGTTCCAAATATACAAGTAAATTTCTTTTTCTGTAACGTTCACTCTATAATGTTGACACAAAAGAAATGATTGCTTAGTACATGAAAAGAAAATATATATATATATATATATTATATATTTATAGATATTATATATATATACACACACACACACGAAATCGCTAAAAAAAAAAAAAAAAAAAAAAAAAAAAAAAAAGCAGCATAGCATATGAAAAAGACGCCAAACTTGACGAAAACAAAATTTTATCGTTCAAACGTTTGTTATTATTGACAGGAAAGATCAAACTATTTTTGGGGTATTTTTTTTTTTTTTTACGTTTTTTAATCGTTCCTAGCACATCCGAAATTTTCGTTAAATATATTGTTTTTTTTTTGTTTTTTTTTTGAGTCAGCAAAATTGACCATTTTTTTTCATTTTTTTTTTTTTTAAAAAAAATGGGAAATCTCAATTTGAAATTCTTTTAAATATAAATTATTTTTTCAAAACTTAAGAAAATCAGAAATTATGTTTATTTAAAATATTTTGAACCAAGCTTAATTTAGCTGCTACGTCGAGGAAATGTAATTTGAAATTAAACAAAGCAGGTCATAAACTTTCGCGTCCCCTGACATGTGATAAATAACATTGACAGATTCCGTGAGGTTAATTTGTTCTACGGAAGGAGAAAAGTGAAATAATTTACATTTAAATGACCAAATTATTTACTTCGTTATATATTTAAGAAAAACTTTCAGCGCTCTCATTTTTTTTTGTACTTAGCTTTCACCTTTACGTTTAAGGTGCTTTATGGAAAATATATTATAAAGAAATTAAAATCAGTCTTAATTGTGAGATTAAATTTCATAAAAGTATCTAATCTAACTTTCTTATGAAATTTTATCAGAAGTGTACATAAAATACTATAATTTTATCTACATTTATTACATTTGACTGTATTATTTGTATTTCCATTCATTTTATTATTAATTTTGATATTCGATTTAAAAATCAAATTAACTTCACACGCGTTTTACAAAAGTAAAGGCCTTAACAGCGGAGAACAATGCTTAACTCAAATAACGCAACTTAATTGTATTCTGGTTGGTCTTCCGTACTTTATAATTACAGCCCGATCATAAACACAAAATTACATTTCTTAATTACTGCGGATCTTCTGATTAATCAAAATGATACAATTTACAACACGCTAAAAAAATATCTATCTCATAAGGAGACTTAGGAAACTCGATGCGGCTTTTATCTAATTTTATAAACATTTTAACAGCATAAACATAAATCTGTTATAATTAAGAAATAACAAATAATTGTATTAAAAATTCATTTGTCATCGAAAAATTTTTTTGCTTTCAGAAAATATTGTCCATATTCATAAAAACAACTAAAAGCAAATAGAAGTATTTGAAATTAAATAATATCTTTGTTTTATTGAGTTTTGTATGTTACAATTCAGAGGTGATTTTCAGGTAGGGGGTTCCAATTAAAACAAAAAAAAAAAAAAAAAAAAAAACAAAACACGATTTTCATTCCTCAAAGCTTTTAACTATTGTAATGACCAAACTCGATGCGATCGAATTTCTAGTTTTTCATAAAATTAGTTATGGGTGGTGGTAATATAATAAAAATATTTTTTCATGACTAATAAAAAAAAACATTATTTCGATCATCTGTGAATAGTTCCTGAAAGGTATATTCATTTTTCAAATTTAATGTGCATCATAAGAAAAAAGCCTGTTAAAAATTGTCTGTTATTTTACTAGTTCCGGTGATACAAAGAAACAAGGTTTTTTTAGTCAAATTTATAATGTTCTAAAAAGGAAAAAAAAATTAAAATAATTAAAAAAACTTTGGTCTTAACGTTTAATAATAACATAAGCATTTAAGCGATAAAATTGTTTTCGGCAAGGTTGGCCTCTTTCATCAAGCTATGCTCTTTTTTTAGCGATTCCGTGGAGTTACCTAAGCATTGATATAATAAATTTCACTATTTGAAATTGAAGTCAATCATTCACGTAATAATATAGGGATACAAACCAACGATATATATATATATATATATATGTACCCTATAAAATATAAAAGATTTGTTCTTTAAAGACGATTGTATATTACCAAGAAAATATGTAGCATTGTTGCGTAGGAATTGTTTGGCATTCTGAAAGGAATTAAAATATAAAATACTACCAAGGAAACAAAATATACTGTCATATCGTATTGTTTTTTTTTCTGTCTTCCAAATATAGAAGCAAAACAATTCACTTCTTTCTCCCACCAGATTCCTACCTGAAAAGATAAATCATAGAAAGAATGAAAAAAAATATTTTCTATGAATTAAAAAAAAAAAAAAAAAAAATGTTCAAAATATGTCGCGATAGTTTACGGCACAACAATAGAGATGTGCTCAAGACTTTGCAACTTTCGAATTAAAGTGTCTGCTAAAGCTATTATAGTCTAAACATTTTTTCCTTTCAATTCGGTACTTAACATTCTGTAGAAAGGAAAAGCAATCGGCAGCGATATAAAGATTAGAAATTTCTAAAACAAAAGTTTTCATTATTTAATTCATATTTGTACTATTTTCCTTAGAATTCCTGTTTGAGGCCTGATATTTTGACCGACAAGTTCTTCAAATTTCCTTACTGATTTACTGCATCCAACAGTAACTAAAATTTATTACGGAATTTGTTTTTATAGTTAATGACCATAAAAAAGGCTCTCCCAAAATAATGGGATCGCAAATCACGTGTCGTAGTTAATTCATTAGGTAAAGTTTTTATCAGCGTAAAAAGAAAAGCAAATTTGTCAGAAAAACAATGGGATTAGACGGTGTAATGGAGTGAGTGTTACTATATTATTTACCATATCTCGTACTTTTTCTATATGACACTTCCCATCGGATCTTCGGCGATCACGAATGTCCACAGTTTCCTATCCTTCGGTAGAGTTAGTATTTTTTTTTTATAGGCGTTATCTCTCCCTATCCCGGTTCTACCCTCCATTTAAACATGATCGTTAGTTAGTTGATTCGCTGGTTAACTCTCTCCCTCTTCCCTTCGATGTGAATGTAAAATTCTCCAAGCACTCTCTCCTCATTATACGTCATGGATATTACAACCGTTTCTTTCTGATTCTAAGTGCAAGAGTCATTTTTTTCTTATATTTTTCTCTAAAACGTCGACGTTATTCACATGTTCCGTCCGTGGCATTCTCTGTGAAAATCGCATTTCTTTTGCCTAAAGTCTAGTCTTTATTTTCCTGATATTACAACATTCATTGGCTCAGAAGAGGGATTATATTACATTGCACTCTTTTCTTTGTTTCTAACGAAATATCCAAGTTTATCAATAGTTCACCTAGCTTTTGGAAGTCAGCTTTTGCCATCCCAGTGCACCTTTTCGGAGTCACATGTCCATATTTTACAAGTTAATCATTCTTAAGTTGATGACTTTTTCAATTAATGTTAGCAAAACAGTTTAATATATGAAATTATAATAAATCAAGGCCAATTAATTATTTTAGTTGCCACAATTGGCAGTAATGCTTTTGGTCTTTCACAGTCCCCTCTAATAACTTTTTCATATCAACCACGTTATTTTTAGTCACTTTCTCATATGTGTGTACACACACACACACATATATATATATATATATATATATATCTGTGTGTGCGCTCGGAGTTCAAGACATTTGAGTGACTAACACAAAAAATTTAAGAAAAATTAATTCCTTTTAATTATGTGTGTAAATATCCATCTTTGATGAATGTCACAAAAATGTAGCAAA
Source organism: Acanthosepion lycidas (assembly GCA_963932145.1). Classification (NCBI taxonomy): domain Eukaryota; kingdom Metazoa; phylum Mollusca; class Cephalopoda; order Sepiida; family Sepiidae; genus Acanthosepion; species Acanthosepion lycidas. The sequence continues at coordinate 16,289,703 of OZ010593.1, read as the reverse complement.
ATTATGGAAAATAAAGCATAATATATTAAAAAAAAAACAAAAAAACGTATTACAATTTCTCTCTTTTTAATATAGAACGTTTACCCTCGTTGGAACTAAACTACTATAGCCTCTTCCCTTTATATATATATATATATATATATATATATAGATAGATATTACAAATTAAACGATGAAAACTAGAAGTTCAAGAACTTGAAAAAGAAATTAAGATTTAATACTGGAAAGTTGCCCTGTCTGAGCAATTATTGATAAATGGAAAGAAATTAGTACCGTTTCGACATTTGGAAGATCAGATTATCCAATATCAATTTCAGTGTGAGGGTGGAGATAAATTATCCAAGATAAAATATATTCATATAGATCTGAAGAATGTTTCTGAAACATTTTGTCAGACAGTCAAACTGTTAGAACAGTTTCCAAATATTTCAATTTCCGTATTTGCTCGATTCTGACATCTACATATCGAAGTTCGCATATTAAGCAGTTCCTCTTGCTGACAAACATACATTCTAGTTTCATGCAATTGAACCATAGTCATTTATTTTCGCTTTCGTTTACAATCTTCCCCGTCCTGGGTATGACGATAAACTACATCCGGCGTCCTGGGTAAGACGATAAACTACATCCGGCGTCCTGGGTAAGACGATAAACTACATCCGGCGTCCTGGGTAAGACGATAATCTACAACAGACAGCAATAGTTTTGATCAGGTTTGGAGGAGCAGGGAACCACCTGTTAATTGCTGGTGTTCCCAAGTCGACCCTGACCCGGGGTGGTGGCGCCTGTCAGGGTACGAGCTCTGGGCAAATAGGAGTCAAAACACTATGAAAGTATAAAAATAGGTTTTAATACAAGCAACACATTTTTGGAAAAGAATATTGCTAGAAATAAAAAAAAACTCGTCGGTATTAAATAACACATTGAGTTTGATATACCGTAAAACAAAACATTTATATTTTCCGTATGAGTTCTGTGTTTGCTATCAACGCTCTGTTATCTGCATGTAATAATTCTGGTAATGTTTTTTGAAGGCTTATAAACTCGTTTCAGTTTATTTAAATATTGTTTTGGCGATAATAATGATTTTAATTATGCAAGTTTTATTAATTAACCCATAGCTGGAAGACATTGATTTATTTTTCTACGACTTATCAAACCTTTGCAGGTCATTTTCTTTTTAGATTGGAATGTGTTTGCGGGGAGATAATAACGATATAGTGATACAAGTCTTACTAATTAACCAATATCTGAGGGAAAGAAGTAGTGGATTCATAACTTTATCAAAAGAACATAACGAACCCAACTGGATTGGGAATTCGGTTCTCTGATTAACAATTCCGAGCCATTAAACATTACACTACCTGCACAGCTACGCTTTCAGCCCCTTTTATTTTCAAGTGGTCACGCGTCTGGGCACTGACCCAACTCGACGTTGCTTAACTTTGCTGATCGTATGGCAATCGATCTTTCAATCTGATGCGCCCCGATTCCCCCTCCCTTGCTATAATATACATTTGTTATTACAGGAAATGTCCAGGACATTAATAGTGCAGATATGTCATTCATTCCCTTTAATATTTTGTTTTCAGTCATGACAACTTAAAAGTGATTAATAATGTGCGAAGTCATTAATAATGTGCGAAGTCATGTAGGATTTTTGAAAGGATTGAAATAAATGGTGACAGTTTGTGGCACATCATGTGATAGAAATGGAAACGAAGACGCGGAGTGATCAATAAGAAAATACTATGAAAAGGCGTTTGAAGACTGGCAAAATGCAGGTTTTATGGTGTAGATGTGAGAACACTTGACAGGCAAGAGGGTCAAAGGAAAATGGCGCGTAATCTGTCTAACGAGCTTGTATAAACTGACGGTTAAAAAAGGGTTTAGGAGAGATAGCAAATATACAAACATACTAAGAGGCTACAAAGAACAGGAAATTGTGGATCGTCAACGCCCTGAAGGGGGATGGCACATAGAACTCATTTGATTTGTAACCACACACGCTAGATAAAATTATTCAGCAAATAATAATAAAGAAATAATAGAAGATGTAGCAGTAGTAGTAGTAGTAGCAGCAGCAGTAGTAGTAATAGCAAAAGCAGCAGCAGTAGTAGTAATAGCAAAAGCAGCAGCAGTAGTAGTAATAGCAAAAGCAGCAGCAGTAGTAGTAATAGCAAAAGCAGCAGCAGTAGTAGTAATAGCAAAAGCAGCAGCAGTAATAGTAATAGCAAAAGGAGCAGCAGTAATAGTAATAGCAAAAGGAGCAGCAGTAATAGTAATAGCAAAAGCAGCAGCAGTAGTAGTAATAGCAAAAGCAGCAGCAGTAGTAGTAATAGCAAAAGCAGCAGCAGTAATAGCGAAAGTAGTAGCAGTAGTAATAGCAAAAGTAGCAGCAGTAGTAATAGCAAAAGTAGCAGCAGTAGTAATAGCAAAAGTAGCAGTAGTAGTAATAGCAAAAGTAGCAGTAGTAGTAATAGCAAAAGTAGCAGTAGTAGTAATAGCAAAAGTAGCAGTAGTAGTAATAGCAAAAGTAGCAGTAGTAGTAATAGCAAAAGTAGCAGTAGTAGTAATAGCAAAAGTAGCAGTAGTAGTAATAGCAAAAGTAGCAGTAGTAGTAATAGCAAAAGTAGCAGTAGTAGTAATAGCAAAAGTAGCAGTAGTAGTAATAATAGCAAAAGTAGCAGTAGTAGTAATAATAGCAAAAATAGCAGTAGTAGTAATAATAGCAAAAATAGCAGTAGTAGTAATAATAGCAAAAATAGCAGTAGTAGTAATAATAGCAAAAATAGCAGTAGTAGTAATAATAGCAAAAATAGCAGTAGTAGTAATAATAGCAAAAATAGCAGTAGTAGTAATAATAGCAAAAATAGCAGTAGTAGTAATAATAGCAAAAATAGCAGTAGTAGTAATAATAGCAAAAATAGCAGTAGTAGTAATAATAGCAAAAATAGCAGTAGTAGTAATAATAGCAAAAATAGCAGTAGTAGTAATAATAGCAAAAATAGCTTTAGTAATAGAATTAGTAGTAGTAATAGAATTAGTAGTAATAGAAAATGAGGAGAGAGAAAGAAATGGAAAGGAGGAATATTAACTCGATATTTTGTAGATTTTACGATATATCACCCTCTATTTTGTTCTTTAAAAATTGATATCAGCACTGTTTCAAAGACATTTGTGTGAAAGCGAGTCATTGATTTTTTTTTTACGACGTATCAACCATTTACAGGTTATTTAAAGCCAGAATATTTTAGATTTTTTGAAGAATTATTTACTGATAAAAGTCCTATTATTTAACCCATAGCTTGAGGAAAAAAGATGGATTTCTATCTTTCCCAAGAGTATTTACAAGTAAGTGAATATAACGCACCCACAGCGAATTTAATGTCGGATGTCCGATTTTTAGCCGTTATCCATTACACCACCTACACGTCTAAGCTTACAGCACCTGGCGTTCACAAAGGGTCAGCCATCTAGGCACAGACCAGGCTGTCACTTCGGTTATTGTAGAGAACCAGTGCTTCAATGTAATGTGACCGTAAGTGGTCTTTAAACTTAAGTCCATAGGTACACATAGGTTATCTTTCTACTTGCGACTATAGAGAGACATTTTTTATACCCAAGACTATACGTAGAGAAAGGCCATGTTTATGGGTACGTATAGACAATTATGGTTAGAGCGTATAGACACACAAGAAAGTTCGCATTCAGATCAAGAAACCCGGGTTCGAATTTCACCATGGTCGATTTATCAGGAATGTTATCGGACTGGAAGGATCGATCCCAGCGTGCGGAACATTTGGAAACTGCCTGAAAACCACACCACTGGTTGACCCAAGTCTTGTGAGTGAAACTGAGTAGACTGATTCTTTGGGGGTCCGGCGATAGTCATTGCGGCCGAGCGCTTGAGCGTCCTGGCCTTTTTCAAAATGTTGATTATGCAAGATAACACGCTCTTTCCCAGAAACTATAACTAAGGTCTATTCAGCATAATTGCAGTGTAAACCACAGGTTGGCTCTGTTGGTGTTCAATAAACACAAAAGCGTCTGCAATAGGGATTAGTCAGCCGCCTTAGTAGACGGTTATCCTCAAATACGAGTGCCCAGCTATAACATACATGTAGGTATAATATCGAGTTTATACTGTTGGACAAAGATCGCGTTTATACTTGAGTCTCTAGGTACACGTAAGTCATGTTTATACTTGAGGCGATGGATAGGGAAATATCGTATCTATTAAAAAGTCTATATGTAGATAAAGGTCAGGTGCATACTTGAGTCCATGGGTATATATTAGTCGTATTGACATGTACATATGTACATACTTAAGCCTATAGGTAGACCAATGTATTTATTCTTCTGGCTATAGATAGTAATAATATTTATTAGTATTTATACTTGATTCTACAAGTAGAAATTTTCGTGTTTATACTTCAGATCGTAGATAAGTACAGGTCGCAATTATACTTGTTAGAATAAGTAAAAAAGCTCGTATTCTGATTTATTTATATATGTAGGGATGGTAGGGTTCATGATTTAACCAAGTAATTTTTATAGTTGAGATTATAGGTAGATATAGGTATTATTTATACTAGAGTTTATGTAGAAATAATTATCGCTTATACTTTAGGGTGCAGGCAGATATTTCCATACCCTAGGAACGGTATAGTAATGGATAGTGACTCGGATTGAGAAATCGGGGAGCAGAGTTCGAATTCCAGTCAGATCCATTACATTCACTTACATGCTTATACATTTGGGTAAAGTTTGATTCCGCCCTCTTCTTTCCCCTATGGGTAAATTAAATAGGGCAGACTGGGTTCTATAGCCTTGGATGGCAAATGGTCCACCGAAGAAATAGAAACATACTGCGGGAAAAAAAAAAAAATCTGCCTCGTCAGTCGTGTATCGAAAGATACAAGATCCCCTAAGCGTGTATCACGCATGGCAGATAACTGACCCTAGTTAAGTAGTTGATGCCTTTTGATTGGGGTCTTTGCATTCTATATGTTATTGACGCAGTTTATTCTAAGTCCCGTAGACAGTTCAATAAATGGGAGAAAAAAAAAAAAAAAAGGATGCCGAGGACTTATTGAAATCGTAAGTTTTTTTTTGTTTTTTTATTAGAAGACAATGTGGGATGACTTGGTGTCGCTTAATTCCCAGTTCAATTCAACAGAATCTCATACAGTGGGAAGTTAATGAATGATAAAAACCAAGAAAGATATTTCTGGGCCGAAGATGAATTTTCTTAGAATAAGCTTTTCTTTTTTGTGTCTGTTGAAAAGATTTTTCTTCTAAATCGAATCCCCTTCATTAAGAGGAGATTTTGGCACCTGATGCCCGATACACCATCATTAACAGAGCAAGATTACGTTGGCACGGGAGAAGATAAAAAAAAATATGAACAAACAATTAATACAATGCGGAAAACAAACGTGGATTTTCGAAAATTGGAAAGCATTTGTTTACCAGCAGTGACTTGTTTTACATCATGTTAAATCTGGGATATTTTGTCGCGCGAATTTTTCTTGTCTTTATTCTTGACAACTGATACTTTTTCTTTCTACCAGCGCTTATATAGATGGTAATGCTAATAATAGCCGTTTCCTTATTCCCACACTTTATTCCTATGTGGCACTTTTTAATCTTTTCCTTGAATTGTTGTGGAACCGCAACATCCTATGTCACAATTTTCTCTTTAAATTACATGTGAGCCATTTTAGTTGAAAATCCTCGCGTAATGTAGTTTCTATAAATCTGTACATACTTTTGTCTGTGATTGTGTAGCTTCATTCCAAATGATTAACGAAGGATAGTCCTCGCTTAGACCTGCAAGATCGATTCGCAAGTTTTCAATTTGATTTGGTTTGGTTTACGGCATATCAATCTCAATGGGTTATTTAAAATAAATAATTTTTGCATTGCTAGTAATATTTTGTTTTGTCAAAAATTTATTTCAGGTAATATTTTTCCTTCAAAAATGTATTGCTGGTAATATCTTTTTCAAAGATGTATAGCTAGTAATAGATTTTTCTTGAAAATTTTTTGCTGGTTATAATTTTTTTTTTTACAAAGTATTTCTGATATTAAAACCTATTTTTACACATTCATAGTGTTTTCATCCTAGTTTAGGAGTTAACTATTTCCCCATAGCTGGGACCCTAACAAGTGCTACCATCCCAGGTCAGGGTGGACTGGGAATATCAGCAATTAAGAGGTGGCTCCACGCTCCTCAAAACCTCCTGATCAGTGACCTTGCTGCTGGACGTAGTTTATCCTCTTACCCAGGACGCGGATGTAGTTTATCGTCATACCTACGACGATTTTAATTTGAATCATCAATCTAAGTAAGCGTTTGTATATAACTGACAGTTTACATATTTCTTAACAAATGCGGCCACAGGCAGGCCGTCTATATGAAAGTATAGATCTGACGAGGCTATTTAAGAAAATAATGTTTTAGATTAATGTTTTCGTTCTGTAACAAGCTGCGGTGCTGCGCGAACTTTAGCACATCCTATCCTATGTTGAATCTCATTATCTCGTATACAAAATTTGTTATTACTCGTCCATAGAGTTAGGTATTTGAAACTTTTCACTATATACTAATTTTAAATTCATAATTTTGTAGGAATTTTTTGTTTCCAACTTTTTGTAAAATCATTTCTCGTTCACTTATATCAATTTTGAACAAAAGATAGCAAGCATGCATATATATATATATATATATATATATATAATACTTCCCTGACTTCGGTTGGGATAGTTTGAAATAAATATTAGCTCACGCTCTAGGGAGCCATCTCCCCAGGCAGTTCCCCTCATTCAGGAGGGAGTTAGCTTTATTGCCGATGACCGAGACGTCCCCAAAAAGAATGGTGCCGGTGTGGGGAGCTTGGGCAATTTTCCATGGTATTGCTGTTAAACCATTTAAAACTGACCTTGAACAAGTACACTGTAAAATACTTATATATATATTAGTAAATGAAGTCTGCTAGGTTTTAAACACAAACATATAAAAAATAAATTTAAAATTCCCAGCATCCCTTGTTCGTGCGCATGTGTAGTCACACGAACATAAACTTAGTCCCATGAAGCCCTTAAGGACGAAATGCGTCACGCAAAAACTTTTTCCACTTTGTCATATATCTTACCCATACATATACATGTGTGTGTGTGTGTGTGTGTGTGTGTGTGTGTGTGTGTGTGTGTGTGTGTGTGTGTGTGTGTGTGTGTGTGAGAGAGAGAGAGTGTGCGCGCGCATGTGTAACCCGTACATGGAATTATTTTAGTCTGGGATGGAGTCCATCTAAGAAAAGGCTAACTGATATCAAATCTGCGAACCCTTGCGTAGAAAAGCATTAAGAATATAGGTGTCCTCATCCGCTACGAAGGCAGTTGGAATGCGGGAACTCCAGGGAATACGCTGGCCCCTCAAGTTATCGCTCTACGAGTTTCGGCAAAGGCAAAGTACTCAATCAATGCTCAAGTGGCTAAACAGCTTACTTCCAGGATCTCATATTTCGCCGTATCTACCGCTGTTGTGTTAACGACCATCACTGAATATGTATATCAAGCGCATGATATTAGGTTGGTGCAAAAATAATGACGTAATAATGTTTTTTGACGTATTTTTAACGTCAAAAAACGACATTATTATGTCATTATTTTTGCACCAACCTAATAACGGCGAAGCTCGAGCTGTGTCTCTAAATATCTCGAATTCGTTTGACAGGGTGTGCCAAGGTGGACTTCTACGCAAGCCCCAGGACTACGATTATTACAAGTCGATTGTTTGTTTTAATCCAATCATTTCTATCAAATAGTGAAACGAAGGGCGTTTTGATCGGCCTCGCTTCCAGATCCTTTTTACACGAACGCGGGTGACCCCCAAAGTTCTATCCTGGGTACTACGCTGTTTCTGATCTTCATTATTGACCTTGAGTTTGCTAGTTCCCAAGTAGGTACGTATGCATATGACACTACCATTTACTTCTGTTTTAATAGCAAATATATCTAAGCTGATAAAGTAAATCTGGCTGCTGCCATTGAAAATTACCTCGAATCAGTGGTTAACTGAGACATGAAATAGCTTGTAAATTTTAAAGCCTCCAAAATAAAATGGTCTGATTTAACCATCAGAGAGAAAGTTTTCTGACTGCCATCATAGATGACGCTCGGCTCGTGGATAGCAACACACTGCGCATTCTTGGCCTTGCGTTTTTAATTAACTTGAGGCGACTATATTCAATCAATAGCTGTGTCATCTGCAATGAAGTTTGGCTTCATTTTGGAGAGCTTGAGAATTATATTTATATGTGTTACTATTCAGTGTAATTACCATCCATTTATCTATCATCATGCCCGTCTAAAATAGACCAAATTTGAACATTAGGAAGTTACTAAAGATGACTGCTTTAAAAGAAACTATATCGAAGCCATGGCTGAGAAGCGTGGAGTATTTTTTTTTTTTTAAGTGTAATGTAAAATAAACGTCTCATTTGAATTCGTATCAAGATAATAGATTCGAGGCTGTCTGAATGCCATGGCGGATACGATGCTATTTCTAAAATCAATATCAAATTTTGATAAGAGAGCTGGTATCTAGCCCAGATTTTCAGTAACCTGCTCTTTAGCAAGAACTAACCGAACATTAAATGTGTGAATGCATGTACTAAATAAAAAATATTAATATGAAAGATTATACCGAATGCAAAAAATAAAAATTGTTGAGCATAAAAATGGATTAAAAAAATGTGGCGATGCCTTCTCTACTTTCGAAACAAAACAGTACAAATCGCTCGATATCTCACTGGAAAGAGAATACTTGAAGATTAGAGTTGAGCGTCGGGATCCGCTGGGCCACTCGAATGTTTAATCTGCAAATCTGAGACCACTCAACAATTGAGACGAAGAGGAAACCGAGTAAAAGTTTGCTAGACAGGAAGGAAAGCAGGCAGAAAAGGAACTGTATGAGATCCAATTTGAGAGAAGATAATATATCGTTGTCAGGCCCCAACCACCAGATAAGTGCCATAGAAACAGAAGAAACGATGCCGTTCCTTACTCTTTCATCTGCATATAAAGAATTTAACAAAAAAAAAATAAAGACATTCCTCTCCTGCGTTCTGTGATGCTCCACTTTTGATAGTCCGTATTTCAAGCAATATATGACTAAGATATTGCTTATGTTTATACGTTCTTTTTATAGATAAAAATATTTAAGTAAATGTTTTGTTTATAATAAACAATTAACAATATTTACCCTCCTGAATGTCCTAGAAATTTTCATAGAAAATATGCGTCCTCCGACAGAATCGAACCTGTATCTTATACAGAACCATCATACAGCCCGACGTGCCTTTACCGATTGGGCCACAGGAGCGTTCAGTTAGCAAGGTCGATTTTACTGTATTTAAACAATTCTCCATAAATTCCATACACATTAAATTTGGCCTTGTGCCACATATGACTGCGTTGGGCAGTTGCTAGATACAGTCTAGCTGGGATCTGTTGAATACGACTCAGACTTACGCGAGAACTACCGACCTTCCAATAATATACTACTGGATTGACTTGCGACGACCTTGAGCATAACTTTATTCTTATTGTACTGGTTTCTACAATAAACCACCATTTATTTTATCCACCTTGTTTTTCAAATATATATTCTTATTAGCATGAAATATAACATGTTAAATCTCTTCGTAATGTGTGAGCTTTACTTGTGAGTACACTTTTAGGCATGGGCTACCAGAAATCCCTTTAAAGAGTCTATCGGAACATTTTCAAATCAATGCGAGGGTTCCAACAACTGGAATTATTTATGTCTTAACGTACCACATTTTTGAGATTGACACTTCAAGATACTTGTACTGTGCTAGTTCATTACTACTACAGACGCACCAGTAAAAGCGATTATCGTACTGGAGACGTTCGTCAATACCAGCTGATTGTTACACCTAAATATCCCTAATTATCATTTCATTAACACGCTAGAAACTAAAAATGAAAGAATCCTAACTGAAATGAAATAGTGGTAAGAGATATAGATGGGCAAAAATGAATAAGGTCCTACAGTAATCTATCCGTCTTCCGAAGCGGTCAAATAAGAACGACTAGTGAATAGATTGGGAGTTTTTATATACAGATCATAGGATTTAGGTTTAAATGTAATGCTTTTTAGATACAGTAATGTTTTCTATTATCGCTAAAAAGGTTTCGTAATGATTTGTAATTTGAATTTTTCATTGTATCCCTAAAATATTTTTCCTTAATATGACCTGTCGATATTAGAGTTCTGCCTAACATCCGTGTGTGTCTTATGTCGTGAAATACGATAAATTCTTACAAGAGAAAATCGATTTGTCATTTCTATTTTCAAGTGATTTTCTTTTCAGAGGATTTTTGTATAATTTTTATTTGCTCTTTCATATGAGAATATGTTTCTCTTAGGTTCATTCGCTCTCCGACACAAACACGGACACGTCTGTCTTGTCAAGTTTAATGAGCGTAGAACTCTACAGACACAAATGACAAATCTTCCAGGTTAAGCTAAACAAAGAGGTTTACTCAACTAATAACAAAGAGGGGACTAAAAATGTTAGTAAGACGTGAAATAAAGTCGATAGTTATATCTCTTTAGGCGACAACATTTTTTTTTTTTTAATTTTAAATATAACTGTCCATCGTTCGACGTCTCTGAAACGAAATTTTCACTTGTCTCCAAATAGAAATAATTAAAACCATTTTATTTACTTACATGAAACGTCATCGTTCTAGATATCAGTCGGCACCACATGCATATGCTCCACGTTTGACTTACCTACAAAAGACAAAAACAGAAACAATTTACTTTATATCAATTGAACAAATGTTTTCTTTAATATTTACTGTACAGACTATAAAATAAATAGTATCTTTAATATGCATATGGGGCTAATATATCGAAAAAATTATTAAATTTTAATATTTAAAAATATTAAAATTTAATAAGTAATCATGTGACAAACTAATCACAAAAAATTACATTGTATCTAGACATATGGTTATGTTTTATGAATACGTCCTGAAGATGGTCTATTAGACCGAAACATCCGACATTGACATTATATTAACATTAAAACAGCATAATTGCATATTAGGATTTTTTTTTTCCGTATATTTTTCTTCATACTGTCGGATCTATATCTATATATTTGCTTACATATGGTTCTGTTAATATTTCTGCCTCTCACGTGGTATGACGTGGTATTGACGTTTGTTAAAATGTCCATATAACCACTCTGAAGGTGACTGATGGGAACCGAAAGCTTAGATCAAGAATTCATTTAATAAAAAAAATATTTAAATGTTGGCAATTTTCGTCTATTTTCACCCGAGATTAAAGCATTAGAATGACTTATGATCAAACAATTCATTCATTGTCTATTATATATATATATATATATATATATATATAAAACGAAATGTAAAATAAAGAAAATATGAAAATAAAATACATAAAAAAGAAAAAGTCGAGAATTATAATCTGTCAATTGCTGATAAACCTTGACGAGCGGATGAAGTAATTGTTTAGGGTGAAATGCTTAATATATATATATATATATATATATATATATATGGAAGAAAGGAAAGCAATTAGTGAAAACGAAGCTTAAAGCAAATGCTTTAATCGCTAGATATCCGCAGTAAATGCGTCTCCACATTTAACTTTTTTCACAACTATTATCAAAATGTAGAATACTAATAACAAAAGAGATAAAAATATATAAAAGAAAAATAAATTAAACGAAATTCACCTGACGATATATCGAAAACATTTAATAAAATTAAATTTTATAAGTTTAAAATTTCAGCGTTCCTTTGCCTTCGTGTTCATGTGTAGTTACAACAACGTAAATATCGCATCAGTCCGATTATGTCCTAAAGAAGAAAACGCATCACACACACAAAACAAAAATCACTTTGTAATTAATTTTCCTATATATATATATATATATATATATATATATATATATATATATATATATATATATTAGTAATGAGGAGGATTTGATGATTATATTAATTGATTCATCGAGTCTGATAGAAACCTCAGGAAGCACTGGACGGCCGTTTCGTCCTAAAATTGGGACTCATCAGCAGTGCGCATCCACTACCGAGGGAATCGAAACCCCGACAGTTAGGTTGGCAAGCGAACACTATACCAACTGCTCCGCCGGAGGGTATAGTGGATGCGCACTGCTGATGAGTTCCAAATATAGGACGAAACGGCCGTCCAGTGCTTCCTGAGGTTTCTATCAGACTCGATGAATCAATTAATATATATATATATATATATATATATGTGTGTGTGTGTAAATACGACTCCTCCGCTACATAAGAGTTTTCATGTTTCAAAAACAAGAGCTGAAAACTTGAATATAATTATTAGAATTAAATTGAATTAAAGTACCAAGCTGTTCCATCTTCAAGCGAAATTTTGGGAATAACTAATCTTGAAATTTACGTCTTTACCTAGCAGGGGAATCATATTTTTAAATATTAGGTTGGTGCAAAAATAATGTCGTTTTCTCACATGTGAGAAAACGACATTATTTTTGCACCAACATAATTATATTTACGCTCTATTTTTTATCGGACACTGTTTTTAAAAATAAAAAAAATACTAAAGAACTTCGGATTATTTACTTAACGAGTTATTTCCTATTTTCTATATATTTTCACAGACATATATATATATATAAAACGGAGAATTACAGTTGAAAATATTAATATAAATTCATTAAATTTATATCATGCTGCTTTTGAATTTTTAAGTACTGTCACGTACATAAAGCATTCTAACAATACAAATTCCAAATTTTAATTTTTTTTGAGGGGGGTCTGTGATGAGTATATGTATGTGTGTATGTATTATAAAAATCAATAACACCTGTGTACTAGAATTAAACTTATTGAAAGGCGAGCAAATGTTTTTGTCAAGAAAATCTTTAAGAGAGACTGTTGTCCATCCTTTTCTCCTCAACACTTTGAGAAAACCTCTCCTTGCCTTGTATTTTTACATGTGTTATTGATTTGTATAATACATTCATCCAAATGTTGATTTTCTAAGCGGAGCTGAGATGTAGCGAAAAGTCCAAAAGTGAAGATTGAACTTCGTAATTGATCTAACAAGACAAGCTTGCTAACAATTACATTATATCGGTAACATTATCGAATATTCAGATTTACATACAAAACCGATAAATATTATACCACGTGGATGTGGCCAACGCACATGCACATAAGGTTACTTATTAACTTTACCAATGATCCCATGGACATCATCTCATATTTTGATATTAGTATCTTATACCAAGCTACGGAAAACTAAAAATACAGCTTCCTTCGACACTCAGTTTATGGGAGTTATGGCCCTTTGAAATTTTAATGTCAGTTTTTTCTGATTTGAGAATAGCACGATTTAACTAATTTGAAACGTGATAACTTTGCATTCTAAGAAGATACCAAGTTGATATTTGGTAGTTCTATAGCCTAATATATGGAGAAAACAAACAGGTTGGTATTTTATTAGGTTCGTGCAAAAATAATGACGTAATAATTTCGTTTTTTGACGTTAAAAAATACGTCAAAAAACGACATGATTACGTCATTATTTTTGCCCCCAACCTAATATATACGACTTATTTCGGCAGAAAAAGAACGCCTTGAAACTAGTTAAATAATAAATTCCGTGTATCAATTTTTATTTAATTTTTATATTTCCGAATTAGGTGATTTGCGGTTAATTTCTCAAAGTTCATATCTATTTTTATTTTATATTATTTTGTAATTGCGAACAATCAACTCTTTCTGAATTTGTTTCCAAAGATTATTCTGTCTATATTTAAGGAACTGTTTTTGTTTTATTCTCACGTCTGACGGAACCAATTTCAAGTCACTCAAGCTGACGTCATATAAACGGACAAAATTAAATTTTTATATGCGTGTTTCTATTTTCTATATTCTCGTAGTTTTAGGCTGTTTCAAATAGGAAAGAACTTTTTTTTTTTGCAGTTAGATTATGGCATTAAACCATTAGCAATAGATTATAAAACTAAAGTAATCACCATGACGTAAGCTGTGAAAAACGTTGATACATGTGGTGTGCATTGTTACATAATTCATAGTTGACAAAGATTTCCAACCCCACCTAAAAAAAAAAAAAAAAAAAAAAAAAAAAAAAAAAAAAAAAAAAAAAACGCATTTTATGCCTTTTTCGAAAGCATGGCTATTAGCGTAGACAGTGGATTTCATTTTTTTTTTTTTTTTAAGCGTTTCACCCCAAGCAAGACAGGAAGACCCTAGCTCGCATGGGGTTATAGAGAGTTGGAGCGAGAACAAAGAGGAGTAATAGAGGAAATAGATCAGATCAAGGCATCTGGGAACGTCAATTGACATTACATTTTGAATAATTGGAGATTATAGTTACCAGGGAAATAAGAAAAGGGGAGGGAGTTCCACTGACGAGAGGTGCGAGACATGAAGCTATTGGAGTAGAAGAGACTGCTACATTTAACAGTTTCGACAGTGAAAGGGTGAGAGCGAGATGCCAGCCTAGTTGAACGCTTAAATTCATGAAGTTTGGGAGCCAACAAAAGCAGCTCATCGGAGCAGTTACCGTGAAAGTATTTGTAAAAAAGACAGGAGACGGCATGCCTGTAAGAGACGGCAGACGAGATGCCAGATCGTTTTCGTAATTCTTGAATGAATATATATATATATATATATATATTCCTCAATCCAATCAGTCGAATCCATTACATTCACTTACGTGCTAATACCCTTGAGAAAGGTATGAATCCTCTTCTTCCTTTAGCTATGGGTAAAATAGCAGGACAGACTGGGTTCTATAGCCTTGGATGGCAACTGGTCTAGAAGAAGGACAACTATGATTTCAAAACTTGTGGAGGGTCGTTTGGGGACCTTGTGGCACTTAATGCACCAGGTCTCTGTATTCGGCCCTTCAAAAAGTGTGGATGGTCCTGCTCGAAGCCTTCACCACTATAAACAAATCTCATGTGTCGTTGTCGGGCTGTCGGTTTCCTGGAAACTGATCTGCTTGACCCTCATACGTCGAATTCGACGGGAGGGTCGTTTATATATATATATATATATTCATTGGGCACGTTCAAGTCCATTATTTATTAATAACGATGTGTATTGCCTTTTGTGTAGAATTTCTTTTAAGTCTTGTTGTCTTCTTCCGCGTTTCATATTCAGCGACCATGGTGCAGTTCCAATTTAATCTTGCGAAAAGAATTCTAATTCTAGGTGCGGCCAATATTCTTCCCTACATCGACAAAAAACAATCCAAAAAATACAGAAGCATATGACATTATCCAGAAGAAAATATCCCTATTGTGACAAAACCAAAGAATTTTTAAAAAATCGAAACACAAATAAAAAATAAAAAACACTGACCCGTGCCAAATTACACATTACAAAGCTGACGTCAAATGTAAAAATGTGTGGTCGCTTGAACTGAGGGACAGTATCAATCTCATTGTATGCACAATTTATAAATTTAAATCAGGACAACCATTTTTTTTTTTAAAAAGAATCCTTTCATCTTTTCATGAAAAAATAGATGCTGTTGAATGTAAAGTGGATTACATCGGGCAAATCGAATATACCCTTAAAAACAATATCAAAATTCATAGGCGACAAATGCGAAACCCCGGCACAAGACATTTCACTCAGTGCTCATTTAGGCTTATGTGCAACAAATAATTGCCCAAAATTCCAAGTGTCCCCACTTTATCCTTGTCAAGACAATATCACAGACTAAACAAACAAAAAAAAAATATATTTATTAAAAAACAAAAACAAAACACATCTGAACAACTAACACGGAAAATTGATCAAAGACGATCCATACCTAATCCATCATCCACAAACACGCACACGTATCATCCTTGTCTATTCTTATTAATGGAATTATTATTATGGCGATAAACGACTACCCCCCCCCCCCAAAAAAAAAGACAATTATTCTTGCGCACCTGGCTACTTAGCTTTAACAGATTTATATACACAGAAAACTAGCACAATTGTTTATTTTTCCATTATTATATAGTATTTACTTGATATCACACTAACCTGTAAATTCCGACATAGAAGGAAACACTATTTCTACACAAACAAATTTTATCCTTGTAGCTTGAATTTAGCGGGATTGCCACTAAGATCCAATAAAATAGAATTGATGACACTTGAGCGATTTAACATTTTGCTGTCATTAGGCATATTTGAATATAATCAACCAATCAGATTGCATTTTAAACAGATAAATAGCCACACGTTTCTCTATCTCAGTTTAACTTGAAAATTACAGGACTGTGAAACGGGTCAAGTATGTAATTATTCTTAAAGACTTCAGCTGCATTGGAAAAAAGTTGAAAATACAGCTGGAGTCTTTAAGAATAATTATTTGCATGGCCCGTTAAGCGAGATTAAATATTTTATGTTTATACGTTTTTTATAGATAAAAATATTTAAGTAACTGCTCTGTTTATAATAAACAGTATTAAACATTATTTACCGGCCTGAATGTCCGAGAAATTGACATAGAAAATATGCATCCTTCGACAGGAATCGAACCTGTATCCTACACGGAAACAATGATTCTTGTCGGAGGACGCATATTTTCTGAGAATTTCTCGGGCATTCAGGCCGGTAAATGTTAATACTGTTTATTATAAACAAATCATTTACCTAAATATTTGTATCTATAAAAAAAATGTATAAACATAAAAAAATGTCTTAAAATTGTCGGACTTTGTCCATTTCATAATATATATATATATATATATATATATATATATATATATACCCAAGTATATGATTGGTGTATATGGAATGAATTCCAATAACCAACAATTACTATTCTTAAAAGAGTGCTCAATACAAAGTAGAGCAGATATAATTATTTATTTTTAAAGAAAAAAAAATTATAACATAAATATGTTATAAAATCACTACAAAAATAGCCATTTTGTTTCAACACCCTCGGTGTCTTATTAAGTGATGACGTTGAATGTAAAACCTACATTCAACGTCATCACTTGATAAGACACCGAGGGTGTTGAAACAAAATGGCTATTTTTGTAGTGATTTTATAACATATTTATGTTATAATTTTTTTTTTCTTTAAAAATAAATATATATATATATATATATATATATATATATATATATATATATATATCACTTCAGCAATGAGGGAGTTTTATTTATCAGCCCTAAGGAATGGAATTTCTAACAATCATTTGTAATCAAATATCTGCACTCGCTGTATTGAGATATCCATATTAATTTATAAAATTAAAAAAAGAAATCTAAGAAACAAATTTCAAAACTAACACTGTTCTTTCTTTCGCAAACCAACAGAATATAAATATTATTCCTTTTCTAGACCTATCATCTATCTTAATTAACGGAAATGAAATACAGCCGTTTTTTAAAAGAATCCTTAAACCCACGCCTACTTAATTACAATAGTTAATGCCCTCCCATCGATAAAATAACCCTTATAATTCATTCAAAAAAATAAATAAATAAAGCACATTTAATATCCTCCACGCACTTTATATTTCTTAAACTACTCAAAAATTACATAACTAGAAATAATTTCCCTTGTCATGTAGTCAGTAAATAAATTAAACACGAAAAAATCTTGACATCAATAATATAAATAAAATAACGTCAAAGATATTATTAAACTAATCTACAAGAATCACGTACACAGTAACCTCAAAATATAAGTAAAATTATATAAACCTAATACATACATATCAACTCATGATATATAAAAAGAAATTACATGTATTACAAAAACTGAAGACCGCCATTATAATCATCAGCAAGGACATTAAAAATAAAAACCCGCCAAGCTAATGCTGTCTTCGAATTTAAATGCCTAATTGGAGAATCTTTCTGCTGTAATAATTTTAAAACACACAATGGTTCCAGTCCTACAAAATTATCATGACATTTAACATGTCACAGAATAGCTCCATTAAAACAAGTATCAAAGCAAAAAGCAGTCAACAAATAAAATAAATCCTTAAACATTTGCAAAACGATATAAACAGCAAAAAGCAAATTCACCAAGCCATTAAAAAAGAAAACTAATGTGAACACGCGATAAAAGCCAACACAGATTGGTTGCAATCTGTATTCGAATGATAGCAAAATATACCCTGCATCCACAATTTATAGGCAAAACACTCAGCTGTATGCTCAGGTTCCTTCCGAACCAATAAAATAGGTCGCTTCTCGGTCTTATCCGACTCCGTTCTGTTCTTTTTTGTCTTGAAGCCTGAACGCTGCGATCGCTTGTCTGTATCCCCTTTTGTGTTTAACACCATTTTTATTATTGAACTTTCTGGTATTTTACTGTTTTGTATATATATTGTTTATTAAATTTTTGCTCTGTTCTTTTTTTTTTTTTTGTTACTTGCTATTGTTTATTGTAAACATTGTCAATTCTGTTTGGACATTTTTAGCAGTTATATTTTACTATGGCCAATTACTCTATACGAAACGTTATATAAAAAAAAAAAAAAAAAAATCTGACGACACGAGCAATCGAAATTTTTGAAAATGGCTAGCGCTAGACGAAAGTGCTTCAACATAACATTTATAAATACGAACTGGAAATAAAAATGTGAATAGAAACAAACAAGCTGAATAATTCTGCTTAAAAATCATTATTTCCTGAATTTCATTTGTCGGTCTCAATGCAGCTTAGCTAGATGGCCCGTCAGTTATTAGTGATAACACGTTTATTGGTAACTCACTAGTCTAGTTGAAACTGAAATACAAAGAGGAGTGTTTCCCCAAGAAGTAATTCTTTGAATGAAACGGTCAATCAAAACGCTTTCACTATGTGTCCACGAGAAACCGTTATTTATATATATATATATATATATATATATATATATGTGTGTGTGTGTGTGCATCCACAATTTTGACCAGAATCCTCAGGATACGATCAATAAAGGCCGACTGTTAGCCCTCTCAACCTCACATTTTCAGGATTGGCATATTCTGTCAGTCTTACACCCAGTGTCATGCCTCTTTCAAACTTTAATATTTCACCTTCACATGAGAGAACCAACCGTGTTCACAGTAATATATCTCATATGATGGCACAATTAATATGTTGGTTGTTTTGGGGGCGGGGGGTTCCGTAATTTATGGTGGCGCCTGCCTCCATTACCTCCACATATATCTGGCACATGCACAATTGTCGTGTCTATGTATATAGGAAATGAAGGATAGAAGTAGAGAGAAACAAAAAGCATGTTAAAGATTACATATGTGCAGGTGGAATGGAGGATATCTTGTAACGACCACATACGTAGTTTGTTTTTTAATCAAATTCATCCAAAGTAAGGTAATAAATCTATTAAGACACAAGAGGTGTGAAAGTGTTAGAAAACATTATGAAGGAGTTAGAACAATAGAAGAGTAATCATGAAGACAGGGGGTAACGACTGACATTGCATTTACATGAAAGGTGCCCGAAAATCGAAAAGCTGGAAGGGAGTTCCACAAGCGAGAAGTGCGGGAAAATAAACTGTTAGCATAGAACTTACGGTTACATCTAACCAATTCAACTGTATGTTGATGAGACGTTGATGCTAGGCTTGTACAGCACTTATTTTCAGAGAGTTTAGTTATGATAGTGAAGAGCTCATCCGGGTAATTACCATTAACTTATTTTTTAGAAAAGGCAGAGGTAAGCCATCTTACGGCGGTGGGAATGTGACCGAAGCCAAGATGACAGGTTAAGAACAATAATATTGGTCATTCTTCATTGGATTTTATTAAGAATCTCTAAATAAATAGCAGGGGAAC
The DNA here is from genome assembly GCA_963932145.1 of Acanthosepion lycidas. NCBI lineage: Eukaryota > Metazoa > Mollusca > Cephalopoda > Sepiida > Sepiidae > Acanthosepion > Acanthosepion lycidas. The sequence goes on along the minus strand of OZ010593.1, from coordinate 16,269,786 downwards.
AGAACCAAATCCGGGAGTAATATTCTAAGCATGGACGAATGGTAGCCTTATAGATATGTAAGAAAATTTTTCTGATACCACACAGGCAACCAACTTTCTTAACAGCTGCCCTAGCTATGAATCCAAGGTAGTTTTAACTTCACCTCGCCCGAGAATAGTGATCCAAGAAGTCACTTTTATGTGTTATAATATATATATATATATATATATATATATATATATATATATATAACAAAAAAAATTAAAATCTTCAGACACTCGGTTGTAGATTAATATTCTTTCGTTTTCTTATTTCATTTAGATTCCTCGACTAGTTTCGGCCAAAATGGCCATAATCGTTAGAAGAAATATTTCTGCTTGCTTTTATATATATATATATATATATATATATATATATATATATATATATATAATCATAATTACAGACGATCCTTAAAATACATTTTTATAATTTATTTCACGAATACAAAAATATTGAAACGGAAGTTTTAATTTTTTTATCTTTTTTCTTAAACTTTTCAGACCGATGCTTTTTTTTTTTTTTTTTTTTTTTTTAATCAATAAAAATACTTTCATCTGAAGACAAACATTTTTGTATTTATGAAATGAATTATAATCGAATGGGTTTTTAAGGATCGTCTGTAATTATGATTATTTTTTTGCTCTGTTTATTACACTGAGCTCTTTTGGATTCACGTCCTCCTTGGAATTATCCCTACCATTTATCAACGGATATATATATATATATATATATATATATATATATATATTTAAGTTCATCTCTGGTCAGATGAACACTCCATTCCGTCATTTCGAGTAGGAATAGAGATTTCTTACCGCAGAAAACTAATCAAATTCAATTGTTATAGATGTTATCATGGAGAAATGGCTTTATCTATAATAGCATGTAAAATAACCAAAGATGAGAACTATACTCCGAATAAATGAATTCGGAAGAGTATTAGCCTATAATCTCTAAGTTATATATATATATATATATATATATATATATATGTGTGTGTGTGTGTGTGTATGTATTGCATCGTAATCGTTGATTAATTAAAACTTTAATTCAGTGACATTTAATAAGGTCTTGAACTGAATCTGGATAAATTAAATTCAGGACATAAGTTAAATTAAGAACATAAAATAAGATATTAATTAAGGATAATATTTAAGAAAATAAATTTAGGAGATAAATTCAAGCCCCCATAAAAGTGAATTAAGGACATGATTATGGATGTAAATTCAGAACCTTAATTAAGGATTTAATGAAATAAATAGAATATTAAATCATATTCGGTTAATAAAAACCGGAAGTAAAATCATTATATTGACATTAATTATCGGGTTTTGTTTTCCAACTAATAAGGATTAATACCGAACTAGCGTGTCACCCAGAAGAAGCGTGTTTACAAACCGAACATATTAGGACATTATTATCAGAGTATAGTCACAACAAAAAATTGTAGCTAGTTATTTTGTTAGTAGTTGTTTAGGCAGAGACGAAAATGTATTGTTAGGGAAACCAACGAGTTACTGGATGAAAATGTGAAGCAGCTTGTGATAGAATAAAAATAACCTCGAGTTCAAACAAAGTAACCGTAGGACTTTTGTTCTCTTCCGTGATGCAGGGTCTTAAACCCAGTTGCGTTATAGAATATCACAAATGGTCCACATATTGTCACAGTGGTGATTGTCCGAGAGAGGAGAATTATAATATGCTAATTACATAGTAATTATGTAGTACTTTTTAAGCAACTAAAAGTCTGAACACGCAGGAGTATGTGGATTTTATTAGACTGATGAATTGCATAGGGCAGGGTTCGGCAATCTTTTGCTATGTGCCGAGTTAGGGTTTTAAAATCATTCAATGTGCCAACAGCATACATACTTTTATGCAAGTCAAGGCCAGTATACTTGTTCTACAATAGTTTTTCTATCGTAATATATGATATATATATATATATATATATATATATACATACACACACTTCAGTATATATTTAAATTTAAACGGGTAAATATCTTTGCGTTGTAGTTATTGGTTCCGATTTCCTGATGTCAATTGCGGCTGCGTACCATTGGAAATTGCCTGGCCTGCCACAGGTTGCCGACCGCTAACCTAGGGTATGATTGATTATTTAATAAAAAATGACTTGAATGTGATCGCTACTTTGACTCTTTACTATATAGTAATGTACGTAATTAAATGGCCAAACGCACGTGTATATGTCTATTAAAACTGTCCATAAATTAGAACCTTAATTAAACATCTTAATTAGATTTCATCGGTCGTCGTAAGAAGTAAACAAACCGACCGATCCGCTGCTTTTTGTTTACATTTTGGCGCAATTTTTTTTTAAACGGTTCAAAGATATTTCTTTATTATTTCTTCTAATAAAGCCGCCATTATCGATCAAGACAGGCATCCAAGTGTGACATATTTCAGAATTACCTCGGTAGGTCGATTATAAAGGAATCTTAATGAGATTTTTCTTCGACAAGGTGTAGTAGATAGGGTTAGATTTCCGGTTACCTACCCAGTGAACGTTTTCCCTTTATTTCTTATAGAAGCGATTACTTCCCTCACTTGACACAGGCCCAGATTGATTCGCAAGGGTGTGTGTGATTAAATATTAAAAATGATTTAAATCTGTTCGTTAGTTTGAAAATAACATTAAAAACACTAACCATCAATTAAAATTACACCACTACTAACCATGGGTATAACATACCCGATTTTGAAAGAAAAAAAAATTAAGAATAAATCTTTATTTGAAATATTTTACATGCAGGCACTTCAAACTTTATACTTTGGGTTAACATTAATAGGAACTGAAGAACATTTAGGTATGAAAATCAGGTACCGAAAATTGTAATTAAAAATAGGAAAATTTGCGCTGGGTACTATATACTCAGGGTTAGTGTTCTAGGGTTAATAAATCAATAAATAAGCGACAGAAATGAATGATCTTGTGTAGATGAAGGGTCAATCGTCGGATTTATTAAATATTAAAAGATCGTTTAAATTTGTTCGCTAGTTTGGACGTAAACTTAAAATTACTTTGCAATTCTAGACGCCGTTAATACTTTGCAATTCTAGACGCCGTTAATACTTTGCAATTCTAGACGCCGTTAATACTTTGCAATTCTAGACGCCGTTAATACTTTGCAATTCTAGACGCCGTTAATACTTTGCAATTCTAGACGCCGTTAATACTTTGCAATTCTAGACGCCGTTAATACTTTGCAATTCTAGACGCCGTTAATACTTTGCAATTCTAGACGCCGTTAATACTTTGCAATTCTAGACGCCGTTAATACTTTGCAATTCTAGACGCCGTTAATACTTTGCAATTCTAGACGCCGTTAATACTTTGCAATTCTAGACGCCGTTAATACTTTGCAATTCTAGACGCCGTTAATACTTTGCAATTCTAGACGCCGTTAATACTTTGCAATTCTAGACGCCGTTAATACTTTGCAATTCTAGACGCCGTTAATACTTTGCAATTCTAGACGCCGTTAATACTTTGCAATTCTAGACGCCGTTAATACTTTGCAATTCTAGACGCCGTTAATACTTTGCAATTCTAGACGCCGTTAATACTTTGCAATTCTAGACGCCGTTAATACTTTGCAATTCTAGACGCCGTTAATACTTTGCAATTCTAGACGCCGTTAATACTTTGCAATTCTAGACGCCGTTAATACTTTGCAATTCTAGACGCCGTTAATACTTTGCAATTCTAGACGCCGTTAATACTTTGCAATTCTAGACGCCGTTAATACTTTGCAATTCTAGACGCCGTTAATACTTTGCAATTCTAGACGCCGTTAATACTTTGCAATTCTAGACGCCGTTAATACTTTGCAATTCTAGACGCCGTTAATACTTTGCAATTCTAGACGCCGTTAATACTTTGCAATTCTAGACGCCGTTAATACTTTGCAATTCTAGACGCCGTTAATACTTTGCAATTCTAGACGCCGTTAATACTTTGCAATTCTAGACGCCGTTAATACTTTGCAATTCTAGACGCCGTTAATACTTTGCAATTCTAGACGCCGTTAATACTTTGCAATTCTAGACGCCGTTAATACTTTGCAATTCTAGACGCCGTTAATACTTTGCAATTCTAGACGCCGTTAATACTTTGCAATTCTAGACGCCGTTAATACTTTGCAATTCTAGACGCCGTTAATACTTTGCAATTCTAGACGCCGTTAATACTTTGCAATTCTAGACGCCGTTAATACTTTGCAATTCTAGACGCCGTTAATACTTTGCAATTCTAGACGCCGTTAATACTTTGCAATTCTAGACGCCGTTAATACTTTGCAATTCTAGACGCCGTTAATACTTTGCAATTCTAGACGCCGTTAATACTTTGCAATTCTAGACGCCGTTAATACTTTGCAATTCTAGACGCCGTTAATACTTTGCAATTCTAGACGCCGTTAATACTTTGCAATTCTAGACGCCGTTAATACTTTGCAATTCTAGACGCCGTTAATACTTTGCAATTCTAGACGCCGTTAATACTTTGCAATTCTAGACGCCGTTAATACTTTGCAATTCTAGACGCCGTTAATACTTTGCAATTCTAGACGCCGTTAATACTTTGCAATGTACCAAGGTCAAATATCAATGTTCAAGTTGCTGTTGTTGAAATTCTTAATATTGATGTGTGTTATTTGGTGCAATTTTTGCTTATGATTCTGTAGCGCCAGTTTAGAAGGTTTGAAGGAGTATGGCCCTCTTTAAGACCTACAGGTAATATTCCGGCGGAAGGCATTTTTTTTTTATCTTTGATCTGAATAAAAATTCCATCTGATGGAAAAGTCCATTCCTTGGATATTCTATAACTATGACTTCCAGGTCATCCATAAACAATTTTGAGAATTTTTTTCCTCTTGAACCACACCGAAAAACACTTGACCAACTGAATTTTATGTCAAGGATTTACGCTATGTTTTTAGATATAGATTTGCGCACATTTTCGCCTCAAGATTGCGGTCTTTACATGACAGCAGATTTTGAGTAACGCTGTTCCGAGAAAGATACCATAGCGAATTTAGGAATTGTGAAAAGTTCGGATTAATTAACGTTGAAATTACACGCTCTAACTTCACATCCTCTCTAAGTAGACGTCATTGTAAACTGAAGTAGGCATTGATAGATAGTTGCTATCAACCCCCCATATTAAATACCTTTCAAGAGCCTACTATTGTTGCAAAATTAACTTTCACCACCGTCTTAGCGAATATTCTTCAGTGATATGGCTTGCTTCCAATTGTAATGTTAACATTGTCACTTAGGGGCCATTTTGCTATCGGAAATTAAAAGGCTGGGATATACAGCTTATCACAAAGAAGTGTGTTACGAGTGAATAACTGAAAATTATTGGCATCTTTCGAATAGAATTAACGTCATAAATAGAATTAATTTGACCGTTTTCTTGAAGACAAGATTAATGAAATAATAAGTTTCAATATGTCTGGTTTCGTTCCATTATGCAATTCATTCCCAAATGGTTGAGATTGAATTTGTACATGTTATTAAATAAACACGGTATAAAATATCGATATTTATGTAATTCTTTCACAACAGATATGGCGTTAAACAAGAGTATATATATATATATATATATATATATATATATATATATATATATATATGTGTGTGTGTGTGTGTGCGCGGAGACAGCAAGAATTCATACCAACTATTTATTTCAATACGGAGAAAAATATTTGTTCGTTTGTATCGTATTTTTTTCATAATTCATTAAGAGTAAATCGATTCAAATCAAAATTATGGATAAGCTGCCCAAAGTTCACGACTTTTCTACATTTGTTCGGGTATTTCCGACATTTGGAGTTATCATTAACCCTTAAAAGATTGTCTTAATGGCCGACAATTTTTTTGCCTTCAAGTGTGAAGTCAACGATAGAGAAAAAATATCGATTGAATTCATTTCTGCATTTAATATGAATTTAACAAAACTTGTTTAACGCACAGACTAATTATATATATATATATATATATATATACACACACACATAATTTCTGATTAATCAATTACTAAATATATTTATAATGCAAGGTCTTTCATTACATTATAAATCTCTCTCCATATATATATATATATATATATATATATATATATATATATAGAGAGAGAGAGAGAGAGAGGCAACTGGACGTTTATCCACACTGATACGCTGTGATACAACGAAACAGTGTCTGTGGATGAGATATATATATATATATATATATATATATATATATATATATATATATATATATATATGTATGTTTCGCTGTATCACAGCTCACCAGTGTGTGCCTGTAAGAATATAACTTACATTTACTTTTTCATTTCAGTTTTATAAAGATTTTTTTCGAAGAGATATCAGTCAAAAAGGAAAAAATTAAAAAAATATGAGAAAAAAACCGTCAAAAAGGAAAATTGAGAAAAAATTAAGAGAATTATGAGAAAGGAACGTGGATTAAACATGAAAAAATAATTTAATGTCGTTTGTGTTCTTTATGTAAACAGAATAAAATCTACATCACAATTATTCAAATCAATCACTCTACGAAACTTATTTAATCATTTCACTCTATATAAGTTCACTGAGACCCAAGGAGTTATTGAATATTAGAAAATGAGCAAAAAGTAAAACATTAATGGGAGAGAATAATAATAAAAAAAATAATAGGAATTAAGGAAAAGGAAGTTAACAACTGACACTGCATTAACATTTTTGAAGATCAAAGTTACCTGGAAAGCAAGAGACCGGAAGAGTTTCAAAAGCGAGAATTGTGAAGGAAGCTGGTACCATAGGTTATATCTAGCAAGATGAGATGTAAAATGATGACATTCAGCTGCTAAGCTAATACCACGCTTAAATTCGGTAAGTCGATATACGAAAGAGGAATGCTCATCAAAACAGTTATGAAGAAAATATTTATAGAAAAGACACAGGGAAGCTAGGTTGGGGAGATGGAAAATAACTGAAATCGAGATACCAGGTCAGGACCAAAGACATTTTAGCTTCTTTATATTTCATCAAATATCATTAAATACGTATCAGAATCACCAGACCAGATGCACAACAATATGGGAAACTTAAAAACGGGATTGATAGATTCCCGCAAGGAAAAGTTTCAAGTACGACAAAGTGCATAAAGTCTCCTAGCACCCGACGTAGCAAATGATTTAATAAAAGATGATTTAATAAAATATTTCCACTTCATGTCACGTTAGCGCGTGAAGTTCAAAAGCGTTAATACTATGGAGGGTATCATCAGACCTGTTGATGGTACTAATATATATATATATATATATATATATATATATATATATGCATGTAACTTACAATAAACATACTGAAAAGGTGCAATTTTGTCGAATAGTAGCATGAAGAGAATTGGGGACTATATATATATATATATATATATGAGAGACTTGATGGCTTGGTTAACGGTTGAGCACGTCATTAAAATGTCAGCCAGCGGAGCCCAAGCAAAGAATCCCTGCATATGTAATGTTGATTCTAATATCATTGTTAGAAACTAATTTAAGTTTTTCAAAACCCAAAACCAAAAAAATCACAAAACCAAAAAAGAAAAAAAAAAAAAAAAAAAAAAAAAAAAAATCAAACAACCCCCCCCCCAAAAAAAAACAAACAAAAAAACAAAAACAAAAAAAAAAAAAAAAACACAGTGGCACAATACAAAAATCCGATGCATGAACCTTAAACTGCATATTAAGGCATGATAAAAATTATTCGCTTTCTTCTAGTGAAATGCTGTTAACAGTTCCATAAACTATTCCAAATATGCTAACATATTAGTACACAGGCACACACACGATATCAAAAGTTTTGCTCCTTCATTACAATAGAGATGTTTACGAAAATCTTTAAGAATAGAAAGATCTTAGGGAAGTGATATAAAAAAAAAAAATATATTGTAACAAATGTTAATTTCAAAAATTAAAAAGTTTGCCAGAAGTAATGAGGTTGTAAAACGTCAAATGTTAAAATTAATAAAATTATCAGTCAGTTATGTGCCATCCGTGATACACACTTAGGCGATCATCTATCTTTCTATACATGACTGACGAAGCATATTTCTTTTTTTCCACGCAGTGGATTGCCATTTTTTTCTGGCGCTAGACCAGTTGCTATTGCTGTCAACTATTTACACATAGCTGTGGGAGAAGAGGATTCATACCTTTCCCAGGGGTATTAGCACGAAACTGAATGTAATAGGGTCAACTGGAATTCGAACTTGGCTCTTCGATTCCTCAATCCGAGCCGCTACCCATTACTCCAGCATGCCCCCCTATAATAAAATTAGAGAATTCAGAAAACTGAAGATAAAATTACAAGTTAATGAGTATTGTGGGATTTATCTATTTAAATTTGCATTTAAAAGTATAATGTCGCTCTTAATTTGTTAGCATACAAAACATGCAATCTCCAAACAAACAAAATACAAAAATTTTTAATTCATTTCACCCCAGGGAAAACAGTAAAGCCACAAAGAAATACCGAGTGTGAAAGAACAAGAAGAAAAAAAGAGAAACGTTATCAAGGAGCGAAAACAATAGAAATGTAATAAAGAAAACATAACGACTGACATTACATTTAAACTTTTGAAGGTCAAGGAAAGCATGTAACCGGAAGAGTCCCGCATACTGGAAGTGCGAAGGAAGGAACTGTTAGCATAGAAATGACGGTCATACAGAGCCAATTCAACAGTAAATTGATGAGGCATAAGGGGGAATCATATTACAGCGGTTGGAAAATTAAGCCAATATGCCGGGTCAGCATCAATTATATTGCAGATTCTTCTTTGCATTTTATCATGAATCTCTATATAAGCCACCGGATCATATGTGGCAGAAATATTCTAAGCATGGACAAATGGTACCCTTATAAATATGTAAGACTGATTCTGGAGAGAAACCTTGCCTAGCATGACAGTGAACCAACTTTCTTAGACGCAGACCTAGCAATGGATTCAGTATGGACTTTCCATTTCAAGTCAGTCGAGAATGATAGCCCATGAACCAGTCACTCTCCTAGAGGTTAGCATCAGCCATAATGATCGGAGAAAGAAGGTGCCAGAAGATTGACAAATAGCAATTTCCTGTTGAAATCGTTAAAATTAACATACCATTCCTTGTCCAAGTTAACAAGACTGTTGGTGATTGTTTTTTTTAAATCATCTCCCATTTCAGCATATGTAGTACATTTAGTATAAATTAGCCTCGGTTTCTAACCCTATAAATAATTCTAGCAAGCGTTCATACCTTTTTTCTAGATGTTTCTCACTCTAAGTTGTTCATTGAATACTGCACAACCTTCCCCATTACGCAAAGAGATATGGTTAGTAATTCCTCGCTATTAAAGGGCAATTTTATGCACGTATTCTCTTCGATTGCAAGGTATCTTCTCTGCTAAATTCATACAGTATTGTTGCTGACAATTGGGCATAATGGTAATGCCAGTTCTGCACAAAAAAAAGTATTTTTCTCATCTCCAAAGTTGCAATTCTGCTTACGGCGTTCATTTCCTGGTTTTAGTTTGCGTAATTTTCAGCATGAGTCGATGGCAACACGTTGAAGTTTTCTTCTTCCACTTAAATACGATCGCATCTAAAGTTGATGTATTTAGAGATTTTTGATAAAATCCATCGAAGAATTTGCAACGTTATCGGTCCTGATCTGGCATCTCGGCTTCAGTTATTTTCCTATAGCCCTATTTTACCTATGTGCCAAGAAGCGCTAAAACGCCATATTTATATTATCTCTTATTCGTCTGCTTAGGATATTCACTTTAGTATATATTGCAATTGTTTTTCCTGTTCTTTTATCTCTGTATTTTAAAATTAGAGGATATTACTATTACTTTAATCTAAGTTCAGTCAGGACATAAATTAATATAGGTACCTCCACGAAATCTTTAAAAAAGAGCATAGCTTGATGAAAAAGACGCCAACCTTGCGAAAACAAAATTTTATTGTCTAAATGCTTATGTTATTATTAAGAGGAAAGACCAAAGTTTTTTTTATTTATTTTTTAAATTTTTTCCTTCTTTTTAGAACATTCTAAATTTTGATTAAAAAAACCTTGTTTCTATTTGTATCAGCGGAACAAGTAAATAACACGTTTTTTTGGTATGACACACATTAATTTGAAAAATTGTGCAAAAATAGAAATAATTGTTGGATGTTAATGAATCTTTCAGGAACTATTCACAGATGATCGAAATTATGTTTTTTTTTTTATTAAAGTCATGGTAGAAATATTTTTTTAAATATTTATTTCCCCCCCCCCTAACTAATTTTATGAAAACGCTAGAAATTCGATCGCATCGGGTTTAGTGATTACAATAATTAAAAGCACAGGGCTTTGAGGAATGCAAATCATGTTTTTTTTTTGTTTTTAATTGGAGCCAACGTACCTGAAAATCAGCTCTGAATTGTAACATACAAAACTCAATAAAACAAATATATTATTTAATTTCAAATGCTTTTATTTGCTTTTAGTTGTTTTTATGAATATGGACAATATTTTCTTAAAGCAAAAAATGTTTTTCGATGAAAAATGAATTTTTAATACAATTATTTGTTATTTCTTTAATTATAATAGATTTTACATTTAAGTTGTTAAAATATTATAAAATTAGTTAAAAGCCCCATCAGCTTTCCCAAGTGTCCTTATGAGATAGATCTTTTTTAGCGCGTTGTAAATTGTATCATTTTGACTAATCAGAAGATCCACAATAATGAAGAAATGTAATTTTGTGCTTATAACCGGGCTGTAATTATAAAGTACGGAAGACCAACCAGAATATAATTAAGTTGCGTTTTTTGAGTTAAGCATTGTTCTCCGCTGTTAAGGCCTTTACTTTTCCGAAACACGTGGAGAAGTTAATTTGATTTAAATTTCAACTGAAAAGGGTACCTACAAGTATCAGTATCATCTTATGAAATTTATATGATCTTATTTTTATATAAATCTCAGTTATGACATTTTTCCATGAATGAAATATCAAAATCAATAATAAAATGAATGCAAATACAAATAACAGTAAAATGTAATAATTGTACATAAAATAGTACATAGTATTTTATGTACAGTTCTGATAAAATTTCATAAGAAAGGTACCTATAAATTAATTAGATACATTTAAGAAATATGAAATTTAATGTCACTCTTAACAGTCTTATTTTAATTTCTTTATAATATATTTTCCATAAAGCATCATAAACGTAAAGGCGAAAGCTAAGTACAAAAAAAAAAAAAAAAAAAAAAAAAAAAAATTAGACCGCTGAAAGTTTTCGTTAAAAATAACGAGGTAAATAATTTGTTCACTTAAATGTAAATTATTTCACTTTTCACTAAAAAAAAACAAAAAAAAACAAAAAAAAAACAAAACAAAAAAAAAAAAAAAAAAACTAGAAATTTCGGACGTGCTAGGAACGATTAAAAATGGAAAAAAATACCCAAAATACTTTGATCTTTCCTCTTAATAATAACAAACATTTAGACGATAAAATTTTGTTTTCGTCAAGTTTGGCGTCTTTTTCATCATGCTATACTCTTTTTTTTGGAGATCTCGTGGCGGTACCTAAATTAATAGTTTATTTCGATAAGTACTTTTATTATAAGAAAATTTTCATATGTGTGCATTTACAAATACTGTTTTTTTATATAATGAGGAAAGAATATTGACATCTAAATATAAATTTATCCATGTAATAAAAGCGATGGCATATAAAATGGATCTTTTGTTACATCCTCATTCTTTGTAGGTTTTCGTATGAGAGTTAAATATAATATTACAATTACTGGATTATTATATATAAATTCTAGAGGATGAAACTGAACAAGGACAAAAAGAATACCCAGTTGCATCTTTAATAAAAATTTATCCATGGCATCAAGTGACAGCATTTGTAAAATTGATCTTTTGTTAAATCTTTATCAGGTTTCATATGTGTTTTTAGGTATATTGATGAAAAGTGGAAAAAATTGTGAAATGCATCTCGTCATCTATCCTAGATGTAGCAAATATTCTATTGTAACAATATGGAATAGAAAATTTTAAATGTCATGGGAAGGCATTCACAAAAGTCATGGGAAGGCATTCACAAGAGTCATGGGAAGGCATTCACAAGAGTCATGGGAAGGCATTCACAAGAGTCATGGGAAGGCATTCACAAGAGTCATGGGAAGGCATTCACAAAAGTCATGGGAAGGCATTCACAAGAGTCATGGGAAGGCATTCACAAAAGTCATGGGAAGGCATTCACAAAAGTCATGGGAAGGCATTCACAAAAGTCATGGGAAGGCATTCACGAAAAAGGTACGAACACAAATAAAAACATAAGGAAACTGAATTAAATCTGCTAGACTTCATTCTCATTCTGAAATTGTTTTGAAGTCATTGTTTGATTTCATCTAGCATACTTGCTCCACAACGCTAAAAAAGCCCAGTCTCTCCTAATAAGCCTTAACGGTAAGTGACACTAAAGATTTCACATATTGCCAAATGCTTTTTTTTAGCGAATGTGAAAGCATAAAGCTAACAAAGCATGATCAACTGGAATCTTAAATCAAAGCGACAATCTTACTTTCAGAAATTTACAAACTAACAATAAAAATAACGTTATTATTTTCGCAGAGATCCGAGTTTCATGAGCAAGACCTGTTAATTCAACCAAATATTGAAGTTCTGCTCCCCGTCTATCTACTTCTCATTAGCGTAGTAGATGTGCGCTCTTCCTAACTTGGCATTTGCCAAAAAATCTAACATGTTTCTTCAACAAAAAAAAAAAAAGCGTGAATAGTGGATATGACATTTACTCGGCCTCCTTTGGTTTGAATATTTGAATCTGTATACAATACAACATTCGATTTATTACATCAAAACGTTACCGAAACATCTATACGTGATGTATTTAATAGAGTTTCCACCCCTCTTGTAACTGGTTGCACTGACGTTAAATAAATGGAAAGCAGACTGGTCAGGGATTTAAAGGAATGGGCGGTTTTAACTGCAAAAAGTATTTGATGACGTACGACACAAGGATTTATATTTTTAACAATTAGGAAAGCTTGATTTATTTCTGAAATACATTAGGATAATCTAGAATAAATTCTGGAATAAACCACTTGAAGAGGAATAGAAAAGGAACTGTGCATGTGAGCCTTACCAAATTCTTAAGAATGCTAATAGTACAGAGTGCGAAAGTCAGAGTCTGGTCAGAATATCTCGTGGGCATGATAGATTACCCTTACCTGTGTTTTAGATAGAAGTCTAAAATGTCGCTAAGCCAACAGAAGATTTGATACGCTTTCCACACCTAGGTTCGAGAGACTGGTTAAAACAACACACGGAAGAATGCTAAGGGAACTAATGGCTCGAAATCCCTCCTAAGGTTGCCTCTTAGATTCGAAGCTGCTCCGCGTCTCCCCCTATATTAATAAAGTAACCGCTTTTTCGTTAATACTATCTATGCAGTAGCGTTGGGATCCAGTAACGATACGGAACGCCACACAATAGTTGCTAGCGGATTTAACAGCAGAATAAGATGCGCAGATGACACTGTATTGTTGTTAAACCCAGAAAGACAACTACCGCTACTTCTAGACAAAGTAGCAAAGGAAACTGAAAAGAGAGGATTTATCAGAAATTGTAAGACAAAATATATGGTTGTTAGTAAAGTTACTACCCGAGATACGGGTTACAAATTAAAGATGTTAAAACATGTACAGTAATTTAACTATCAGAAAATCTTACAATAAAAGATGGATAATATGACATTTTCCGAACGTGAATTTGAATAGCGAAAGATGCTGAATAAATCAAAATATTCCAAGAATAATAAAAATTTCCTTGGAAAAAATATAAGGATACTCAACACTCATTTATTATATTGAAGTAAATATACCATTAAAAGGTACATGGCCGTAAATGCTGAACATCTTACTCGGTGAAAAACAGGAGACTTAGGCAAGAGATGTGGTTCAACAAAACGACGCTGAGAATACTATGCAGGAAAATGGAAACAAAATGGACACTCTTGCTTCGGATTCGAAAGTCACTGTGTAAATTTCTGTGATACATAATGAGAATACGTGGCTTGGGGAATCTGATTCTCATATTATATCTTGGAAGCCAAATGGACAGAGGGAAGCGGTGTTTACTCGTTCTCCCATGAGGACGAGATGTGACACAAGGTCTTTTTAAAGTGGGGACCCGAACGCGTACATCAGGGCAAGGGGAAAAAATTCCCCTCATCCCACTCAACCGTCGGTTTCGCTTGCCTCGATGCGAGCACCGATCCCTCCCCTCTGGTGAAATGTGAGTGCGCGGCCTCGGGCAGCTGTTCCCCAGGGCTGGGCACCTCTTCAGTATAATATTCCCAGTTACCCCTTTGTCCTTTGAGATAGAAGCCCCTGAGCGCACTCTTCCCAAAGACAGAAACGCAACTGAGAGATAAGCCATCTTAGCTAAAAGGCCGAGAAGCGATAGTGACTTTCCAATAGTAGCTTGGATGTGGCACAAGGCCGAAGGTAAGGGGCACCTAATGAGGATTGAACTCCCTACTCAGTCGTAATTGTTCTAGCGAGACAAGCTTGCTAACCATTACACCACCTCAAGGTGCCAAATGGACAGAGGGAAGCAGTGACTAAGCTACCTAATGAGTTTATATAAATAGTTGGCAGAGAGAGATAATTGTTCATACATTACTTACTGCGACAATGGATAGGGGTTTATGGAGAACCATGATCTTTTACGGGCTGAACGAACAGGGTACACTCTTTACGGAAGTCTTCCCCGTATTTCAAACGCCCGACCAGATAATGATGTGTAAAAGAGCGGGTTTTATTTCTTCAGTTTTGACGCTAAGAATTCCTTTAAACCTGAGTAGTATTGCTAACGACGATAGGCGGTTCTGTTCTGGTAGTATTTAACTTCAAAATATTATATAGAAGTTAGCCGATAACACGTGACTTCCAATCAGAATTAATTAACGCAGAAAACACAAGGAAATCGTAGATGCTGAGCGGGATGATAGGGATAGAAGGAAATAAAGCGGAAATTGCAAACACTAAACGGAAATGAATGTTGACATTTGAAAATGAAACACCTCTTAGCAAAGCCCAAAGAAAAATTACCATCAAGTCACAGTTGATGCAGATGCAAGGCAATTGTTTGGTGTGGAAATTGTAGCTTTGGGTGTAAGGAAATTCTAACAAAGAAAAATATTGTTTTTCTATTCCCCACCACCCAGTGAATATAATTAGCTGTAAATTAAGCGTAAGGTTTAATTTTAACTGTAGAAATAGTCTGGTATGTTTGAGATGTTTGTAAGTTTTTTTTGTTTTTGTTTAACGCTATTTTCATTTAAATTAAATATCCCGTTATTTATTCAACCCGGAAGATAAATTAAAGCATAGACTGGATTGTTATCTTCTTGTCAGCGAACATAGAAAAATAAATTATGCGTTAAAATTGCATCAGTGGTGATTGGTAAATTGCATTTATGAGAACTCATTTTTCCAAGGACAACAATTTGCAGCAAAGTAAAACCGCACAAAAACATATATATATATATATATATATATATATATATATATATATATATATATGCACCATAGCTCAATTAGATCTCATTAAAATATTCATGGAGAGCTATCGGACACTATTCGTAACATACTTGTTAACACTAATAGCATCATCTACAAGCAAAAAAAAAAAAATAAAAATAAAAAAAAATAAAAAATAATGGAAGCCTTATTAATAAAAACAAAAAAGCCAACACTGAAAAATATTAACTATGAATATGGACACACTTTTGACCGTGTTTTGAAAAATGAAAACATTTTATAAAACAAACATGCAACAAACTATTTGTTATTTAACAGTTAAAACATTTAATACTTGAAAATGGCTAAATGTATAGCCGAAAGCCCTCAGATATAAAGAACATTTAGACAGTTTTTATATAGTTTATCATCCTTAAAGAAAAAAAAAAAAAAAAAAATAGTTCGCATGCGAAATTTTATAAAAAAAAACAAAAAAAAAACAAAAAAAAACACCGTGTCTGTCGTATTCAATGAAACGTGCGTGAAAGAAGGATTGCTACTTACATACACAAATTATATATATATATATATATATATATATATATATATATATATATATATATAAGGTTGGTGCAAAAATAATGACGTAATAATGTCGTTTTTTTTTAACGCATTTTTAACGTCAAAAAACGACATGATTACGTCATTATTTTTGCCCCAACCTAATATATACGACTTATTTCGGCAGAAAAAGAACGCCTTGAAACTAGTTAAACAATAAATTCCGTGTATCAATTTTTATTTAATTTTTATATTTCCGAATTAGGTGATTTGCGGTTAATTTCTCAAAGTTCATATCTATTTTTATTTTATATTATTTTGTAATTGCGAACAATCAACTCTTTCTGAATTTGTTTCCAAAGATTATTCTGTCTATATTTAAGGAACTGTTTTTGTTTTATTCTCACGTCTGACGGAACCAATTTCAAGTCACTCAAGCTGACGTCATATAAACGGACAAAATTAAATTTTTATATGCGTGATCTTCAAACACTTCAATATACGATTCCTTATAGAGAAATATAATTTATTTAAAGTTGGCTACTTTTATTACAACCACCTTCAGAATTGAGTTTTTCGTTGCACTGTGTACTAAATAAAATTTTGGTGTTATATACAAGTTGAAGATCAAATGTAGATCAGACAATATAATTTAAAATAAAGAAGTAGGAAACGTTTCACTTTAAAGTTTCGGCGAAGATTAATATATAAATGAAAACAGCAAAGAGACACTGAACTTTAGTGGCATCACGGCTACGACTAGCTTGGACCGGCTCTGACCAGATTGGACATGCTATGACCAGCTTAGACCAGCGGTCCGAGTGAAAACACTCTGGTCCCCACGTTAAAAACTGACCTTGTGTCACAACCTGACTCAGTAGGGCGGTAAATATCAAGACTAGCTGCGGTCTGTTCCAGCTAAACAGTCGAACTCTCTGCCTTCGGACAGAGAGGAACACGGACGAGACTCCGTCGAAGGGCAGAG
>OZ010593.1:16210117-16245117 GCA_963932145.1 Acanthosepion lycidas | reverse complement strand
ATAGATTCCCAAGTAGGAATCTATGCGGACGACACTACAATTTACTCCTGCCTCAAAAATAAATCTAGTGTTGTTGACAAAACTAACCTGGCCGTTTGTCCCGAAAAGACCTTCAATCGATTGTGAACTGGGGCAGGAATTGGCTGGTCAAACTTAACGCCTCAAAAACGAAACTGCTCTCTATTAATCACCACAGAGATCCTTCCCTGCGCCCCCCGCCCCATTAGAAAGTCTGACGCTGAAATTCTCGAAAGCACCTCTTTGCGGCTGCTCGGTCTCACTTTGACTGCTGACCTGAGATGGATCAAATACATTGGGTCAATTGCTTCGTCCACCGCTACGAAAGTTGGCTCTGTGCCGCGCCAGGAAATTTTTCTCGCCCTAGTCGATCCTTCAAATCTACAAATCAACCATTCGCCTTTGCATGGAGTATTGCTGCCATATGTGGTCTGGAGCCCCTTCTGTTTACCTCGGGGTTCTTGATAAGATCCAGAGACGGATATGCAATGTAATTGGCCCTGATCTGGCATCACGTCTGCAGTCGCTCTCTCAGACATGCCTCAGTTTGTTTTTTTAACTTTTTTTTTTTACTTTCATGGTAATTGCTCCGATGAGCTGCTTTCGCTGGTTCCTAGACTTCATGAATTCAAGCGCCCTACGAGGCTGACATCCCGCTCTCACCCTTTCACTGTTGAAACTCTTAAATGTAGCCGTCTCTTCTAAAATAGCTTCATACCTCGCTCCTCTCGCTTGTAGAACTCCCTTCCCTTTTCCTGTTTCCCTGATGGCTATAATCTCCAACTATTCAAATGTAATATCAATCGACATCTCCAGTTTCCTTGATCTATCCACTATCCTTCTCGCCATCCTTTCCTCTATCACTCCAATCTGCTCTCGCTCCAAACCCTATGTAACCACCTGCGTGTTAGTGGCTTCCCTCCTTGCTTAATATATATATATATATATATATATATATATATATATATATATATATATATACACACACACAAAATATTAAAAGATAAATTACACATAACACACATCTGCTCCCAAGAAACAATAAGGCTGTCAAAATGACTAACGACGTAAATCTGACTCTTAAATTGTGTAAAATCGGAAAACAAACCGAAATGCATTTTTTCTCCTGATGATTGCCGTACTGTTCGAAACTCGTCGTGGAAGGTAATTAAAAAATAAAAGAAAAATATTAATATGCAACCCAATGTCTGAAACTTTAATTGTTAACAATTTTATTGTTCAATACATACGGTGGAATAATGGATAGCGGCTCAAATTGAGGAATTTGAGAGCCGAGTTCGAATTCCAGTCGAATCCATTACATTCACTCACGTGCTAATACCCTTAGGAAATGTATGAATCCTCCTCTTCCCCCACACCAGCTATGGGTAAATAGAAGGACAGACCAGGTTCTATAGACTTGGATGACAACAGGTCTAACGCAGAAAGAAAACACGTACTGCGGGAAAAAAAAAATCTGCCTCGCCAGTCATGTATCGAAGGATACATGATCGCCTTCATGTGTATCACGCTTGGCACATAACTGACTAACATACATAATACTCGATATATGATAGTAATTAAAAATTGATTTTTTTTTAATACTTATCGATAATTTAAAAATTTTCTGAAATTTAAAAATTTCAAACAATATTGTTTTTTAACTATCACGTTGTCTCAGTAACTACAGTAGTGTTTAAAAGATGGACGGTTATAAATAGATTTTACAATAAAGCAAATAATATCAAAAATACATTTTTAAATATTTTTCTTTATTAAAAGTTTCTGATTATTTAGATTTTATGTTTATTTTGAAGGTCTTAAAAGGAAATTTGATTTTTTTGTTAAAGATAGACGATTTAATTAAATACAGAATATTATATTTATTAAAAAAAAAACTCGTAATAATTAAAAATTATCCATTTACTATGACAATATTATAAATAAAATTTTCAGATTAAAATACTAATTATGATAAATCGGAAAATATTTGAAGGTGCAATTTCTCACTAACGCTATAGATAGGATAGCAATAACAATGCAGCAAATCACTAAATAAGTTTTTGATTAAAAAAACAGATTAATAAACATTAATTCATAGAATTTTTATTGTATATTTTATGTACTTATATATTAATTGTTTAATATGGTACGCAAATGAGAAATTAATTGCGAATGAAAATAAATTTGAGGTGCAAATTCTATCATTTCCTATAAGTTACCATTTTCGATTGGCATGTATCTTTTAATGTAGACATTAGCCGCTTAATCGAGGGTTTCTTGCATATATCTCGATTCTTCCCAAGTAGGGCGATAATGCTGCTAGAACGCAGGGGCTTACAGGGTGTGAAAGAGAATGAGAAAACTTTATTCGTGAGATGATTGAGGATAGGGTTCAAGAAGCCAGAAAATGGTGATTATATATATATATATATATATATATATATATATATATATATATATATATATAAAATGGAAAGCAGAGTTCATTACATTAATTTACGTGATAATACCCTTGAGAAAGGGTAATGAAACATTTCCCATTTCACACCAGCTATGAGTAAATAGGACATACTGGTCATATAAACTTGAGTAGCATAGCCTCTGAATTCAAAACCTGCAGAGGGTAGTTTGTGGAACTTGTGGGATACTGAGCACCAGTTTTGTATTTGGCTCTCACAGAAAGTGTGGTTGGCTCTGCAAAAGCCTTCTCCACTATAATGAAATAATATTGAAGATGACCGACAAGACACCTCGATTAAGCGTTTTCGTTATATTTGTCTTGTTCTTGTACAAGAGATTTCTTTTTGGAAGAGTATGAGAATTCTCCAAAGATATTTGTATCCGAGTGGTTTCAACTAATCTGTGAGCCATTATGAAAGATTTTTCTGAATAAGTAGATTTTAAACTCTTTTCAAAAAAGAAAGCTCTCGAACGAATGCAAGAAAAAATAAAACAAAATGCTTTGCCTTTTTAAATAGCGGGTGTAAAAGCAAAAGTGTTCAATTGTTTGATTAAGCTTTGAACTATTGTCTTAGAAACGATTATATATATATATATATATATATATGAACTTCTCATAACTTTTTTATAAGGATATTGAACTCTAACAACAAGAACGTATTTAGCTAAGTTGACATGATAATCCATCTTGCTGTTGTGATCTCCTGATACAGTTTTTCTCCCTAATGTTCCCTCTTTTTAACCTTATTCACGGTACTCTTGACGAAATGAATGCAGCACAACAAAACTTTACTATACCTTATCAAAGTAAAAAAAATACTCAGGCATATATATATATATATATATATATATATATATATATATAATGTGCTTAAATACTAATATTTCATGGTTATAATTTATTACATTGGACTCGATTGCGATGTAATAAATTATAGCCATGGAATATTAGTGCTTGAGCCTTTTATATTATATTCTTATTCTGTCCTGGACGTTAAGTGCTAATTGGATTCTATCCTCTTGAGAAGATTATATATATATATATTATATATATATATATATATATATATATAAAGTGTGTGTGTGTGTAGAAATTACATGTGTATATATATATATATATATATATATATATATATATTATATGCGCGGTACTTATTAGAAAGCGGTCGATATCAGAGAGAGCTAACGTGTGTGTGTGTGTGTGTATGTATATATATATATATATATATATATATATATATATAATTTCAGTCATTTTTCCCCCCCCCCAGCCATAATGCAGATTTGCCGTACTTTTTCTCTAAATATATTCATGGTAACGTTTATTACGATCTTCCTTCTATGGTATCTAGGTTTTATCAATTTAAGCGCAGTCCTAGATTGACGGTATGGTCTCATCATTTTCCTGTTGAAATGGCGAGATGTAACCGTAATTTCTTCAACATTTTCCTTATCAGACTTCACACATTTGGTATTCTCGTCCGGCTTTTTGCTTCCCAGTCAACTTTGATCTTCAAAAAAATGTAAATGTCTATTGTCATTTTCATGTTATCTTATTGTTCTTGCTGCTTAAAATGTTTTTCTTTTTTCGATATACTTGCCTTAACACCACCTCAGCAACTTTGTAGCATAGTTCCTTTGTTTGGATTGATAGAATTATAAAAATAGAATAAAATATTTGTTTGTTTTAAAAGTAAGATATAAATGAAACGTATGTAAAGACAATTGGAGAACTTCCTCCCTTGTGGGAGATTATTACGTTAAATGTTCTTTATATGAACAACCAAATATTCCGCTACAATAATGTTTCTGAATCCTTTTAATTCAGGGCGCTCTCATAGAAAAGGCAAATCTCTGTGGTGCACTTTAAATTTTAATAAGGAAAACGTAGTCATTAAATATGAAAAATATTAAATTTTGTTTCAGCTTTTTTTCAAAGATCAGTTGTACAGTTTTCATTTAAAGTGATTAATGAAGAACCTATTTCTTTCAGAGAGAGCGATAATGGCAGAATTAATTCCCGTGAGGAAAGCAAGCGGAAAAGGATAATTCACTGTTTCATAAAAATAAAGGAATTTAGCATTCAGTTTAAAATATCAAATGATAAATGCTTGACTTAAACATGGAAGCTATGCGCTTGTCTTTCTTTTTCTTTTTTTCGTTTTTAAATAATTTGCTTTTAAATGTATTTATACTTTAGAAATTACTCTTCAATTAACTTTGGACATACCTGGCTACCATACAGGGTGCATTTCTGTCGAAAATGTCTTCGACCCTGGGTTAATCAAAGTCGGTCCGGCAGTAAGTGTTGCGAAACACTAGTCGCGCGACCTAATTTTAAACAAAGATCAAATAAGAGAGAGAAGATTGCACAAAACGACTGTTCGATTAATGTCCTTCTCTAAAAATAAATATAGAGAAAAGGAGGAGAAGGTAGACCCTAAACAACAAAGAGCAGACCTGCTCATTCCACACTTTCCATTAACGAAGGGCAGGTAATTTTATATAATTTTCCCACATTTCTGCGCTCGGGAGCAGCAAACGAGAAACGGAAGTGAATGTAATGAATTCGAGTGGAATTCGAACTCTGCCCTCCGTATCCTCAATCCAAGCCGCTATCCGTTACTACACCATGTCTCCTCCGTTCTTCGTTATAGTAACTAGTAATAACGTTCTTTGATTCCCAGTATTTTTGTTTTTTTTTTCACTTTATTAATTTCAACTTGCGATCATGAACGACGTTCAAGATCGATTCAGGATTTTCTATTTTTTTTAGATTTTAATTATTCGAAGGCGCATTGGAATAGCGAAATCTTACTTCCAAAAGATAAGTAAAATCTAAAGAAATGGAAACAGTTCGTTAAAAACAAAGAAAATAGTACTCAAGGGTTGTGTAGAGAGGGTCGTTTGGGGAACTTCTAAGATACGGAGCACCAGTTCTCTGTATTCGGCACTTACAAAAAGTGTAGTTGGTTCTGCAAAAGCTTTCACCATTGTAATCATATGATATGTGTGTGTCGTCTGGCTGTTGGTTCTAAGAACTGTGCTACTTGACCTTACGTCTAAAATGTCGGAGAGTCAAGTAGACATATATTATACAGCTTTCATTGAACATGACTGATAAGACACATCGATTAAGCGTTTTCGTCATATTTGTTTTGCTTCGTACAAGAGATTTATTTTGGAATTGTGCAAGAATTCTCCAAGGGATCTTTGGATTAGAGTCGTTTCAGCTAATCTATGCTAACCATTATGAATGACTAGTTTTTTTTCCCTGAATAAGTAGACATACGGGACAATTCTTGCACTTTTATCAAAAAAATCTATGAAACGAATGCAAGAAAAAAAAAAAAAAAAGAAAAAAAGATACAACATAAAAGTCTTAATCATAGATTTTTTTTTGACATCTAAATGAAACAAAATCGTAATTGTTGGACAAATACACAACTGCGGGCATATATATATATATATATATATATATATATATATATATATATATATATATATATATATATATGTGTGTGTGTTTGTTTTATCAAAAAATATAGACAAGTTTTGTCTATTTTAAGTAAATTAATTTCATATCCTCTGATAATCTTAATTACACTATCATTAAACGAAAATCACCATACTAATATGTTTTTTTAATCCTATCTAAGCTTTCGGGTTACGTAAGCCATTATCAAAGATGACAATTACAGTTCAATATATTAAACGATACACGGACAAAATAACGGTAGTCTGTTTTTGTTGCGTGCGTATATATATATATATATATATATATATATATATATATATATAAGCATTTTAAAGTTGGCATCGAGCACTTTTTGATGTTAACGCCTTTTTAGTGGGTCTTTTTTTGTTTAATTTTTATTTTGTTGACCTATGAAATATTTTATATTTCAAATAATAATAATTATATATATATATATATATATATATATATATATATATATATATAACACCAGTGTAATGTTAATGATCGTCAATGTTCTGAAGAGACACGACACATTGAATTATAAGCCTGAACGATTTTCCTTTCTATAAATTCCTGAAGAATATATTTTCCGAGTTACCCAGTTCGTAAACGACACGTGTCCCTTTTTTTATGTTTTCACAAAACCCGCCGTTTCACCTTGCTTCTCCTGCCTTCAAACTATCCTGTTAGCTTTCCAGTTTCCAAATATTCTCTCCCTAAAATATTGTCCCAGAAATTCCAGCTAACTCTTTCTGATTGTAAATGTTTATTTCGGCTCCTACGTTCTTTAAAACGTCTTCAGTGCTAACATTCTGGCTACAGTGTTCTCAGAATGTTTCGGCTAGAACCACATTCCTCTCATCTGAAATCTCTTCTGCCTCTGTGAGTAAACGTTCCTGCATTGACTGCCGTATAGGAAATTAATTTTACCAAAGAACTAAACAGCTGACAACACTTCAAAGACATTAAGACTATCTGCCTAACTTTGTAGATATTGGCACCATCGTAATATTTCTCAACTGGCGTAATTACGCTTTTAGAAAGAAAATATTCAACGCATATTCATTTTTTATTTTAAGTTTTGATCTGCGCAAATTCATTCCAAGCGGTTACTAATGAGAACACGTTTGTAAAAAGCTAATTATGTATTTATTAATTATTTCATAACGACGAAATTAATATGAAAGAAACAAAAGTCAAATTCTTTTTTTCTCCTCAAAGAATCCAATTATCAATTCATTCATTTCATTGTTTTTATGCCACGTTCAAAATTATAAATCAGTCACTTGTCAGTTTTCCTATCAAGACTTCTAACCTTCTACGCAAATCAATTATTAAATGCCGACGTTCGTTTGCTTTTAAACCGCATCTTCAGAGTTTTATCACATGGCTCGAAATAGAAACTTAAAAGAATTGGGAACAACAAAAATATATAATGACTGTTTTTCGAATTCAGTTCTAAATTTAGATCGAGTTTGGTTGGTGAGTCTTACGACATATCAAACTTTGAACTTCCATTTTTTTTTTTTTTTTATTATTTCTTCTTTATGGCTGTATCGGAACTAAATTCACTTATTTATTAAATGTTCGTTTGATTTTTCCCCAAAGTCATTTACGGTTTTTTTGCCTTTGCAAAATTGTATTTCTAATTGCCATTTTCTATATTTCGGAAAGGTTATCTGACATTTTGTCTCTTTCATTCCCCTTCTAAATTGCAATCTCAAATCTTCTTAGATTCTTTTACTTTCATCCTAAGTCCGAGAAAGAACACTAAGATATATCATTCTTCTCCCAACCACTCGCGTAGATGATTGTCTGCTGGAGACGACCTGTCTGTTATTGAAATTATTGCATAAGTATTACATTACAGGAATTTATTGGAGTTTAAATTTCGTTGCATTGTCTTTGCATTAATTTATATTTAATTTAATTAGTTAGGCTAGTTTATGATAATGTTTGTATAGTGAATTAAACTCAGAATATGTGCCAAAAGTTTCCTCTCTTTCACCTACACGAGGAGTCAAAATTCTGGTTCCCCGCGATGAGGGTGAAATTAGTGTAAAAACAGGTTGTAGCAAAATTATCCTGACTTTTCGAATTTCAGGGACATTTACCGACAGTGGAAAGAGTAGACGTTCCAGGAAAACTGGTTTTAGAGATGACCATTTAAAGAAGCGCTTTGCTATCCGATCTTTAACAAGAATCTGTAATATGGTCTCTCGTTTTCAGTCACTTTCTTATAAAATAACGTCGCTTCCCTGTGCCTTTTCTACAAATTTTCGTGATAATTGCCTAAGTTTTTTGTCATACCTAGGTTTTATTAATTTAAGCGCAATGCTAGATTGGTGGTAAGGTCTCATTATTTCACAGTTGCAATGGCGAGATGGAAGCATAAGTTCATCTCTCGCACTTCTCGATTGTGAAATTCTCTTACAGCCTCTCACGTTCCAGTTTGGCTTTCAAAAGTTTAAATGAAATTTTACTCGTTATACTCTTTCTTCTTACTTTTTTAGGTTTTCTCTCCTTGATAAGGTTTTTCTTTGTTCACGTTCTTTCATATTCGGTAATACTTTATGGCTTAGAGGCTTTGTTGCCTTTTTTTTTTGGAGAGAAATGACATTAGGTTCCTCCATTAGGTCACCTAAAAAACAGCATATTACGATTAAAAAACGCTCGATTGTGACGAGGTGATGACATTACTATGGATGATCAAAATTGACAATTTTTGCAAAGTAAGCGAACGCGGTTTTTCGTTTTTAACTAGTACTTTTTAAATATTAACAATTTTATTCAGCAATTATGTAATATCTATTTTATTTCATACTTTCTTAATTAGGTAATTATTTAAAGTTTTTTATTAATTAGATAATTGTTTAAAATTTTTTAAGGATTATGTCATTATACATTTCCATACGTAGAAATTATGAACGTTTTTTTTTCAAAAAAAATTTTTTTTTAATTATTTTAAAAATATTTGGGGGTCAAACGACTTATGTTCTTTTCAACTTTCGATTCGTAAATTTACTTTTTCATTAACGTTATCATTGCATTGCGTGCTTGAAAGCAATAAAGAATTTTAAATGATTTTTGCAGTATTAAGTTAATGAAAAAAAAATTTTAAATTTGTAAAAAATACATTATTCATCGAAAAAATGTTATCTCTTCACAAAATAATGTCCTTAGTATAACGTATTTATGAAAACAGGTGAAAGCTTTTCTAATTAATTAATATCAGTTTTTACATTTTTTTTTACAATTGAGAGCAGATTTTCTATGATATGGGGTACTGTTTTACAAAAAAAAAAAAACTGGTGATTTACTTTCTACAAAGAGTCCTGTTTATAACTAATAAAACAAATCCCGCGCTTGAAGATTTAATTTCTCAATTTCATGAAAATATGTAAGTGGGTGGAAACATGTTAAAAAAATCTTTTAAGATTTTCTAAAAAAAATTTCCAAAATAATTTCATTCATTTGTGAATAAATCCTGAAAGTTTCATTAAAATCCAACAATTATTTGATTTTTGCAAGAATTTTTAATCTTAGGTATCGAAAATTTATGCCAAAAGTGGAGGTACCTACATTATATTATCGAATTCGACGTATGAGGGTCAAGCAGATCAGTTCCTAGGAAACCGACAGTCCGACAGCAGCACATGAGATTTGATTATAGTGGTGAACGTCTCCTGCAGGACCATGCACACTGTTTGAAGGACCGAATACAGAGACCTGGTGCACTAAGTGCGACAAGGTCCCCAAACGGCCCTCCGCAGGTTTCGAATTCAGATTTGTCATTCTCCTAGACCAGTTGCCATCCAATGCTATAGAACCCATTCTGTCCTGCTATTTACCCATAGCTGGAGGGAGGAGAAGAGTATTCACACCTTTACTAAGGGTATTAGCACGTAAGTGAATGTAATTGATTCGACTTTGTAATTGATCGTCTCTCCGATTCCTCAATCCAAGCAGCTATCCATTACGCCACCATGCCTCCTCAATATATGTATATGTAGAGAGATGTGTGTATACATGTGTTTGTATAAAACTGACTATAAATAAAAACAATAGGAATAAATAAAAGAGGAAAAATTCGGCGAAGAGTTTCAGCCTCTTATGAAATCTATAAAGGCAAAAACTTCTACCAAGAAGAACGGTATTATAAATTCCTATTCTGACCACTGTAGCATAATAAAATCTAAGATAATTACACGATTTAAAAACAATGACAATTACATAGAAAATTCAACATTTATTCGCTTTCGGTTATTAGGCTTTAAATTACGTCACTTCGCATCATCCATAAAAAGATATTTATGAGCGTTCTTTAAAAATTTGTTTAAAAACTAGTGACATTTTTTAATTCTGATAAATATAGGTTGTATGATAAAATCTGTACAATTACTTTTATAAAGTCAGAGGACGAATGGCATCGGCTAAGAAAAGTTTTCCTTTGAATTTATTTATTTTATTGAGATATATAAATAGGATGTTAATGATCGATTTTCACCTTAACGAGCTGAGGTAGTTGCATTTTTGTACTCTTAAGGTGGTTTGCAATTTCTGGCTTCGGCGCCCTTGGAGTCAACGCGGCGTTTGGGCCTTTAAACACCACAGATAGGTATTCGCATGAGTGGGGCCAAATGAGTTTTTGCTTTTAAATATTTAGGCCAATTAACTCCTCCTCACCGAAGGATTTTTTTTTTTTTTTTTACTTCGATTAGAAGAAAGCTGGCATTAACTAGACTTTCAACCTACGTAGCCAACAGATTTAATATTGATTTAAGTTAACGTGATTCCTACCCCACGACGGAAAATTGAAGCCTGTCCTGTTGGATATGTTTTTTTGTGACACTAAACTTATAGCATTCACCTGTTTAAAGTTTTATTTTATTTTGGGGGGGGATTTTTTCGTTTATATTAAGACTGGGTTAATAAGTGAATGCATTGCACGTAGGTCAAGGAGAAAATTCTAATATAACCTTTAGTGTTGCGTGGTGTGCTTTTGTGTGTGTGCGTAGGTGGGTGACTTTAAAAGTAAAGTAAACTTACCATACTATCAATACATGCGCAGGCGAGGCAACGCCGGAAAGCGCGCCTAACTGCATTCTATGTCGACAGAGAGGTTCGTTGCTACACATCTTAAGTAGCTGTCCCAAGGCTTTAAGGAATGGACAGTATCTTTGGCGCTACAATCAGGTTCTTAGAGCCATAGTAAATGTAGTCATGACATCCATCAGTTCGTGCAAATTTAAAACAGTGTGTAAAGAGCCATTAATACATTTTGTTAGAGTCGGAGAAAATAAAACGAAAGCAGGAGAAATACGCTAAATATGCTTTCAACTACAGTCGATTACCAGCTGATAACGGACCTGCAAAGACAAATGAAGTCCCCAGATCACATACTGCAGACAACACTTCACCCAGACCTATTAATATTTTCCAACAGCTCCAAGAATTTAATAATTTGGGAATGAGAGGAGACTACTACACTTGCTCATGAAAGAAAGCATGAGAAATACAAGGAGCTGGTCGAAAGGTGCCAGCAAAATGGTTGGAAAACCTACTGCGATTCAATTGAAGTTGGGTGCAGAGGATTTCTCGGACGCGCATTAATCAAGATACCAGGAAAAACTGGAATCGTAGGAAGAGCGAAAAATGAAAGCCTTGAAAGAAAGCTCAGAAAACAAAAGGAGGATCCTGGTGGATATGGCTAAAAAGGTGTGACATGTAGATTATAGAAGACTACAAGTTTTTTCCCCAGTTTTTTTCCTCCTCTAACGTGGGGAGAGAAAAGTAAACTACTTACCGATTTAATCCAACATTGCGGATTTTAAACAGTCTAGCGAGGTAGGCCTACATGCCGAAGCCGTTGGGGTATTTTTTGGTTAGTGTTGTAAATCGTAGAATGAGTAAATATTTATCATTGTAAAAATACAGCAATTGCAGCACAAGGTCAAAAGGCCAAGTGGAGTGAATCAGGTCATCATTAACTCTCTTGTATCTAGCTAATCCGATTCATGTCCCATTCATACATTAGAAGTAATGCATATCACAAAAGAAATCCTTCACATTTTGCTACCACATATAACAAAATCTCTACACAAAAGAAAACTACAAAAATACCCCAGGATTAAAAAAAAAAAAAAATATGTACAAATGTTCAAAGAAAATATATAAATTTAAACATGGTATGAAATAAGGAGGAAGGGTATGAATTACAAATTACTAATTAAAATATAACCAAATATCAAAGAGAAAATAAGATGTTAGTAGAACCCGTCCACCCAACAAAAATAAGAGTGGTCGCTGTCTTCTAACAGAATCAAGAAGCTAACTCTTTAACGGAGTTGGAAGGCTAGATAAATATAGGCGTGGGGAAAATCAAAAGACTGAACCAGTCGAGATGAAAAAGGATACAATCTGGGGCAGTTGGGAATCACGACTTGGATCATAACAAAAAAAAAAAAAGCCGAGATCAGGCCGGGACTGACACTGACTCACATTAAGAAGGTACACAAAGACAGATTAAAACTTCGCAGGAGTAGAATAGATTTCGATTAGTGTGTTGCATTAGTTTCGCGTCTGGAAATCCAAATCGGGATACTGATTAGTTTTAAAACTAATTAGAACAAACCACGTCATGCCGATTCGATTTTTTTTCTTTGTTGGTCGACAGTGACCGTTTTTTACAATGTGAATTAAGTTGGACCATTTGCTAAGATGGGTTTTCGGTAATTAAGGTTAGAATTAATCGGTTTTCTTACAAAGAGCCAATGGAGATTTACATTTAAATAGTTTGTGACTGGATTTATTCTAACCTTGACGAGCTCAGTCGCATTTTAAGCAAGTTTCAAGCTTTCGTTAAGCAATTTGGTTTGTATTTTCTTATTTGGGCACCCTTGGAGTCAACGAGCATTTTATCTTTTAAACACCTTAGATACGCATTCGTATGCGAGGGGCCAAAGAATTTTTAGCTTTTAAATATTTAGCCAATTTAACTGGCTTTTGAACATTCGTAGCTATCGGATTTAACATGACCCCCACCCATTACAACATCGAAGCCTATCATGTTGCTTTTGGATTTCCGGGACATTAAAGTTATAGCATTCACGAGATTTTTAAGGTATTAGGTTGATGCAAAAATAATATCGTTTTTTAACGTTAAAAAATACGTCAAAAACGATATTATTTTTGCACCAACCTAATATTATCAATTTGGCTGGCTTAATTTTTTTTATTTTTAATATTAAGACCGGTTACTTAGTAAGTGAACACATATACGTAAGGAAAACGTAATCT
Organism: Acanthosepion lycidas; assembly: GCA_963932145.1. Classification (NCBI taxonomy): domain Eukaryota; kingdom Metazoa; phylum Mollusca; class Cephalopoda; order Sepiida; family Sepiidae; genus Acanthosepion; species Acanthosepion lycidas. The sequence goes on along the minus strand of OZ010593.1, from coordinate 16,231,856 downwards.
AATATATAATTTAGTGACGGGGGTATTTTTTTTTTTTTTTTGACATGAAAAGTGAATTAACTTACCCTAATACAGATGCATGCGCTGGCGAGGCAATACAGGAAAACGCACTTACATTACGCCGTCGACCTTATACCTGTGGATAGTATGCAAAACAGTCGCTGATTGGTTAATGCAAGTATGAATTCCATTATGGAAATGACATCTAACTCCTGATATTATTGAAAGAAGATTATTATTATTATTACTATGATGATGATGATGATATATATATATATATATATATATATATATATATATATATATATATATATATAATGATTTAACACCTCCGAATAATTATACTAACTTAGCACACATCTGATATATATATATATATATATATATATATCTTCTTCCAATGGGCAGAATACAGCGCCCTCCCTTTCTTTGAGGGTTGGACAGGCCCTACTAACATCAGTTATGTTTAGTTTACTCTGTGTTGATGTTTAGTTTGTTTTGGGGTTCATTCCCTCCCCTCTCATTTTAATCATCCATTAATTTTTATATATAAATTTTATAATCATCACATTTTTATGCCATGGAGGGCGTTTCTGTGAGTCCCCATTGAGAGGATGCGATATTATGGTGTATGGAGGATTGATTGGTGACGGACGAGTTTTTATGGTGAATGTGCAAATTGTAATGAGTGAATGGGTCGTGAATCAGATTAGCTAGGTATAAGATAGTTCGTGATGGCCAGCTTCAACCCCTCCCCTTTTTTTCGGACTCGTGCTACAATTGTATTTTAGCATACAATAAATAACAATAATTATACTGACGTAAAAAGAACTGTCGACATTTTTTCCTTACGAATGCTTGCGACCATCACTTCTTCAGAAGGATTCGATGGAGCGATTGCGACGAGAAACAAAATGATATTCATAGGAACTAAATAGTAGATGAGGAGGGGGAGTTAATTTCGGAACGACTAAAAGCAATTTAAAAATAAAAATAATTGCCGAATAAAAGATAAAACTTCCGAATGAGTATAAAAGGGAAAATACTTACTCACATCCTCCAAATAACCTTAATGAGCTGGTAAACTGTTCCGTTTCTTTTCATAGGCTCAGTTGCTGTATTTTAATATAAACTGCCTCTAAAATCTTCAAATGATGAGTGGACCGAGCTCTATGTAAAATAGTGAAACAAACATCTGCATAGTGATATGAACTGTCAGGTTTATCCAAAAGGTGCTGACCGTCCTGGGTATGACGATAAACTACATCCGCGTCCTGAGTAAGACGATAAACTACGTCCAACAGCAAGACCTCTCATCAGGAGCTTTTGAAGATCGTGGAACCACCTATCAATTAGTGGTGTTCCCAGGTCTGCTCTGACCCAGGGTGGTAGCACCAGATACGACCGTCCTGGGTATGATGATAAACTATAAATTATCAGCAATACTTTAAAAAAAATACCTGCAATGCAAAGTTATACATTCTTTAAAAAAACTATGAGCAGCTATAGATTTCTTCAAGGAAAAATATTCGGAGAAATAGATTTTTGACGGAAAACATATTACCAGCAATAAAAATTTTGTCGGCATTAAATAACTCATTGAGGTTGACATGCCGTAAACCAAACCAAACCAAACCAAACCAAACCAAAAGGTGCTGACTAATTGCTGAATCATCCACTGATTGGGTCGTCCTAGAAGATCCCCTAAAGTTACCTGCTCTTTTTCTTGCACTAAAGTGTTGACGGATACGGGCCTCCAGTCTCTCATTGGTCCGTCCTACGCATGCAGCATTACATTGATATTTATATATCACGGAACTATTTTCTGAATAGGACGGATCATCCTTAACGAAAGAGGGGAACACCGAACGGGTTTAAAAAATAGCAAGTAACTTTAAAGTGGAAAAACTTGATGTAATACACGCTGTCGTATTCTGAAATTATATTCCCCCTCAACGTCTACTATTTGTTTCTTGTGAATATCGTCATGTGTCTCGTCCCAATTATACCAACGAATACTTCTAAAAAATGTTGGTCGCAAGAATTCTTAAGGAAAAATGTCGGCAGTTCTTGTTAACTCTCTCTCTCTCTCTGTATATATATATATATATATATATATATATATATATATATATATATATATATGATAGAAATTAAGGAGGGTTTAAGACCCGATGAATTACTTAATTATCTCAGATACACTGTAATTACTATCATTTGTATATCCTTGCTTGAACCGGCTCCTAATGCTCTGTATGGAGCGGCTTGGGGATAGTAGTCGTGGCTCTAGGCACAGTCCTATGGGTAAATGAACTTGAATGAGTGGCGCAATAGTTCGCTACCTCTTCGTCACCGAGGCCTGTTAGTACAGTTGGTATGACGTTTGCCTGTCAATGTAACTGTCCAGGTTTCAATTCTCGGTAGTGGATGCACGGCCAGTGTTTTCCGCATTCTGTTGAGGGCTCTTCTAGACTCGATGAATTACTTAAATATATACATATTCAAACACACATATATATATAAAAATCGCGTACACACCATGTAAGGCAATAAAGCCAGGAAAAATCGCGTACACACCATGTAAGGCAATAAAGCCAGGAATACACAAGGGGAGACTGGGTATTGCATTTACATATTTGAAGATTAAAATTTACTGTAAATCATTGAGCCCCAACGGAGTTCCACAAGCGAGAAGTGCGATCAAAGAAATTGTTACTATAGAATTTACAGTTATATTTAGCCAAATCAACTGTAATTTGATGAGATTTGCGCTTAAATTCAAAAGGGCTAGGTACAATAGCGGAGAGCTCATCCGAACAATTACCATTGAAGTATTTAGAGAAATGACACAATGAATCAACTTTAGGACGGTGGGAAATTGACAGAAGCTGAGATACTAGATCAGGATTGATAATATTGCTGATTCTTCTTTGGCTTTCATCAAGGCGTTTTAGATAAATAGCAAGGGCACCGGCCCTTATGTCACAGTATTATTCTAAGCGTGGACCGACCGTAGACTTATATATAAGTAGGATAGTTTCTGAAGTGAATCAACATTCTTATCGGCTGCCCTAGCAATAGATTCAAATGAGAACGTCGGCCCTAGAATACGCAACAAGGCACTTTTCTGGTGTGTGTTGTGTGTAGAGAAAGAGAGCGAGCGGGAAAGATAGAAATACTTAATTCCAAAAGTCAAAATACTTTATTAATGTTTGAATTTTTTATGTCCCGTGTCCCTTCAGGACGTTGGTGATCATGGCTTTCACATCTTGCGGCTCCTTGTAACACTTAATAAGTTTTGTCTTTTTCTTATTTCTCCCAAAGCCTGTTCTTCCATTCATTTAATTAAACTCATCGAGTATGTTACCCGCTGCTTTCCTCTGCCCCTCTTTCCCTCAATCTGACTTGTGAGCATCAAGTTTTCCAAGCCCTCCTTCCTCATTATGTGCCCTAGAAATTTCAACTGCCTCTTCCTGATGTTAGAGTATGAGTTTCCTTTTTGTTTCATACATCTCCAAATCCTCGGTCCAAAAATTTGCTGTACACAGTATCCTCGCTATTATTACGATATAAATTAAAATTATAATATATATATATATATATATATATATATATATATATATATATATATATATATATATATATATACTAGCAGCATGGCCCGGCGTTGCCGGTGCTTGATTCAAAAATCGTACGACTCATACAGCAATCGCTATCACTTGACTTAAAATATTTTTGCCCTTCCTTGCCTTGAAAGGAGTGTCCTTTGCCGTGCTAATATTGCTACATGCTTTACTTCTTGCCTATCTCACACTGCGTAATTTTTCTAAGTTCTATACTAAACATTAAATCTGTTACGAAAAAAGAACTAAACAAAATAAACACAAAACGATCAGGTTTAAAAAAGGATTCGTAACTGGAAAAGCCGAATGGAAAAAGAATGTTAACAAAAAAATTACGTATTCATATCCAACCCAGTTCTGCGGAATCAGAATCAACTTTGAGTTTAAGAAAGCGAATGACCCAATTGGAGTAAAGTGCCATGCAGATTTAATTTTTTCCCACTTGTGACGAATGCAACTACCGATTTTTTTTTGCATGCTAGCATGCTAGTTAACATTCGTGTCAGTCAGCTGTTGGCTCTCACGCTGGCCAATAGAATCTTCCTGCAAGTTCGTGGCAGCCAGCTAATGGCTCTCACTCTGGCCAGTAGAAAATAGCCGCAAACTGCATGAAAAGTGCCGTAGAAGCATAAAAAATCAATTATTTCTACTATCGATGGGAGTTTGGAAATGCAAAGTCAGTCTTGGCCTTCTCGCTAACTTGGAGCATGTGCAAATAAATTTTGGTGCAAATCCGTCGAAAATTGCGGCCGTGCATTCGTTACACACACACACACACACACACATACGCACACACACTTATCCTGCCTTTTACATATATATATGTATATATATTTTAAAAAACATTCTAAATCTTAGGTATCACTTTTCTTTGGCGTTATCTATATCTATCTATCTATCTATCTATCTATCTATCTATCTATCTATCTATCTATCTATCTCTCTCTCTCTCTCTCTCTCTCTCTCTATATATATATATATATATATATATATATATATAATATACCAGTTTCTTTTTTGTTTCCATCATCTCCAAAACCTTGGTCCAAAATTTTGCTGTACATGTTATCCTCGGCATTATTACGATATAAAAATTTTACATTTGGTGTAAGGATTTGCTAATATAAAGGATTGTTTGTACCATGTCTTACCGCTGTACAGTGGTCAGAGCTTTTAAGGGGATGATTTCTTCTCGGGGACCATTTCAACTTTCAAGAGACCGGTAGGTATTCACTGGCGCTGTGGGAGACGCCGCTAATTATTTTAAAAAGCAGTATGATTAAGATCACAAGTTATGATAGCGTAAAGGCTATCTGAGCGGAATGTGGAATCGGTCAGCTGAATACAATTTCCAGTCTCGTGTGTAGCGTTCATTTTCGCGCTGATGCCTTCGTATGGATCCCAAAACCCGTTAGCCAAAGGCCGTCAGCTTCGATGGTCCGGTGCGGTGACCACAGGTTAGTTGTTCCCGGCTTCTCTTACTTCCGGCGGTGAACACGTAATATTAACTGTCTTGCATTAACTCTGCCCCATTTATCAATGCAATTTTAATATGGAGGGAGACAGTCTGATCAAATATCGGAAAAGGTTCGCTGAAGAAGGAATGTTTACGAATCACAGGGTTATGGCAATTTTTCATGAAAGCTGAGCCGCTGAAATGACGGATCCGACTCAGTATCTCGTCATTAGCTCGCGGAAATAGTAGCAATGGAAAAAAAAAAGGCTATGAACCACTGATCAAGTTTCTTCGTGAAACGTGAGATTCAGTAATGCAGGACCCGAGTTGATATCGCAACACCAGCTCGCGGAAATATTTGGAAATGAACGCTGTAGAAGAAAAGGCTAAAATCTCAGGATTCATTTATTCATGAAATCTGAGTTTTTTGAAATACGGTTTTCCTAAAGATATTTCATTTTTCTCATTTTGTGAAAATTAAACGGTGTTAATATAAAATTTTTAGTATAATATTTTAAATCGGAACACAAAACCCGCAAGTTATAATGTTTCGTAAAAATAAAGTTCTAAATCAAAGAAATGAATTAACAGTAATTGCCATTGTATAATGTTTACTTTAAAATATAGTCAAAAGAATTTAAAAAAAAATACTCATTACAATTACATATTCATTATTTTATTAGTATATAATAGTCCACATGATATTTACTTTAATTCTTGATTTTTACAGCTTTAAAATTACATTGTTGAATTACGAATTCATTTTAATACGTATCGCGTTTTAGGTTCCATATATATATATATATATATATATATATATATATATATATATATATATATATATATATATATAATTATACTAGCGACCCCTTTAAGAAGGTTTTGCAGTATAAAAAAAAATTGACATTCATTCACAATAACTTTTAGTTAAATATAAACCTGTCTACTTCACCTTATCTAAACTTTGTTTACAACAGATTTTCTGCTGTTGGACATATCTAAAGTGTCAATTTATCTAGACATTAATTAATAATCCACCTACCTACACCTTCTGACCTTATGTTTCATTTTCTCTTTTAGCTTAGCTGTGTCTATTATTTGGTTAATCCAGACATGCCCACAAGTACTTTTTTAAAATTTTTAAATTAGGTTTTTCCCTCCTCCTTTTTAACTTTCAAATGTGGTAATGATTTGTTTTCTAGTTTATCAAGTTATCTATCATCATCCGATGAAGGAACATTATAGTTCCGAAACATGAAATGTTTTTGTGGCGATGTAAAATATTGAAATAAAAGTATTATAATAATATTTTGCTCTACGCTGTACTGAGCACTTCATTTTTTTAAAGTAAATGGTAAGATCTGTGGATTCTTAATCTAATTGTTCTTTTTATTTGGAAATTAACCGTAGTCGATAGAGAATGTTACTTATTCCTTATTCATTGATCGAAGTGTGGGCGTTATTGTCGGATGAACATTATAAAACGTCTCTCTTTAAAAGAAATTCAGAAAAATAAGTTTCTCTCGTCCAGTAACTGTTAACACTCTTTGTATTATAGATCCGATTTTCCTTCCTAAGCTTTTATTTAGTATTGAATTTCAAAATTTTGTTCCTGTCATTATTTTCTCTCCAAATTAAATAAACATGTCATTTTTAGTTATTACTGCGGTGAAAAATCTTCAAGCGATTTAGCTCTTCTTATTTCGAATCGTTCGTTGTTTAAGAATATGACCAGTGTACTTGGTATGTCACTATGTCCTGTCTCCAATCAGTATGAACCGTGGGTTTTAAATTCCTCTAAACTAGTTTCCTCTATAATGAAAACGGTAAGAGTGCTAGAGTGCAATAAAGCCACTAAGACACGAGGTTTTTACTCAGTGTGAAAAACTACAAGAAAAAAACATGAAGGAGCAAGAACATTAAAAGAAGAGAAATTAAGAAGACAAAATATAACGTTTAACATTGCATTTGCATTTTTGAAGATCAAATCTGAATGGGAAGCAAGAAGCCGGAAGAGTTTGGTTATGTTTGTTTTACGGCTTAATTGGGTCATTTAATGCAGAAATTTAATGTATTTTTCAAGAAAGGATTGTATTCAAACAGTCAATTGTTTTTACTTTCAATAGTAAGACTGCTATTAGCTATGGTTATTTGTTTCATTATTGTATTATCGTATGCAAATTAGATAGACAATTATAAATAGAGAACAACATGCCAAGCAAACCCGGTTACAATTCAGGACACGGAGATCTGTACTACGACTACTACTACACAGAGACATATGCAAAACATAACAATTATTCTTTTTAAAACAGTTTAATTTCTCGTAGGAACTGAAAGATGTAAAATCAATCAGTATTTTGAAAAAAAGTTCTTTTATGTTCTGTAGTAATTTTTTATGTGTATGGGTTGAATTAAAATTGCTGTAGTTTATCAGTAACTGTTTTATAGTGAATAGGACTAGGCATGCAACACATACCTGAGGATCTTCCTTTTTTAGGATATACGAATGGGTTATGGTAGCATATCCAGTATGACGGAAGAGGTCCACAAGCAAGAAGTACGAAAAAAGAAACTATTAGCATAGAACTTACGGTTGCATCTAGCCACTAAACTGTAAAATGATGAGATATTGGCACCAGTCTACTACTGAGATTAAATTAATAGAGTCTAGATGTCATAGAAGAATGTTCATCAGAAAAATACCATCAATGTATTTATAGAAAAAGCTACAATAAAAAGACATTACAGCGGCGAGGTTGAAATTTCTATTTTTTTTTTTTTTTTCTTAAAATAATTTTTTCAAGAAAATATGTTTCTCAAGACCAATCTCTGTTATATCTCTTTCTTATACGGACGGGCGTTGCCTTCCTACCTTTTTGTTTAAGGTAGTGAGGAAATTCAACATCTTGATTGTATCATTTTTTTTTTCTCTTCGAGTTAACCATTTTAGTTGTTGTTATTGTTGAAAGTTAAGTGATATGGTATCAATTATTTGATGCAGTTCTTTGTCTCGAGAAATCGTTGTGACCTTTCTTCCTTCAGTGCGTCCTGCCAGTGCTAAATATATCTTGACCATCTTCCTCATAATGGCATTTGTAATGGTAATGTTGCCCGTTTCCTTATCGATTCATTGAGAAACAATTTTCATGAAAATATTTTAAAAAGAAAAAAATATTTCAATCAAAAGTAGTACTGCCTGATCGGTCAACTAAAGCCGAATATTTCCTTATGAGGCAACACTTAATATTACAATTACTTTTACAATGTATATATTAACCTTACCATTAGGGATTAAGAGAACATATGCTACACTTTGATAACATCCCGATAACCAGGAACTGAAGAAAAGTAGTGGCTGCTCGGTTAATGAATAGTTCCTCATGAGGAAACGGCTAATATTATCATTACCATTAGCGATCAAGTAATTGGTATCTGGAATCTATATGGGCATGTGTGGTTAGAATGTTCGCTTTCTGACCATGAGAACTGGGTTCGAATCACACCATCGACGATCTGTCAGGAATGAGACTTCCTGATGTAATTATTAGACTGGAGGTTGTCAATCCTAGTGCACGGCACCTTTGGAAAGTGTCCGAAAACCATACCACGGGTTGACCCAAGCCTTGTGAGTGAAATTGGGTGGTTGTCTCATCGTGGCCGAGAGCTTGAGCGTGCTGGCCTTGTTCCAATTGTTGATCACGATAGATAACTCGCTATTTCCCAGAAACTTTAACTAAGGTCTACTCAGCATAGTTACAGTACAAACCACAGCGTCTGCAGACTGGTACCCTCGAATACATGTGGCCAGCTATATATATATATATATATATATATATATATATGGAATTTAATTTGTTCCATTTGGAAGATAGACAGAAACAATGTTATATAATGAATATTTAAAATTAATTATTATTATTCGTAGTATTAGTAGTCCAGATCGAATTAAATACGGAGGTGACTATATAGGAAAACGATTCCATTAAAAAGTAGAAATGCGCTCTGTAATTCGTCTCTAGACCAATGCTGGAGAAGTTTTCTTTTTTATTTAACTTAATTCTGATAAGTATTAAGGTAAGAGAAACACAAAAAGCTAATAAAATGAGTAAGATAGAAAATACAGTGAAAGAGAAGAAAGACGCACAGAGAGAAAAAATGATATATATATATAGAGAGAGAGACAAAAATGCAAGCAAACTATTAAAGAGAAAAAGAGGGAATGAGAAAGATAATTCGAAAGAAAGAGTGATAGCAAAAAGAAAAGGAAGGAAATGGGGGAGAGAATATCGAGAGAATTGAAAGAGACGTTAAAAAAGATATATTAACAAATAGAGAGAGAACTAGAAATAAGAAAGAAATAAAGACAGGAATCATAAAAATCAATTAAAGGAAGCTAAATGGATATTGAATGATAGCTTGGTTCGCATTGCACGGTTCATTAACCATTAGCAGATTATTTAAGTCCAGAAAATAGTTTCAAACCGTCAGACTTAGCCTTTTTTTATTTTTATTTTTTGTTAATGATTTAGTGATACAAGTGTTACTTTGAGCCGCGAGGGAAGCGCTTATGGTCAATTGTGTGGGATTATCCGTCGCGCAGAGTTGTCCACCAAAATAAATTTCACGTGAAACTTTTCGTCAAACTTTCTTTTGATTCACAGCCATCTCCACCACCGACCGCCACGAGGAAAGAGAACATGGAACAGGGAGAGAGAATGACGATCCCGATGCTCAGATGCGAGCGGGTACTGAACAAGAAAACAACGAGTCTTAGTAATTAATCCATAGGTAGGGGGAGAAGAGCTGGATTCCTAACTTTCCGATAGGTATTTGCGCGTAAGTGAATATAGCGAACACAACTGGAATTGGAACTCGGCTCTCCGATTAATAATTCCGAGTTATTATCTATTAGACCAGCCGCACATCCAGGCTTAGAGCACCTGGTATTCCCAAGACGTCACTTGTGTCGGTTTTGATCTAGTCCGAAGTTGCTTAACTTCATTGATCGTACTTGAACCGGTGTTTTAATGTGATGCGCCCGTAAGCCACCGCGAAATAGATACGCAAAGTAGGAAGTGAATGAGTGTGAAATAGATGAACGAATGAAGGGAATGAGAAAAGGAGAGAAAAAAAAAACGCTGAGAAGTGGAGAGACAGTGATAAGGGAACTGAAAGAGATATGAAGAATAGAAAAAAAGAATGAGTAAGCGAAAGAGATAGAGACAGAAAAAGATGAAGAACTGCAGAAAAAAAAAAAAAAAACAGAAAAGAGAAATAGAAAGAAAGAGTCAAGGGAAGTGAAAGAGAGCGAAAGAGAAAAATAGTGGAAGAAGAAGTGATAAAAATAGAGAGAGCAAATTCGAGAACGAAAGCGAAAAACAAAATCCGAATAATTATATTGGGTTGGTGCGTAATTATCAGGCGTTTTTGTAGGCGAATTATAAGAATATCCATCTCCCTCACCAGAAAAGCCAGTGCAGTCAACGGTAACTAAACCACATAGCCGTTAGTACTGGGTTACAATGTAACACTAGCACTCGTTCAATGACATGATATAAGAAATATTATATAACAGCAGAATACATTTAACTGTTTTTTTATCTATCCATATACGAAAAATAGTACTTAATCATCATTAAAACTACTGTACTTGTACGCTGGCATGAGTTTAAAATAATACGATGATGTAACTCGATAGACGATAGTTCAAGGAGATATCATGTTGTTTTTTATTTGTTTTGTCTTACGGCATATCAATGCCTCAATGGGTCATTTAATGCCGACAATATTTTTATTGCTGGTACTATTTTTTTCCAAAAATGTATTGCTGGTAATCCTTTTTTTCTCTTCAAAAAAATATTGCTAGTGATAATTTTTCTTCAATATTGATTAGTGCATAATTATCAGGCGTTGTTTTAGGCGACATATTTGTTAATAAAAATTGCTATTTTGTTTACTTTTTTAAATAAGAATATTATTTTATTTTCGGCTTATAAAAATGTGTGTCGATAATCATACCCTCTGGAATAATCATTTAAAAATGTTATTGTTGATTGAGTAAATCATATTTTCGGTACATAACGATGTCAAATATGGCTGCGCAAATACAGTCGCCCGCCAACAGCTGAAACAGTAATTTTTGTCTATCGTCACTGACAACGACGAATCAGCATTAATAATAGCTTCTTAGATTAACTAACGAGAAGGAAGCACTTTTTACACAAATATAATACATTAATACAGGACAACATATAGCCTTCTGTATTCAGAGTTACTTTCTCCTAGATAAGTTGCCATCCAAGGATATAGATCTCAGTCTGTCCTGCAATTTACTCCTAGCTTGGGGGTGACGAAGAGGATTCATACCTATCCTAAGGGTATTAGCACGTAAGTGAACTTAATGGAATTGACTGGAAATCGAACTCGGATCTCTGATTCTTCTATCAGAGCTGTGGTCCATTATTCCAATATGCTCTCTGAGAGCATTCTATTAGTTTGGTGCAAAAATAATGGCGTTTTCTCACATATGTTACTATGTGAGAAAACGACATTATTTTGCACCAACCTAATAAATATTAGTCTGGTGCATTATTATCAGGCGTTTTGTAGGCGAGTTGTAATTTTATCTTCATCTTCTAAAAATGCTTGTCGGTAATCATTCGCTCTGGAATAATCATTTATAAATATTATTGTTGAATTGTTATGCTTCTTTATTTCATAATAAATATTGTTTTAAATCGCCTGATAATTATGCACCAATCCAATAGTTTATTCGTTTGTTTAACGGTATATCACATCCTTATGAATCATTTATTACCACCTTATGAATCATTTATTACCACCTTATGAATCATTTATTACCACCTTATGAATCATTTATTACCACCTTATGAATCATTTATTACCACCATTTAATTTGTCGGAGCATTGTCGTAATAAAAAATATATGTTATTCTACTTTCACAATTGAATACATGGTAACTGATATTCAGATTTAGTGAATATACATGTTTGTGTCGACATAATTACATGAGACGGTGATATAAGTGTGTTTTATGTTGTAGTTTTATTGAATTATATTTTCATGTAAGATATTGTAAAGTATAGGAATTAATGTCATGAAAGATTTCTTTCATATTGCTTGTTTGATTGTTTTTTTTTTTGCGACGTTCTCAACGTCTGCAGGTTATTTAATGTCGTCATTGGGTTGGTGCATAATTATCAGGTGTTAAACAATAAACGAAATCATAACAAATCAACAAAAATATTTTTAAATGATTATTCCGGAACGTATGATTATCGACACGAATTTTTTAGCCTGGAAATAAATTTATATTTTTATTAAAAATGTAAAGAAAACAGTAATTTTTATTAACAAACAACTCGCCTAGAAAAAACGCCTGATAATTACGCACCAACCCAATAATTTGAATGCAACTGAATACCTTCAACTACAGATAAAATTTATTACTGGCAATTCTACTACAAATTGGTATCGTTAGTAATATTTTACATAAGAATGTATTGTTGGTATTCTTATTATAAAATATATATTTTTATATTTTCATATAGTTTTGCTTGGAGGTACACTATTTGCTCATAGCTGGGACCATAATGGCTGCTCTCACCCCTCAAAGTCTCAATTCTTCTGATGAGAGACCTTGCTGGCGGAAGTAGTTTATCGTGAAATCCGAAAGAGCGAACAGAATTAAAAAAAATATACCTTGTTTAAATCGATGCTGCATGGGTTTATTTATATCGATTCCAGCATATACTTGCTTTCTCTATCTCTCGTTCTCTCTCTTGTTCTCTCCCTCTCTCGTTCTCTCTCTCTTGCGTCCTTTCTCTTTCTCTACGGTAATAAAATATTATTTAAATTAAAAAAAAAAAAAAATAGAGAAAGTAGAAGAGACGAAAAGAAAGTGATAAGAAGAAAGACAGAAAATAATAAATGATGTCAAAAGGAAAAAAAAAATATACGTGGTTTTTACCAAATATAAAAAAAAATAGTTTCTCTTTATAAAGTAATAGAAAATAGTCAAAAACGTGGGATTTAATTTGAATATTTTTCTTTCTATCTTTCCATATTGAAAATCTTTGTCGATGTTTTCGAAAGTCATGAGATGCTGAAGCCTGCAAGACTTAAGGACTTAAGATTTTCGACTTATACACAGAAGAATAATTTGATCCTGAACTAACATCTTAATATACAGTAGAATCCCTTATAACCGGAATCCCTCATGATATTGATGTGTATATTTGAACTATTTGGGTGATATGTACTGATTTGAAATTTTTTTTTTTAGGAAATTTATTTTGGATAATTGCTCATGCATATTTCCCCCTAATGGCTTGTATTGGTGTAAAAGATAATGGAAATACAATGAAAGGACGACAAGACACATCGGCAACAAAATAGCGACAAGATGCATGACTGGGATGAAACCGGGACTGAAATTGAATAAAGCTATTGTCAGTTTTATGGAAAGAAAGCCAGCATTCAGCTACGATGATTGCAGTAACACAGGCAGAGTTAGAAAGTGTCTTTCCTTTAAAAATATTCAAGAACAAAAGCAAAACGAAATGCGGAAAAGTTGACAATGACATTAGAAGAGAAAGAATCATCATGCAACAGCGATTAAAAAAAGCCTTATTTCATTGTTTTGAATACTTAATTTAATGAATGTTCATTAACATTACATAATTTATTTATTTTCCTTAAAATCAATTCCGTTATATTTCACTCACCATTAGTTCATTTTGTTTACAGGAAAAACATTGAGAATAAATGTTATACCTGATTTCAGTAATTTTTTAAAAAATTAAACATAACCTCTTATATCGGGAAGGCCTTCTTAGTCCGGTTGTCAGGAATTCTACTGTATTTTGGAACAACTGCTCTCTGATCATCATTTTCAACTGTCAGCGCATAGGGTGATAACTTGAATTTCGATTATTTACATTATTGGCATTGTTCGGACTGTTGTCCTCATCTTTATTGCTATATTCATGACGTTTCGACCGTCGTACGCTCCGTTCTTCTTCAGGTTATTGGAATATCTAACTGAATCCTTTATTTCGTCCACCGAGATAGATTTTTCTACTTCAACTTGCCATGCTTATTCCGGATGTCTCAGTTATACCCCTTTAAGTCAACACTTCATGCTTTTTGTTCACTTCTGCCGTAGTCAGGTATTGAACTCACAACTCTTTGGAGGATATCTACCCCAGTGGACGAAAAGCGATCAGTTTGAAATTCCAATGAACTGAAGAAGGCCGGAGTGCACAACGTCTGAAATGTCGTGAATATGGCAATAAAGATGAGGACAAATGTTCGAATAATGTAAATAATTACAATACCTCATCTCAGATATATAGACATCGTGTTTCGATGTTGTTCACGCAATTTACAAAATTCATTGAAGAGAGATTAATTGATTGGTCAATTGATTTGTTTCCTTTTACGGCTTAACATACGTTTTGTCGGTATTTAAAGCCGAAATCTGTCGTTTCAACTAAAATATCAAATACAATATTTATAAACCAATCACACTCAATAAAGTGCTTATATCTTACAGCACAGCAATAAAACCATAGAAAACAAATCAGAAACGCTGTTTTATTAGTCATCATGATTTAAATAGATACTACCAAAATATCGTGCGGACGTAGTAGAAAACATAGCACGTGGCTTTTTAAGGTCAATTAGGAAGAAGTAAATAATTTAATTCTGGAGCCGATGTTCTTACGAAAAAGTGTATAAAACACAAGAAATAGGGCCCCAAGCGGGGAATACGCACAGATGTCACCAAGGTCCACGTCAATCTTGCTGATGGTCTTCAGGACCTTATTCACTTCTACAAGCAAAAAGCGACAGCGCTGAAGAATTACAAAGAGACCGCTTCAGACTACGGCACCATAGTTCAAAGTAAGAACCACATTCTATCTCTGGTATCCTCTTTATTATTAACCACGCACACACAAGGTGACTCTTTCACACAGACGCACATATAACAACATTTCCTTGTTTCTCATATAGGTACACACACACAATTTATATTCTATTCCAGAGCTTTATTAATCAAAACAAAAAGACATTACTTTCTAATCTATAACCAACATCTTGTATTCTTGTCGTGAGATTAAATTAATGTTTATTTGTTGAAACTAGGTTGTCTTTTGCTACTAGATTTTATTCTTTCAATGAAAATCGTGGGATTATTGTACTTGGTCGGATTTCGAGCAGTTCCGCAAGAATATTTTGTTATTTTATCGAATCCCGATAACTCTATTTCGGACTATAGGTGACTTAGAGAACACATTGTTCCCAAAAGAACCCCCATCGACGTACAGACAGGGTTCCACACTGCTTAACTTCGCTGATCGAATGTAAGCCGTTTTTTATTCAGCGTGATGTGATCGTATGCTTCTCACGAACCAAGAGACTGAAGAAAAAGATGAAGGTTTCTTAATCTTTCCAATTTATCTGATCTCACAGCCGATGGTCATGAATTTTCATTAATGTTTCGCTTTTTTTAAATTATATGCATAGCTAATATTACGGATTTCAAACGTGTATATATATATATATATATATATATATATATATATATATATATATGTGTGTGTGTGTGTGTGTGTATATATATATATATATATATATATATATATATATATATATATATATATATATATATATGTATATATATATATATATATGTATATTTATAAATATTGTATTTGATATTTTAGTTGAAACGACAGATTTCGGCTTTAAATACCGACATATATATATGTATGTGTATGTATGTATATATATATATGTATATATATATATATATATATATATATATATATATATATATATATATATATATATATATATTATTTTATGGGTGGTAAATAGGTTTCTTGAAAGATCTTTAAATTGAGCCCTCTCGTTTACATGAGAAAAGGAATATAAAATTACACACAGACACACACACATTATTTATTAGGCTGGTGCAAAAATAATGACGTTTTTTGACGTTACAAAATTGGTCAAAAAAAGACATGATTACGTCATTATTTTTGCCCCAACCTAATAACAATTGACATTATTTTATGGGTGTTAAAAAGCTCTCTGAGATTTTGATATTGAGCAGTCTCATGTATATAAGATGAAGAATATAGAATTACAGACACACACACACACACACACACACATATATATATATATATATATATATATACACACACACACACACATATATGTATATATATATATATATGGTCGTTTATTCAATATATATATATATATATATATATATATATATATTCTTTTATTCAATATATATATATATATATATATATATATGTGTGTGTGTGTGTGTGTGCATGTGTGTCCGTTTATTCAATTTTCACGGGTACGCAGGAATGTAAAGGAAATAAATAGTTTAAAATAAACGTAGACCCTATTAAAATCCGCGTATCTACTAAAAAATAATGCTTGAAGTGAATATATATATATATATATATATATATATATATATATATATATATATATATATATATATATATAGATATATAGATATAGATAACACCAAAGAAAAAAAATACCTAAGATTTAGAATGTTTTTTAAAAAATGAAAAAAAATTCTTGAGGATTTTAGTTTAGTTTTATGTTCAAGCTAATAGATTAAATTTAATATTTATAATTATCAACACATTTTGTTAATTTTAAAAAGAAATTAAATTTATCGGAATTAAATTCTTAATCACCTAAAATGACTGGTTTTAACCATTTTTAAAAATCTCAAAGCACAACGTAATTCTCTTTATTAAAAAGATCTGTCAAATCTAAAATATAATTTTTGAAACATTATTTCAGGAAGATTAGCTGATTTAATGTTTAATTTATTTAAGCTAATTTGAAACAAATATTACTTAGTCATAGAAAAGCCATTTTTAATACGTATTTGGGTGTCTTTATAAAGTGTTGACAATTATCTCGATAGACTTATTTTTTTTTTAATTTTTTATGCGGAGGACATATCTGCAAAGATAACTTGACAAATATTAAGTGGGCACAATACATACATACATACATATATATATATATATATGTATTAATTACTAATATTTAGCAAAATATTTTATGCATTATAATGTTTTATTGCATGTTAGCTATATTGGCATTAAAATGACTACAGTAAGCACACTTATGTTCTTATAATATCATGTATCGGTATGTACGTATTTTTTTAAAAATCGGCACTTTTATACAAACACAAGAAAAAATTCAAAATTATTTTAATATACTTGAGGTCGCTGAATGTAGAAATTTTTTCCATTTATGATTAGTAAACATAGTTTTTACTTAATAAAACTCTCACCTTACCGCTACAAATCAATACGGAATTTTAAGTTATTTAAAACATTATAAAATATCCTAATTATTTTTTTTTCAGAAATGAAAACGTTTTGTTTTAATAATTCATTATTCACAGTTTTTCTTACGACAATTATATCTATAATATATCTTATTTATAAAAGGTATTGGAAAAATGTTTTCAATTAAATAATACCTTAGTTTTATTTCCTTTTTATTGTAAGTTTCAGAGCAAATTTTCTGTAACCTGGAATTCTGTTTACAAAAAAACAAAAAAAAAACTGTCTAAATTCCCCACGGGTGTGTTCTTAAGACTACTCTAAACATTAAACAGTACAAAAATGTATTTCACGAAATTTCAGAAAAATTAAATTAGTTGGTGTAAAAGATGTAATAGAAGATGGCGATTGACGCTGCATTTAAAATGTTGAAATAAAATATTTGCAATTATCAAGAAAGAAATATATCAAGAGTGATTTCTGCGGGTGAGAAGCAAGAAAAAAGAAAATCTTTGAGTAGACATGACAGATGCACGTAGCTAGCTCAATAGTAAAAAGTAGAGACATAGTTACGAATCTTGTAGCATGCTTAAATTCATGTAGTTGATCCACTAAGGACAAAAGCTCATTAGAACAGTTGCTTTAAAAATATTTGTAGAAAAGACAGAGGGAAAACCATGTCATGTCGAGATGCTTCGTCAGGATCGATTACATTACAGTCTCTTCTGGAATTTTGTAAAGAATCTCGAGATGGACAGCATGAGTACCAAACCAGATATGGCAACAGTATTATATATATATATATATATATATATATATATATATATATATTTTGATTCCCCCCCAAAAAATTTCGCTTGAAGATGGAACAGAGCCTACTTTAACTCAAGTTAATTCAAATATTATTTTGAAGGTTTCGGCTCTTGTTTTGAAAGATGAGACCTCTTATGTAGCGAGTTGGAATCATATTTTTAAATAAATAATTATATTTATGCTCTACTTTCGTATCGAGCACTATTTTTTTTAAAAATAATAACAAAAATACTAAGGAACTTTGGATTATTTACCAAACCAGTTTCTTTCCTATTTTCTACAATATTTTCACATATATATATATATATATATGGAGACACGGGGAAAGAGAAGGATATATATATATATATATATATATATATATATATATATATATATATATGGGCAAATAGTTAACCTCCAAACTGGGATCAAACACTATGTAAGTATAAAAATATATTTTCACAGTAAAAAAATGTCAGCAATACATTTTTGATAATAAAATACAAACAATGCAAATTTTGTAAAGAAAATTACTAATGCTTCTACTATTATAAAATTTCGGTATTAAATTATCCGTAAGGAGTGGATATGCCGCTAAACAATCAAAACACAACAAACAAATTGAAAAAATAAAACAAATAAAACGTTCTACATGTAGGAACACCTCACAAAAGAACTGCAAATATTAGGTTGTCACACATGGAATGATTTTATAGGAAATGAATTAACCGTTTCTGAAATCTTAATTAACTAATTTATTTAATCGAAATAGATACCATGATGATGAAGGACTGTTTTCCAGTGTAGCTCTAAATGTTTTGATCCAGTCTTTAAAAAAAATTATCATCCTTTGATGTGATAAACAGTTCAAATTTTTCGATTACCTCTTCCTTTTTGGAGAATGTTTTATTGGATATGAAATGCTAAAAAAATTCTTAAATAAGTGATAAATCAGTAGGCGATATATCAGGTGAATATGGAGGATGAGGTAAACATTTCCTTAATCAGACGATGAAGCTTTTGGGCATTTGATTCAGATGTATGCGTTGTCTTGCAGAAAAATTGGGCTATCCCTATTCACAAATCTAAAATGTTTCTTTTTCAATTTTTTGTGCATACTGGTCTGGCATCTCATCTACAGTCACTTTCTCACAGACGTGGCGTCGCCTCTCTCTCTCTGTTCTACAAATACTTTCACGGCAATTGCTCCGAGGAGCTGCATTCGCTAGTTCCCAGACTTCATGAGTTCAAGAGCCCTACGAGGCTGGAATCCCGCTCTCACCCCTTCACTGTCGAAACTCCTAAATGTAGCCGTCTCTTCTGCTCCAATAGCTTCATGTCTCGCACCTCTCGCCTGTGGAACTCCCTTCCCTATTCCAGTTTCCCTGAGAGCTATAATCTCCAGCTATTCAAGTGTAATGTCAATCGACATCCCCAGTTGCCTTGATCTATCCACTATCCTTCTCCTCATCCTTTCTTCTATCACTCCTATCTGATCTTGCTCTAAATTTTCTGTAACCCCTTGCGTCCTAGTAGCTTCCCGCCTTGCTTGGGGTGAAACGCTTTAAAAAAAATACATTCAATTTCTACACAATACGGAGACTGTTATTGTTTTCCCTCGAGGCAAGAATGAATAATGAATAACCTCTTTGAAAGACCACCACTGAGTAACCATTAACTTTTTAAGGTGCATTAAAGATTTGCTTATTGTTTTGGTGATTCGTCTGCTTCTAACAACTTACTGTTTGCAAAACGTATCCATTTCTCATCGCGTGTAATGATTCGATGCAAAAAGGGTTATTTTTTTCAGTTCCTACTCATACAGTACGGTTACTCGACATTGTTTCGTTGTAATCATTTCTATTGGGCTAACGAGGAACTCTATTGCAAGAAAAAATATCTGGAAAGGAAAGGAATCAGGAATAAATCAAGAATTTTTTATATACTAAGGAGGTTACTTCGTTAGATGATCGTATCACCAACCAGCGTCAATTGATCAGTGACAAACTAACCCGGCTTGAGGGAATCGGATGTCTAGCAACACTGACGAGCGGTGAAACAGCGAAACAGTCTGTCTGTAGATGACAATATATTTATAAATTGTTGTATCCTTAAAAAGGTTACAGACAAAGGCGGTAATCGAGTGGACAACAACATGCGCGTAGATGAAAGAAGAGAGGTTTATTGTAAAAGAGAATACACTTCTGAAAGACAAGGAATCGGTAGCAAGCTAATAATTCCCGAAGCAAATCCGCCATCTATATCCTATGCTCACTATGTATATATACCGATATAGTCAATCCACATACGCGATAGGGAGTGTGGGATATTCCCTTACAATATATATATATATATATATATATATATATATATATATATATATATATATATATATATATATATATATATATATATATATATATATATATATATATATATATATATATATATATATATATATTCTATGAACTAACTAAGCACCAAAAAGAAATGCTTAACCTTGGACTTAACTCTCATATATACCGTAAGTATAATCGACTTAAAAAAAAAAGAAGAAATTAAGACCCTATACCAAAACATTGTTAAACTCCAGGATGAACAACTAATATAGACAACACCAGAATTTAAAGACTTACTTAAGGACGAGGCATTTAAGGATCGGCATGATAAAAGCAGAAACTCCTCAAAAATACTTTCTTAACAACTGAAAATTGCAGCACAAGAACTACGCAACCATCCTGATATTATTGTAAAAACAGCTGATAAGACCAACATTTTCGTCATCCTAAACAAATTGGATTACAACAAAAAACTTGACCACATACTCCATGATCACATAAAGTTTAAAAACTTAACAAGAACCCAACCAATCAACTAAAATCAAAGCTTAATAAATTTATTAATGCTAATAATGCTGAACAGAACTCTTTAAAACTCCCTAAAATTGTTGGTGATTATAGACCTGGTTATATATACGGCACTATAAAAACACATAAACCTAACTATCCTCTCTGTCCTATCATATCGCAAATTCCAACTCCTGTATATCATCTAACAAAATACATTAACCAACTTATTACTCCCTACCTTCCTAGTAAATATAGTGTTAAGTCAACATTAGAAGTAACCCAAATCCTAAAAAGTGAAAAACCCGACAATGAAATCCATAGCTTCAGTTGATGTTGAAAACTTATTTACCAATGTTCCTGTTAGTGAAACTATTGACATAATTATAAGAAATATATACAGTAACTCATCTTTACCCCCACTTAAAATTAATCCTAATATATTACGAAAACTACTATTAGCTTGTGCTACTGAAGTCCCTTTCTTCGATCATAATGATAATAATAATAATAATAATAATATATATATATATATATATATATATATATATATATATATATATATATATATATTTCAACGTGATGGTGTCTCCATGGGTTCAGTACTGGGTCCGACATTTAGCAATTTCTATATGTCGAACCCCGAA
>OZ010593.1:16180117-16205117 GCA_963932145.1 Acanthosepion lycidas | reverse complement strand
ATAGCAAAAGATGCCTTACATAAGCTAAGCAAAGTAAGAAAACTAAGATTTCGTTAGGAATCGAGAAAGAAGCGCTGAAATCTTTTTCGTAAAATCGGTCCTCCCATATTGCAGGAAAATCTCCTCAAAGATTAATAAGTGACTTGGGGCAACAGAAATGTGGTTCTGCAGAAGGATTTTGAGGATATCCTAGACTGAAAATGTAAGCAACGAGTAAGTTTTAGATTAAATGGAAACGAAAAGGACACTTATAATTCAGATTAGAAAGAGACAATTCAAATTGATTTGACACAAAATGAGGAAAGACGGCTTTTAAAAAATTTGGTACTCACAGGTCATATTAAAGGAAAGAGCGACATAGAGAAACAAGGAATAACCTTCTTAACAAGCCAGTGTAAACACACTATTTACATTATTCGGACTATTGTCCTCGTCTTTGTCGCCATATTTATTACAACGTTTCGGACGTTGTATGATCCGGTCTTCTTCAGGTGATTTGAATGTCGAACTGGACTCTTTATTTCGATCACTGGGTTAGACTGTTCTAGTTCCACGTGCCATGTCTAATGGATGTCAGTTATCAGTTATCTCCTCTTAATTCCCCTCTCCAATTTCTCCACCGCCTTAACCAGGTATTGAACCCACTTCTTTGGGTACTGTCACTGGATCTAAGGCCTGTATCCACTGTGCCATCTATCCTTGAGGAAGGTAGATCTAGGCTGGTAGCTCGCTTAAATTCATGTAGTCCGGAAACCAGCGAAAGTAGCTCGTCCGAACAGTTGCCGTGAAAATATTTGTAGAAAAGACAGAGGAAGGCCACAGTACGTCTGTGGGATAGCGATTTTAAACTAGATGCCAGATCAGGACCTATCATCCTGCATATTCGTTTCTGGATTTTGTCGACGATCTCGAGACGTACAGCGGGAGCACCAGAACATATCTGACAGCAATATTCCATGCAAGTACGTATGGTTGATTTATAGGTTTGACGGATGGACACAGACGAGAAAAACTTTCTGTCAAGACACAGAGAACCAACTTTCCTTGCAGCAGATTAACCTATTGATTCAATGTATTTATTCTACCTCATATCAATGAACAGCGTGAGACCAAGCAGGCGTAACGAGGCGCACTTGAGAAGTTGGGAATCAGCCCTTCTGATGGGAGGTAGAAAGGGTTCTCTGCGGTGGTTAAAGGAGAGCAGTTTCATTTTGGAAGCATTAAAGTTTACAAGCCATTTCCTGCCCCAGTTTAACCACAGATTGGAGGTCCTTTTCGAGATCAGCAGCCAGGTTTATTTTGTCAACGATACCAGATTTACTTCTGAGGCAGGAGTAAATAGTGGTGTCGTCCGCGTAGATGCCAGCTTGGGAACTGATGATATCAGGAAGGTCATTGATGAAGATCAGGAACAGTGTAGGGCCCAAAATAGAGCCTTGGGAAACACCAGCGTTCTTGATAAAGGAGCTGGAGGAGAGCTTGTTTAGGACGACCTTCATTTCACAGTTCGACAGGAATTAATGTTTTAAGTCAAATAATCGTCCTATAATACCGTATCCCTGAAGCTTACGAAGATGACCAGCATGCCAAACCCTATCAAATGTTTTTGAGATGTTTAGAGCCACGGCTCGAGATTCTCCATTATTGTTGTGTGCTTGGTATACAATTTCAGTTATGACCGAGAGCGCGTCAGCGGTAGCTTGAGAAAAGCGAAAACCATATTGCTATTCGGAGAGCTGATTATGTGAAGTTAGTTTCTTAACCACTTCGTCGTTGATTAAAGCCTCGAAGACTTTACAGAAGGGTGGTACGAGACTGATAGGACGCTATTTAGACGGGTAAAAAGGATCACCAGAGTTTTTAAAGACAGGCACAACAGATGATGACTTCTAACAGGCTGGAAAGCAAGAGTCAGTGAGGCAATAGTTGTACAGTTTAAAGATGACAGGAGCCAATTCAGGAGCACATTTCTTCAAGACAATGGCCGGTATCCCGTCCTCACCACTAGGCTTATGGGAGCCTCATTTGGAAATGATGTCCAATACAATCGTTGGGGTTATGTACATCTCACACAGTAGAGACTCGCTTCCAGGGAGAATGTCCGGTGTGGGTACACCAGATGAGTCTAGCGTTGAATTGGATTAAAACTTACGAGCAAGGCATTCAGCTTTATCATCTGAGGAGGTCAGGACCTCAAATTGGTTGAATATGATATCGAGTGCGGCCCATGTGATAGATAGATAGATAGATAGATAAAACAAGAAAAATATAATTACAGACTGTCATAGATAGATAGAACCAGAATGAGAAAGAAAGAAAGAAAGAAAGAAAGAAAGAAAGAGAGAGAGAGAAAGAAAGACAGACAGAACCGGAAAGAGATAAATTGCAGACTAAGATAGATAGATAGATAGATAGATAGATAGATAGATAGATAGATAGATAGATAGAATCAGAAAAAGATAATTACAGAATAACAGATAAAACCAGAATGAGAAAGAAAGAATCAGAAAAAGATAAATGGAGTCTAACATAGATGGACAGAGAGACAGACAGAAATATATTTTTGGGTAATTTTTCTGAATTCATATTCTTCTTACTGCGCAGAATATGTTCAAATCAAGCTGGAGGAATATGTAAGTATAACTTTTATATAAAGTGATTTGCATGGTATAAAGATGATAAAATCCACTGATTCTTCTAGCTGACATCATTAATGTTTACTGTATATCTGAATTAGAAGTTATCTAAACATAGATACCAAAGACGTTGTGAAATTTCTAATGTTGTCAGGCCTCGTAGCTAATATAAGCATTTTCCCTTCATTGTATTTTCCCTTATGCAAGCTAATTTCGTATAAGTGGCTGTCAGCTCCGTCGATCAACAATAAGATGCCATTAAGATCAATTTGTCGGAAATTCGAATGACTACAGCGTAGCTTGGTGGTTTGAATAATTTAAGCTTCTCAAGCACTCGAAATCTTCTTGAATGGAATTAATTGGCGGAAAGTAATTTTACGATGGATTTTTAATCTACGAAAATAAGAAATCCTGCTTAATAAGATCAACGGATTAAACGATGCGTAGAAAATGACAAAAGAGGCTGATTTTCCATAATCCATCTTCGTAAATGGTTTTAATATTCTCGATAATAGCAAACAATCTATATGTGTGGAGGGAGATGATGTTCTTAAGAAAGAAGCATTTTTAATGATTACACAATATATATATATATATATATATATATATATATATATATATATATATATATATATATATATATATATATTAGGTTGGCGCAAAAATAATGACGTAATAAAGTCCTTTTTTGACGTTAAAAAATACGTCAAAAAACGACATTATTACACTCATTTTTGCACCAACCTAATATATATATATATATATATATATATATATATATATATATATGTGTGTGTGTGTGTGTGTGTGTGTGTGTTTGTTTGTGTGTGTGTGTGTGTGTGTGTAAATCAATAGAAAATGGTTACATTTAAAACTTATGTTTTTTAAAATATATAAAACCTAAATTAATGCCAAAGTAAAATAATTTAAATACTAATTTTTTAAAAAAAATCACTTTCGTTTATTAGCCATTGAATTGTGTCACATCGTATCTTCCATAGCTTGCTTGACATTTCAACAAACTTTATGAATATTTCTGAGCGTCCTTAAATTTAAAAATGTAGAAAAACCAATCAGATTTTTACTCTTGTATATAAATACTTGTTACATTTGACTTGGACGGTATGCATCGGCTAAGATAAGTTTTTCTTTTATAAACTCTGTATGAAACTATATATACAGGTTGATTGAAAAATAACTTCCTATTTTAAAATACTTATAATTTATTTATTAACTATAATTTTTTAGAAGCAATGGATATGAGAGAAAAGCGATTAGCATGAGGTTTTATTTAAAAATCCGACATGAGTACCAGATTTCGAGCCGCCCATGAATCGCGTCAACTGATTTCACCGGAACTCTTGTGGTGTGGAAGGCATAACTTCTTGTATTCACCCTCCAAGCTCTTCCAAAGTCTTGGCTTGGTATAGAAGATTTGCTCCTTTAACTAACCTAAGAGAGAAAAAAATGTCACGGGCTGTTAATCAGGACACCTGGCTGGAAACTCGTACATAAAAAAGGGTGTTAGTTTTCAATTACCCTGTATACAGCATTCGGCATTCGTTGTTCAGATATAAGATGCATAAGAAATTTCTCAACCTAAGATTCCCTCGCCGATTCATAACTGACTGATATCATATAAGAATGCGGTTGGATGATTTTCTTTCGTCATTGATGAGATCATGATTTCTTTTCATATTTTAAGGTTTTTCTTGAAGACAGGTGTCACGACATGCTTATCATCTGGAACAAATTCTCATCTGGCCTGGAAATACATATTACTCTAAAGATTCCAATACTCTTTCCACTAAAAATACGTGTTGTACTTAAGCAATGCTCGCCAAACGCTGGACAATCTATTTTGACAGCGTCTGTGGCAAATTTGTAGAACATCAAGAACTTCATTGGTCGAATGTGTCGGTGTACGTAAGAATCGTAACAAAACGATAGAAAATCTCCCATAATAATATCTAATAGATAGGCTGTGTAACATTACAGAAAATAATATGGTTAAAGTTTGGCAGTTATGAAAAAAATAAAGCAGAAAATATCTTAATTAAAAAAAAAAACAGATTGTTGATTAGATTCGCTATTTCTGAAATACGATATATTTATTAGGACCGTCTGAAAAAAAAATAAGAAGAATTCTTCATTTTGTGAAATTCAAATTAATTTATTTTGAACGTTTTCTCCATAAGACTTAACAAGTGGTAACTGCCACCCCACTATGAATTAGTGGCCAAAACCAACCTCGTACATTACAACGAAGTTTGATTTGGTTTGTTTTTACGCCATATCAACCTCAATAGATTATTCAATGCCGACAAGATTTTTATTACTGGTAATATTCTTTTTTCAAAAATGTATTGCTGGTAAATTTTTTTTCATAAATGTATTTCTGGTAATATTTTTCAAAAATGTATTGCTGATAAAAAAATTTCAAAAAAAGTATTGATGGTATTAAAACCTATTTTTATACTTTCATAGAGTTAGGCCTCTTTCGGGGTGTCAACTATTTTCCCATAGCTGGAAAGCTGACGGGTGCTACCATCCCGGGTCAGGGTGGACCTGGGAACACCAGCAATTAAGAGGTGGTTCCACGCTCCTCAAAACATTCTGATCAAAGGCCTTGGACGTAGTTTACCGTATTTGTTGGACGTAGTTTACCGTATTACCCAGGACGCGGATGTAGTTTCTCGTCATACATAAGACGGCATTTCAACAATGTAGACCGTTCACAGAAATACAAAAGATCTCTCTAGGGAATTAAACTTCTTCTATGTGCTGTTCCTTCAAGACTTAGGCGATCGTGGCTCTCCATAATTTCCTTTCCTTTATGGCTCTAAATAAATTTTAACCTATTATCACCTCTCCTAAAGCCTGTTCTGCCATCAATTTACTCAAGTTCACTAAGTAGCTAAGGTGCTATTTTGCCATTTGCCTCATGCCTTCAGTCTCTCCTGTGCGTATAAAATTTTCTAAGCCCTCTTTCCTCATAATGTGCCCTAGAGATTTCAACTGTCTGTTCCTTATGCTAGGTATAAGTTTACTACCTTTTTCTTTATATTGTGGTGTCTTCCCTCTAATGAGGCTATTAAGGACTCTTCCACTTACTATAAAAATAGGAATAATATAAAAATAAATACTACAGGAAGTAAGCCTCGGGGTAACGGTGGTAGAGACTGTTCAAACGAGGCTGTTCTCAGCTCCTATCTGATTCTGCCTTGAGCAGAGAGGAACCCGGACGAGGCTGTACCGGAGGGCAGATTTTCGTCCGGGGTGGTAGACAGAACCTAACCCATTTATGCGCGTTCTACGGGGATTTTTTGGCCGAGTCTACGAGCTCGGATGACCCACGTTAAGCTCGGCCTTATGCAACATATATACTACGTATTTATTAAATATTGACAGTGATATAGACTGCTCTACCGTCGAGGTGTTGACTCTTCGCAGCTCCTGTTGAACTCTCAGTCTTGAGCAGAGAGGAAACCGGACGAGGCTGTGACGAAAAGCAGAGTCTCATTCGGGGAGGTAGACAGACTCGATCCCGTTTATTCGGGTTCTACGGGGTCTTTTTGGCCCAGCATACGGGCTCGGATGACCCACGTTAAACTCGGCACTGTGCCACATATAACCCTCGTGAGGGTGGGGGCTGCTAAATATAACAGTGGTATAAGACTGAAGGCTGTTCAACCGACACGCACTCTCAAGTCGTGTAATAAACTCCTGTTGTATTTACTGTTCAATACACCATTTATCTGCAACCTCTTGTTTTGGTATTTCTTAACCATTACGTACTCACAGCACTTTAAAACATTTGGCTCAAATTTTGGTTCATTCTATCGTCATATCTGCTGCCTCATGTCACCTCTTCATCTGTGAGGAGATTTTTCAGCATTTACTGCCATATACGACGACTAATATTTCGTAACATGTCAGTACTCTGTTTTTGCTGCTAATGAATTATTTCTGTTTCTTAATACTCTACTTAGTTTTTTGGGGGCATCTTTTGCTATCCCAATGAGCCGTTTGATTTCCGTATCGCACTTTCCAATTTTTATTTCCTTTCATTTATTATTATTTCCTTTCACGTTTTTCAAATCCTTTAGCTGAATAGGAGAAATTTCATTCAACTCTTATTTCTAAATTAAAGAAGAAAGAACTCCCTTTTCGTCTCATACCCCGAGCATGACTCAGGCCACGTCGGTCACGATATCCTAATCTCCGTCTAACCACGTCTCCCCCGCTCTTCATCTCTCTGTGCAGAGAATTATTTTTATATCAGATTACCGTAACCAGAACGGCAACTGTCTGGTGATTTTTAATGTCGTCCATCTTATTTCCAGGTCAGATACAGAGTTCATGAGGTCATAATATTATTAAGTTTTTCATATGTGAGATTTAAAGTATTATAAAACACTGGTTATCAGCCTATGATTAAGACGGGTAGAAAATTGATCCCCAATCAAACCTTATACAAGTCCAGCAATACCGTTAACATTACGCTCTATTTTACTTCAATGGGGTCTGAGAGGTAGTATTTCTTTTAGATTACCTCCCATTATAATACATCTATGAAGCTGCGTGTTGTGGGGAGGAAATGCAATGATATCAACGAGTGAAGAGAGGAGCAAAACACTTCGCCATCTTTTTAATTAATTTATTACTTTTTATTTCAGTTTGTGACGATCGCTAGGTTCTTCAAATCATTTAGATGAAGTATAGAAATCTCTGTTAATTCCAAAACAGGACTTCCCATTCGTTACTCTGAGAGGTGGTGAGTGGTCAAACGTCACAGACAATGTCGTCTGTACCACAGTGTTGCTTAATCGCCTATCTGGCCTGGAAATATATATTACAATAAAAATTTCACTACTTATTCCACTAAAAATATGTGTTGCACTTGAAAGACTGCTCGCCAAGCGCTGGACAATCCATTTTGACAGTCTCTGCAGCAAATTTTTAGAATTTGAAGAACTTCGTTGGTCCAATTTGCAGAACTACGTTGGTTGAATGTGCCGGTCTTCGTAAGAATCGCAACAAAACGATAGAAAACCTCCCATAATAATATCTAATAGATATTCTGTGTAACACTTCGTGCGTAAATTACAGAAAAATATGGTTTGGCAGTTATAAAAAAAAAAAAAACCCCAAAAACAGAAAATATCTAAAAAAAAACAAAAAAAAAAAACAAAACAAGCAAACAACTAAACAGATTTTTTGATAAATACGCCCTTCGTAAGTACATTTCTACTAGTGTGGATCATCTCTTCAGGACTTAACTCACTACACTAGTGATTTTCTGCAGGATGAACTTCAGGGAAAAAATCCATGTGTATACGTACCAATTTATTTTTGATTAATTCAAATATTATTTGTCTTTTGATATCATTTCCGTTTTCATCATTTCACTCCATCAAAGACAGTAAAGACACTAAGACACAAGGGGTGTGCTATAACCTAGAAAGGGTTATGAGAGAATGAAGAATAACCAAAACGGAAGTTGCAAATGAAATGGTAATCATTATAACATCAACAAAATACAATACTCGCCAGCGGCGTGAAGTAGGTAAACCACTGCTAGTGGTGGACAACTTAGACAGCATATTACCCCTACTTACAATATTGTCCAATGTATTTATGAGGATTGGTATATATCCATAAGTGTTCGTAGTTATGGTATATAACACTCAGTTCAAGTTCTATCTATCTATCTATCTATCTATCTATCTATCTATCTATCTATCTATCTATCTATCTATTTGTGGTAACCGAGAAAGGGTTATTCAATGAGGAATAACCAAAACAGAGATTGGAAGTGAAATGGTAATCTTTATAACATCAACAAAATACAATACTCGCCAGCGGCGTGAAGTTGGTAAACCACTGCTAGTGGTGGTCTACTTAGACAGCATATTACCCCCACTTACAATAGTGTCTAACGTATTTATGTGAATTGGGACATACCCATTAGTGTTCATAGTTATGGTATATGACACTGAGTTCAGGTTCTATCTATCTATCTATCTATCTATCTATCTATCTATCTATTGTATGTATTGAATGAGGAATAACTAAAAACAGATTGGAAATGAAATGGTAATCTTTATAACATCAACAAAATACAATACTCGCCAGCGACCTGAAGTAGGTAAACCACTGCTTTTGTTGGACTACTTAGTATATTACCCCTATTTACAATAGTGTCCAACGTATTTATGAGGATTGGGGCATACCCATTAGTGTTCATAGGTACGGTATATAACAGAGTGACAGAGAGTGAAAGAATAAGGAACAGAAACATTAATAATGGGCAGGAAGTACAAAGAGTAATCAGGAAGACACTAGTAGATAGCGATTGACATTATATTAACAGTTTTGCAGATTAAAGATGGCTGGAAATCATGAAACCGGAAGGGAGATCCACAAGCGTGAAGTGCGAGAAAAGAAATTGTTAGTATAGAACTTGCGGTTACATCTCGCCAGATCAACTGTAAATTGATGAGAACTCGATGACACACTAGTATATAATTATACACAAAATATGTAGATTTCGACATTAAATAACTCAGAGAGGTGTTGATATGCCGCTAACCAAAATCGACAATAAACCAATCATTTCTCTCATTGCCCCTTTCAGAGTTCGCTGACGCATTTTCAGTTCACTATTTAAACACTTCCTATATATTTATTTTTTTTTTTAAACTGATTAATTTTGTTATTAGCATGTTAGGTTGTGTCTTAACTGTCAGCCATACATTCTTATCAAGCTTATGAATACGATAATTATTACGAGGTAGCTTGATACCAAAGTCCCGTGCTGGTATAAAGGTTTTGGCAATAAGTTAGCTCATAGAAGAGGACGATTATTAATTTAGTCTCGCAGACCGATTCTGAACTCATAATTCCAAACCTCCAAGTGTATCTGTCTTTTACGACTTTTGCTTAACAAAGCTTATTCAAAATCGCCATCTTACAATGGACGGTGACTAAGATAAAGAGATATCTTAAGAAAGTCGTATCGTTAGATCATGTAACGATTAAACCCATGTATTCTACTGTTGATGTCTAGTTCATTGAATCAAGCTTACAAGATTACGTAAATCATTAGGTGTCTAAGAAATTTTAACAGACCTTTACTGTTCTTATAGGATCTACCCTCCTTATCTGCCTCCGATGGGCGTCTTTCATTCAGCTAATCTACGATCATTTAATATCGATAACTTATACACTTCAGTGATTTAGAGTGAGTTTAGAAGCTCATTTGGCATGCAATGATAATTTCGTGTCTTGCTCTCGAAGCGCAGTGATTGTATCAAATTACTTAATCTTTCTCTTTTTCATGTGCCATATCCTTTCAGGACGTAGGCGATCATGGCTCTCCACCTTCCTCTATCCCTTGCAGCTCTCAACAAGTTCCTTTCTTCTGCTTCCTCCCCCAGACCACGTTCTGTCAGGTATGTCACGCGATGCTTTTCCTTGTATCTCTTTCCTTATATCCGACCCGTGTGTATCAAATTCTCTAGGCCGTTCTTCCTCATTATTTGTCCCAGAAACTTCAACTGCCTCTTTCTGATGTTAAGTATAAGCCTTCTCCTTGTTTGCAACCTCGCTAAGACTTCATCGTTTCTCACATGCTCGGTTACCATCCTTCTGTAAAATGACTTAATAGGATAACTCATAGTAGAGACCTGATACGTAAGTTTGTTTTTCTCTCAGACCATCTACTAAGTTATTACTCTACTAAGGTTTATCATACCTAAGTGTCTCTGATTTTTTACTTGAATTGAACGTACCTGTTTAAATATCTAGACATTATAACGGAGGTTGTCAAATACAGAGTGATTAGCAAGAAGTTAGCGCAGGTGGAGATTACTAAGAATTATTAGGCTACTGGTTCCCAGTGCTGAACTCACTAAAATGGGGATCCAACGAAGAGAAACGGTTAGCCGAAGAGAATACTCTTTTGATTTCTTTCTGAGTTATCCCCGCTTTCTGATGGCTGCGGGATAGATTAAACTCTGTTAATATCCGCTCATATACAATCTCACACACATACCGGCATTCTCTTTTTAGGGCGAAGGATTTTTATTGCTTTTTTAATTCCTTATATAAGTACTTACTGTCATTCTTCTAAGGTCATACAAGCGTCACATAATCGATTTATCAGGAAAAGTCTTCAGAATGACTCAACATTTTAAAAATCACCTTGCGTCTGATCATCCCGTTCTTTATCCCTGGTAACTTTACGTGTTTTTATGATCAGATATTTCCATTGTCAGTAGGGATTTGTGTCTCAGATGTTGGTTTAAAGGATTTTTCCCGACTTAAGCCTGTTTCTATGTGTCAGCCCAGATAGTTATTTCGGAAGCTTAAGTAAGCAACCGTCGACCATAAACGCAGTGGACATCTGTTGCAATGGTTATTAAGCAGAGATTAAGGAGAAGTCTGATATTTTGGTAGTATTCTCACGAATCGCCTTGCCATATTTAACAGAGTACAAAAATGGGGACGCAAGAGAAGAAAGAAAGAAAGAAAGAAAGAAAGAAAGAAAAAAGAAAGAAAGAAAGAAAAAAAGAAAGAAAGAAAGAAAAAAAGAAAGAAAAAGCCTGATTAGAAAATGAAGGACGATGGAATAGATGAAAAAAAGTTAAAACGACTAAAATAAATAGAGAAAAATGAAAGTCTTAATGGAAAAAAGAAAGATGAATAGAATTAGGAGAAATAACTAGACTAAAGAAAGAAAGAAAGAAAGAAAGAATGAAAGAAAGGAAGGAAAAAAGAAAGAAAGAAAGAAAGAAAGGAAAAAAGAAAGAAAAATGGAGAGAGACAGCAAATAATAGAAAGAGATAGAGAGAGAGAAAGAAAAAGAAAGAAAGAATGAAAGAAAGAAAGAGAGGAAAAAATAGAAAAAGAAAGAAAGAGAGTGAGAGAGAAATAAATAAATAAATAATGAAAATTGCAGAGACAGCAAATAATAGAGAAAAAGATAGAATAATAGAGAAAGAACGAGAAAGAAAGAAAGAAAGAAAGAAAGAAAGAAAGAAAGAAAGAAAGAAAGAGAGGGAGAGAAAGAAGTAGAAAAAAGTTATAGGGGGAGAGTAAGACAAAAGAAACAAACTAAACAAACACACATGCAAAACCAAGAATAAAACAAGAGAAACCATAAAAGAAAATATGGAATAAATAGAAGGAAAACAAACATAAATGAATGAATTTAAGAAAATAAAGAAATGCACAGTGAATAAATCGAAAACGAATGAAAAAATGAATTGTGGAAAAGGTTTACAGAAGAAAGAAAGAATGAAAGAAAGAAAGAAAAATAAGGATGAAGAGAAAGAAGAACGACCGTTAAAAAAGAAAAAGAAGAAATCAAAGAAGGACGATGAAAAGAAGGGAGAAGATGAAATGATAAACTTAAATAAAAATTGAAAGACAAGAAGAAAGGAGAAAGATGGCAAGAAAGCAAATAGTAGAATGAAAAAATGAAACACAAAAAGAAAGAAATAAAAATAGAGAAATATGAAAATAAATAGATAAAATAAAATGAATTATGGAAAGAAAGAAAAAAAAAGGTGAAGGGAAAGAAGGAATAAAATTAAAATAAAGAAAATTGAAAGGAGAAATTAAAAAAAAAAACAAGATGGAAAGAAGTATCAGAGAATTACATGGAAAGAGAAAATGATGAGAAGAAAAACAAAGGAAGAACAATGTAAAGAAAAGAGAATGGAAGATGAAAAAAAAAATAAAATAAAAAAGAAAGTTGACGAGAAAGATGAACAGAATGATGAAAAAGCAAGATGAAAAGGAGAAAGTAAAATTATCAACATAAAGGAAGATAAATAAAAGTGATAGATACAAAAAAAAAAAAAAAAAAAGAATGACGAGATAGAAAGTAATTGTTTAAATTGTAGAAACCAGACATGATGTGAAAGAAGCAAGCAAAAAAAAAAAAAAAAAAAAAAAAAAAAAAAAAACATGCCCGGGTTGCATGATGAAAGCAAAAATAGAAAAAAATAAAATATGGATAAAAATAAATCAGAGATCGAAAAAAAAAAGAATAAATACGATTAATATAAAGGAAGAAGAAGAAAGAAAAAGTTTGCGAAGAATATGAGAGAAAAAAATTAATTAAGAACGACAAAAATAAAAAAACGAGGCAAAAAAGAAAGATGAAAAGAAAGAAGAAAATAAAAAAATATTATGACATAACGAACACTGTATATTTTCCAAAAGTAGACTCAAGCTTATGTGTCTTCCCGCGGGATTAAACGCAAGAAAAATGGGTGTACCTACTTGCATATATATATATATATATATATATATATATATATATATAAATATAAAAGTCAACTTAGAAGTCAATACTTACAGGCGACAGTCTGTTTCATGCTATATGCAATCGTCAGGCCACATGTGCTGTTATTTTTCTCGGCTATTTATATATATATATACATATATATAAATATATATATATATATATATAGCCGATGCTATGCTTAGGTATATATATAAATAGCCGAGAAAAATAACAGCACATGTGGCCTGACGATTGCATATAGCATGAAACAGACTGTCGCCTCTAAGTGCCGACTTCTATGTTCACTTTTATATT
Organism: Acanthosepion lycidas; assembly: GCA_963932145.1. Lineage (NCBI taxonomy): Eukaryota > Metazoa > Mollusca > Cephalopoda > Sepiida > Sepiidae > Acanthosepion > Acanthosepion lycidas. The sequence goes on along the minus strand of OZ010593.1, from coordinate 16,191,866 downwards.
TACACACGCTCTATCTCTGATATTGAGCACTTTATCCCATAAATATAGCACACCTTACGACTATATTTCTTCATATATATATATATATATATATATATATATATATATATATATATATATATATCACGTTACTTTGATACGAAAATATGGCGGGAAACTGAATCAACAAGCGGAGTACAACATTCACTGAGGTAGCTTGCGTTCACTTTTGTTTTTAATCATTTCATCCACACAAATGCAAGGGAGAAAGAAACAGAAAGGAAAATAAAAGAAAAAGGTTTCATGCAGGCAGAAGAATAACGACTGACGCTGAATTTAAACAATTTTTAAAAGTCAAATTTGAAGAGAAACCAAGAAGCCGAAAGAAAATTCTACATGTGAAAATTGCGAGAAAAGGAACTGTTAGAATGGAACATACAGTTACTTCTACCAATTTCAACAGTGAAGTCATGAGACATAGTCGCCAATCTAGTACTGCGATTAAATTCGTGAGTACTAGGTAACAAAGAGGAAAGCAATAATTATGTTGGAAATACAAATATATATATATATATATATATATATATATATATATATATATATATATATATATATATATAACAGGTCAAATGAATTAAAACGAAAGACGAACATAAGGCTGGAAAGAAAGTTCAAAAGTAACATTTTCGTTTTGGTTGCTTGAAATTGGCAAGCTGAAATATCGGTCCTCCTATTAAGAAATGAATGTTGGACAATCGCCTCACAGTTGAAGAAGAAAGCTGAAGCAACAGAAAGATGGTTCTACAGAAAGATGATGATAATATCGTTGACTGAATACGTCAGTAAAGACGAAGTTTTAGTGCAAATGGACAAAAATAGGGCACATAATGAAACTCATCAAACATAGATATTTTCAATAACAAGAAAACGCCATATGACGACTCACTGAAAAAAAGTGGATACACACAAAAACTAAAATACACAACTCCACAACCGAAAAACTAAAACAGAAAAAGAAACATTATGTAGTTTAACCCACCATACAGCAAAATCGTCAAAGCAAAAACATAGGAAGGACATGCCTAATCTTAATAAAAAGCGTAGAAGGATGCTTGCAAAATTACAAAATGAACCGGGTCTAACATTACAGCAATTACCGGAAGATTGCCAGTGATGTTTAAGTATAAAGAAAGACGCAAAGGACATTGAAGGTCAGCTGTTTCTCATATACGTAAGATAAACAAAATTCTATGTTCTTCACCCTCCCCTGAACGAAAAATAAAATTTTATGATAAGAGAAAAAGTACAACATACAGGACAAATTATGACGAATATCGAAACAAATATAAGCCCCCTCCATCAGCATGTTATTGATGTGGAGGATTACATTGGAACAAGGATTGCCGCTTCAGATATAAAAACTGTCATGGATGTGGAAAAAAAGGCCACAATGTAGAAATAGAAAAGATACTAATCGAATAACAGCTACAAGGATGAATAACGATGACAACACCAATGTAAAGAAATATGTGGAACTGGAAATTTTAAATAAAAAGATTAACTTACAACTGGATTCGGGTTCCGACCTCACGATAATCAACTTACAGACATGGAAAAAACTCAACAGACCTACCATGTTACACACTCAAAAAATTGCCAAGTCGGTTACAAGCAAACGAATAAAATTTGAGGGAGAAATAATAGTGAATGTTAAATTTCACGGCAAAACAAAACAAAAAAAAAACTTAAGATATACGTCATGAAAGATACTGAAAATTTAGTAGGTATCGACTGGATGCAGAAATTCAACGTTTGGGACCTACCTATCAACTCGTTTTGTAAAAAGTTAGAGTTTGAACAATCAGATACTATCAAATTGAAGGAGAAATTATATAATCAATTTCCTGAGGTATTTTCAAGCGGGTTGGGACGATGCAACAAATTTAAGGCGAAAATAGAATTAAAAGAAAACGTCCAACCAATTTTTAGAAAAAAGCGAAATGTACCGTTTGCTACTATAGAAAAAATAGACAAAGAATTTTGCGAGACGTACCAAGTAAAACATATTAAGATAACGCCATACCACCCGAGGTCAAACGGACAAGCCGAGAGATTTGTCGACACATTGAAAAGAGCACTAAAAAAAGCTGAGAACGTACCAACGACAAAAGCTATACAGCAATTTCTACAAGTGTACAGGATAAAACCCAACGTAAACACGCCATCGGGTCTTTCTCCAGCAGAATTGATGTTTGCGCGGAAAATAAGGTCGGTGTTTGACAAATTATTGTCAAACAAGAGCAAAAATCAATATACACCGATGGTGCCAAAGAGATCCTTCAAACCTGGAGAACGGGTTTATTAAAAAAAATTTAGAAACAATATGGCTTACTGGGAGCCTGGCACAGTAATCAATAGAATAGGGAATCTAATGTACACCATAAAAGGCGAAAAGTTTTCACACAGAAGACATATCGACCAGCTACAGAAAAGACGAATGGAGGAGCCAAGCTCGTCAACCTCAGATAATGACGATGCTATGGATACAATCTTTGAAGCGTTTGACATACAAAGACCGCAGGAAAATACAGTAATGAGAAGGTCAAACAGAAAAGAAAATTCGTCGAACCCCTGATCCTCAACCACAAGAGACAAAAATATTAATTCCCCCAAAAAAGGGATCTAAGGAGAGGGGTGTAACGGAGTCCACCCCTTTTTCATATAAGTGGACTCTACCAAGTGTACCTGAACTGCTGCCGTTAAATACCCAGAGTTACAGTCGGTAGTCAGATAGTGAGAGATAGTGTGAGGTAACCTCTGGTAGAAGTCAGTTACAAGCACGTAGATTCTAAGGAAGTCCTACTTCGAGACTGTATATATCTATCTGTATTTGCTACTAACCGCGTTCCTGGACTTTCTAACAGCATTACTCTTTGTATGATTGTGTAAATACATTTTATTTCTTATATTTAATTATTGCGTTTGTCATTCCTTGGTGACCGAATTCATCTCGGAATCCACAACAATATATATATATATATATATATATATATATATATATATATATATATATATATTCAGCACCATCACTTAAGTAGACACCAGAATCGTTGAAACAAAAGGCTTTACAGGATATGTACAAATTCATATTTCTATATATTATAGATGCAATAACCTTATTTCGAAATTTCATGCCATCTGATATGTATAATACTCAACATATTTTTATTGTTCGTAAATATAAAAGGCAGATTATGCAAAGGCTTTTCTCAAATTTATATATGAGAATTTTATTGGTTAAATTACGTTTGTATTCATAAATCGTCACCAATGGAGCCCGAGAAAGTTTTTCGAACATATCAGATATTACATATATACATAACACATAATCTTGGTATGTAGATGGAATGAATTGTAGATATAACTTACATGACAGAATTTACATTTTCGACCTCTTCTCTAAATGTAAAATTGATGGAACTGAACCCTTTCTTCTTCAATCCAAATTAACGTAGACTGGTCATCTCGTCAGAGTGAACGACAATAGAATTCTGCGATGAAACAAGAACTGAAGGAAGAATATGACTGAGGTACGAAGACGAGCACAAAGATAAAGCTGAAAGCGACAGCGATTCGTCTAAAGAGATTTGTAAAAAGCGCAATGAATAGCAATGAATAGTGAGAAACTTTCTGTAAAGACATGAGAATAAAAAAAACAAAAACTTTGACATAAGTTATCTGGACAATCTTAAAGAATTGAGAACAAAGATATAGGCCCGATCTATTATAGCAACCGCTTTGCATACAAATCCTCTCTCATATACAACCTGTGGTCTTGCTTAAAAATCATTCGTTGCATTAAAGTCATTATGGACATGACTATCAGGCCATCCTCACAATTCACCTCATTCATGCTTACCAACCGATTATATATATATATATATATATATATATGTGTGTGTTTGTTTGTTTGTGTGTGTTTAGGCAGCAAATTCTCTTTTAGGCATGTCTGATTAAATAAATTACAGACATTATGCCTGCTAATTTTAACAAAAACCGTTTATACCCACAAATAACTTTCCGTGTATTGATGTTAAAGGATGAGAGAAATGTGCTATAGCTTTTAAATTTCTTTTATTTTTATTTCCCAAGTACTTTCGATTTTCTTCCAAGATCATCTTCAAGGGTGCAAATTATATAAAACTATGTTATTCATTATTACACACGCGCGCACACACACACATACACACACACACACATATATATATATATATATATATATATATATATATATGTGTGTGTGTGTGTGAATTGAGATATTTGTTTAATAAGTTTTTATTTCTTTTGTCTTTGTACATAGTTTCCATTTACAGTTATATTTTAGTAATATCCTAAATTGACGTAATTTTCAGTTGACAATATGAATACAATAGCATTTTCTAAATTCTAGTTGCTAAGGACATTTTGTTTGCTGTTAATAGTTACGATGTTTTCAATAAATTCATTTCGTTTTTGTTTTGAAAAAGTACACATTAGACGAAACGCGTCGCCTAATTATACAGTTTTTCTATTTTTACCTTTATATATATTGCCTTTTTCTACATGGTAACTCTGAGAAATTTTTCATATATATACATATATATATATATATATATATATATATATATATATATATTGTTTATATTTAAGTAGCAATTTTTCATTAATCCATGTTTCATTAAATAATATAGACAAGTTTTGTCTGTTTATTTTAAGTAAGTTCCTTTCATATTGTCAGATAAGCTTAATAACATTATCGTTGAAGGACATATAGGCAGAAAAAATTCTACACATATGGAGTGGAGTATTATCGGGTTATCTCCTCCTAATTTTCGAAAATGCTCCTAGGGAAAATTCTCAGGAATATAAATAAACTGCGATCATTTTTTTGTCATTCACTTCTTACCTTATTCGCCAATATGTAACATCTCGCGAAGAACGCGCTTCTCTTTTGGGAAACGCATGAACAATGCATGCAAACACACGTACGTACGCACATTCACACACAACACATACTTTGCACTCAAAAGGTTTTCACATTCGTTTGTTACGCATATCATTGTCTTTGTCACCTGTAACCTTTTGTTATTCATACGTTATCATTTGTTTGTAGATATATATCATTTCTTTACCTTGCTTTACGTGGACTCACAACATGAGTCTGCCATGTTTGCTGTGCGCATTTCAGGAGACACACTTGTTTATCTCTCAACGCATATACCGGCCCGCAACACATCATATATCCAGTTTTGTTTGTTAAAAATTCCATTACGTGACTTAGCATCCTAGACTTTTCAGTTAGCGCCATGAATATTTATGAGCGTTTCTTGAAATGAAAAATTTGGAAAAACTAACATTTTTTTTACTTTTTTCTACTTGTTCCCAAATAAAATCTTTACATGTCCCTTGATAAATTCCATCAAAGATCAAACATATGCTTTCCTTTTTTATTTTCACACACACACACATATATATACAGGGTGTTTCAAAAAGAATACGGCAAAATCATTACGCTGTTTTTTCAGGTCTATAGCATTGTAGTGGACTCAATCAGTGGTTATTTGATAGAGTAGTTATCAAAGTTTGATTAGGTGTCAGTTTCACCGCTGTCATTAGTATAACTTCCGGTGCAGCTGAATTATGGGAAGATCAATCAAAACGGCGACTCCTCAGCAGAAGGCGTTTTGGGTGGTTGAGTTCGCGAAAACAAACGCCATTGTCACGATGCAGCGTGATTTCAGAACAGAATTCGGCATTGATCCACCCCATCGTGAGAGCATTCGACGGTGGGTTAGACAGTTTAAAGAGAGTGGGTGCCTGGGCAAAGGAAAGAGTCCTGGAAGACCACGTGTTACAGAGGAGCAAGTAGAGAGGATTCTTGATGCATTTGAGAGCAGCCCACGTAAGACCGTACGTCGAGCAAGTCTTCAGCTTTCCATCCCTCATACCACTGTCTGGCGTGTGTTGAAGAGACGATTACACATGAAACCATACAAACTAAGCCTCGTTCAAGCACTTAGTAATGATGACAAGGTGATGCGGAGGACATTCTGTCAGTCAATGCTGGAGATGGAGAAAGGTGATGAAACTCTTCACATTTAGTTTTCACATTTAGTTTTTACTGACGAAGCGAATTTCCATTTGAGAGGTACCGTCAATCGTCACAATGTGCGCATTTGGGGAACAGAGCACCCACATGAAACCGTTGAGCATGAAAGAGATTTTCCCCTAAAGTGAACGTCTTCTGTGCTGTGTCTCAAGACAAGGTCTATGGTCCCTTTTTCTTTTGAAGGAAACACTGTTACAGGACAAACCTATCTCGAAATGCTCCAAAACTGTCTATTCACTTTACTGCAAGCAGATTCGAATGACTTCATTTTTCAGCAAGATGGAGCACCACCCCATTGGCATCTCGGGATTAGAGCTTATCTGAATGAAAATATGCCTCAGCAATGGATTGGGAGGAGAGGTGCTAAAGACCTTGCTCTCTGTGGTTAGCCTGCCAGATCACCGGACCTCACTGTGTGTGACTTTTTCTTGTGGGGGTATGTTAAAGACCAAGTATATGTTCCAGCACTTCCAGCAAGTATCGATGACTTGAAAGATCGAATAACAGCTGCAATCAACACGGTGGACCGTGACATGCTGAGGCGTGTTTGGGAGGAATTCTCATATCGGCTTGATGTTGTCCGCGCTGCCAGTGGTAGCCACATTGAGCACTTATAAAACATGAAACGAAACTTGATTGCATATACAACACATGTGTTCATGCTAGAGGTTTGTAATTTTTTTCGTTTTTGACACACCACGTGATGATTTTGGCGTATTCTTTTTGAAACACCCTGTATATATATATATATATATATATATATATATAATAAAATATAGTTTGAAGGTATACGATATGCATATATATATATGATAAAATGTAGTTTTAAGGTATAAGATATATATATATATATATAGTTTTAATGTATACTACATTTATAGACTAAAATGTTCAATGTCCAAGATATAAAGAGCGAAAGTAAATATAAGCAGTGTGGACAGCGTTCAATACAAAATAGTGACAATCTGTTTCATGAAAGCATGACGCAGACTCGTTATTCGGTATTGAACTCTGTTCCCACTGATTATATAATATATATATATATATATATATATATATATATATATATATATATATATATATATATATATATATATATATATATATATATATATATATATATATATATATTATATATATATATATATATATATGTGTGTGTGTGTGTGTGCTGTAAATATTTAAATGGGCAGCATGCTATTTATTTTATTATAGGGAATAGAGATTTATGTTTTATTCTGCATCGACATTCAATAACTTCAGACAATCTGACAAACTGCCCCTCTCTCTCTCTCTCTCCCTCTCTCTCAATCAGCCTGGCTGTCTGTTTCTCTCTTTCTATTTATATCAGAGAATATGATATATTATAGTTATGATTCTATTGCAGTAAATATAGAGTAAATAACGATGTTATTGGCGGAAATATAGAGTAAATAACGATGCTATTGGAGGAAATATAGAGCAAATAACGATGTTATTTGAGGAAATATAGAATAAATAACGATCCTATTGGAGGAAATATAGAGCAAATAACGATGATATTTGAGGAAATATAGATTAAATAACGATGTTATTGGAGGAAATATAGAGTAAAAAACGATGCTATTGGAGGAAATATAGAGTAAATAACGTTCAGAATTTAGGCGGAGACATTAGAAATGTAGATTTAAAATAAACTTTTGAACAAAGTAGAAACATCAACTTAAACAGGAAACAAGGGATAAGATAAAATTCTTCTCCTGTTCAAATTTTCCAGTGCAGATATTGGTCCATCCTGTCATGAAGGGTTTTATACTGATTAGGCGCCAATATCGTGCATCTTGATACACGTTATTATTATTATTACTATTATTATTATTAATAATAATAATATAATTGTGCATGCCTCTCTCTTTTATCAGTTCGCATGACTGTTACTAATGAACAATTCCGTTTTATCGCATTTAAGACAAACGATATATCTGACGCTCGTCGGTTTCAGTGAAAAAAAACAAACAAAAAAAAACAATGAAAGAAAGATTAGAAACGATAAACGTTTCCTGTTAATCCATCATAAGTAATGGACTATTCTGTTCTGACTGTGTAAGAAGACAAAAGACATACCAAAGACACTACTTGATATCAGTGAGAAAATGAAACAAGAGAAGATAGAAGTGTCTAGCGTCAGTGAAAGATGAAAAATTGTCAGTTTAAAATCTTTTTATTTGTACCCATTACGACTAGTATTCATATCTATGATTGTTATTTCAATACTTTGTTAAATTTGTGACGCTCAAATATTTAACGATACGGGAAATTCTAAGAATATTTAATTCTCCTAAAATTCACTAGGAGTTTATTCAATCACTAATTGATGAAGTAAGTTTCATCGGAAATTTAAAATAGGAAAACCGTGAAATTTTCATGGGTTAAAACTTATTATTATTATTATTATTTCTTTTAATTTCTGGTATATACTTGTTTCTTTCAGGGTCCTAGGGTCAAAAATGGAATCATGACATTTTCCACTGAGAATTCTTTGTGAAAAAAGCAAAGAAAAACAAACTAAGATCACCCACATTTTAAATTAATAAAGCCCTTCGTAATGTGTGAGCTGAGCTTGTGAATATTTTTCTTTATAGCTCGGGGTACCATGAATCTCTTCACTGAGTCTATGGGAACCTTCTCCAATGAATCTGAGGTCTCCAACTACAACTGGAATTGTTGATGCCCTCGTGGGGCACATTTTTCAGATATCGATTTCAAGGTCTTTGTACTTTGATAGGTTTTGAAGATCTTTAATGATACATTACAGTGTCCATGGAATGTTGTTGTTGTTGTTGTTGTTGTTAACAACAACAACAGCAACAACAACAACAACAACAACAACAATAATAATAATGATAATAATAATGAGAGGCATGATTGGAATTACAACGAGAATGACGTGTTTTTCGAAGCTCCTGAAAATTTAACGTTTTCTTTTTCTTTTTTGCTTCAAAAACAAAAAGGAAAACCCCGAAAAACAACCCATAAGGGAAGGTCTGTTGCATTATGAGTTCGCGAAGGGACCCTGACAGTCTTCGGAACCCTGTTCTGTAAAAGACCGTTACAACTATGTGACGGTTAACTTTGGATGGACTTTTGAACCCGTGCATCACTCGTGGGAACAATATGAGAACAAAAATTCGAACCAAAAAGTCCAGTATGGCGCTTGCAGTTGATAAACAAGGAGTCCCTCTCTCAGGAGGGAACCTACCTGAGTTCAAATCATCTGACATACGAATAAACTCCTACACAGATAATAAATATTCAGGTCCTCACTACCGGGATATTCCTAGTGATAGCCCTGCGAATTCTTCAACTAGATACACACCCATTCATTTAAAGAAAAATTAGGAAAAATGTTCATGTGTGGACGACAAAATCTTTATGACTGCATTATATGAAGCGTTGCACACAAAGCAGAAATACATAATTCGCCAAACCGGATATCTGGCGGTAAAAGATTGAATAAGGAATTAGAAAGTACACTGACGAAAATAAACTAGCCAATGTAAGAAGGTACATTATGAGAAATAACCGATTGAGAGATATGCTGAAATTAAAGAAATCAAAAGAACTGCAACCAGAATAGGTGAATAAATAGAACATGAAGGGGAAGAAAAAATGCACCTAAAATGTACTAACATCACACATACCACATATCATAATAAAGAAAGCGAGGTACGCACCAATCACTGTGAAGATATTGCTGAAAATTTAGAAGAGTTGTAAAGACGTAAGCTCAGTCGCTCACAAGCCTGCAATAAAACGAGTCCAAAACACATTGAACCGAATTATTTTACGGAAATCAAGAATAGTATACAAGAAGCCAAGGAAGAAATTATGAGACATATAAGTGAGACACCAAATATTGAAATGGAGGAACGAGAATAATTCTTAAAATTACAACCAACAAAACCTAGACTCAAAACTATTAAACTCTACAATGTAGCACTCAGATTAATTCTGGATCAAGTAGACAAACATATAAGTCTCAATCAAGAAATATATGCATCAGCAATAGCAGTAACTAAAAAAAAATATCAAAAAACAAAGTAAAATAAAGCATTATCACAGACAGGACGATTCTCTTTGGAAAAGAAAAAAGGAAGAAGAAATTAAAAAAAACAACAACTTAGAAGTGAATTATCGGAACTCGATTAACTGACAAGATGAATAAATGTGAGGACTTCAAAAAGCAAAAAAGTCAAAATAATATAAAAATTAAGAATGAAAATGAAGCCCTATTAGCTAAAGGAAAAATAAAGCGAATTATGCAACTGAAGAGATTATGCAAGTTGGAATTATAAATAAAAAAGAACACAACAACACAGTCAAAAAAATCCCTGGAAATCCCAGCTTAAGACAAATACAACAAATTTCTTGATAAGTACAGACCACACACTAAAAAAAAAATTAGGTTCACGTAATGCCAGTGATGTTGTGCGTCCTTCTACTACCCCAGTATTTTCTGATACAGGCAATCTTCGCTGAAAAATGTCTGTCTTCAGATTCTCCACAACATTTTAGTTCAGCATGGCCGCTGAAGAATATTCTATAAAGAACGACCTGGGGAAAACCGAGACGAAACAGAACATCTTCACTTTGATCAACAAACAAAATAGATATTACTTTCGTTTACTGGGGAACTTTAATGACAGAAAACTGAAAAGATTCCGATAAAGATAAAATTTAAGAAAGAAATTTATGAAAATCATCATAGATTAACGATAACGTATTTAGAAAGTTAAATATCCGTTGATTTTCTATTTTTGTATTTATTTGCGATAAAAGGAGAAAGTTTTTTCAGAGAAAGATAACAAACTAGAAAGATAGATATACGCACTTCACACACAAACAGGTACTATTTTTTGTGATGTTAACGAACACTCATTGTCACTTTCGTAATGCTCGTTTTAGTAGAGACTTTGTAATCGAAGATACAACAATACTAACGCCGTTGAACAAGACTGGTGTCAGGCGCCTTCAAATAACACTCGCACTAATAGTACTTGCTCGATAATACCTGCTTGAAAAGTAACTACCGAATAGTAATCCGTACAGTGATCAGTATAGATGAATAGTGTAAAAAATGTGAATAGTAACCACTGAATAGTGATCCGAATTGTAATCCGTATAGTAATCAGTATAAGGAAATATTATAGTGGATAATATAGAGAATAGCGATCCGTATAGTAATAGAGGATAGAGTAGAAATGATGGTCAATTAGACACCACGCTAATTCAAATATATACATTTCCATTACGTGATTTACTTATTAAAAATGGGATCGCCTGTCTTTGCTCTCTGGGGATCTGTGTTCAAACTCCATTGTCGGCAGCGACACTTTATTCCTTTATAACACTATCTATATATCTATGGTACTTCGACATGATATAATGATTAGTAAGCTTGTATCACCAGACCAATAGTTCGATCTTAACTGAGTGTCCATACATCTGCCCTTATGCTACAAATAAGTTATGTTTAGTAAGTTTGTATATATATATATATATATATATATATATATATATATATATCGCTACATATATATGCGTATAAGGTGCATTTCAGCAAAGATAATTCAGTCAAACGTG
>OZ010593.1:16152617-16175117 GCA_963932145.1 Acanthosepion lycidas | reverse complement strand
TATATATATATATATATATATATATATATATATATATATATATACGCACACATACACACAGGAAAATATATAGTGATATTCTAAGCGCTCCTTAGATGTGGCACAAGGCTGAAATATGGATCACCCAGTGAGGATCAAACTTACTACTCAGTCGTAATTGTTCTAGCGAGACAAGCTTGCTAATGATTTCACCACTCCGAGGTGCTCTAATGATTTTCTAATTGTAGCTTAGATGTGGCACAATGCTGAAAGTATGGAGCACCCAGTGAGGATCAAACTCACTACTCAGTCGTAATTGTTCTAGCGAGACAAGCTTGCTAACGATTTCACCACGCGGAGGTGTCCAAAACACACACACACGTGTGTGTGTGTTTTGTATATATATATATATATATATATATATATATATATATATATATATATATATGTGTGTGTGTGTGTGTGTGTGTGTGTGTGTGTGTGTGTGTGTGTGTGTATAGGAGTTATTGAGTGGGGAGGAACAATTAAAAAAGACATATCTTAGGGAACGAAAAGAATCGAAAATTAATCAAGATAGTAGATAACGATTGATGGGATTTAAATTTTTGAAGATCAAAATTTGCTGAGAAGCTGTGAATTGATGGGAGATTGCAGCCAATCAAGTACCGCGTTTCAATTCATAAAGTCTAGGTATCGTAGGGAAGAGATCATCGGATCGATTTCCATGAAAGTATTTATAGAAAAGCCACCTGGAAGCTAGTTTACTATGGTTGAAAATTGAGTGAAGTGATTGAAGCTGAGAGGCCAGGTCATGATCAATAATATTGCTGATTCTTCCTCGCATTTTATCAAGAATCTCTAAACAAACAGCAACGAGCCAGATGTGGCAGTAACATACGAAGCATGGACGAATGATTGACTTATTAATATGCAAGATAGATTCAGGAGAGAAAAATGTCTCGTATGACACAATGAACCGACTTTCTTAATAACAGTCCTAACAATGGAATCAATATAGCCTTTCCACTTCCTATCAGCCGAGGATGTTGGATCAAGAAGGCGCAAGGAGTCACTCTATTAGACGTTTGCATCAGCCATGCTGTTGAGAGACAGGAAGAGGTGTTTCAGGTGATTTATAGAGAGAAGTTTCATTTTGGAGGTGTATATTTAACAAGCCATTCCTTTTCACAGTTAACGGAAGATCACTTTTTTTTAAATCATCTACCAAATTCACCTAACCGAATTGATCAGATATATTAACGAAAGGTGTAAATGGTTCCGTCATCAGCATAGATCGCAAGCTGACAATGATGTCCGCTTAGTATAAATGGTCATTTAACACTGTGAATGTTGGAGCAATAAAAATGTTACTTGGAATATGTGCATATACCACGTGTAACAGCAAAATTGTGCAACTACATAATTGAAATGTTTAATATCTACAAAAAGACTAAACTATTTGAATTTCTTTTTTCCAGGTTCTAAGATAAGACATTTAGCCATCTTCATACCATTTGTGATAGGAATCGCTGAAGAAAATATTTGAGTTATTCAGCTCGAAAGAGAACATGTTACATTTTTTTTTCTTTTTTTTTGCCAGACCCACTATGTCTTCCTAACTGAGCAATGAGGTGAGGAAAAAGATTATCCAGTCCCTCCGTAATGGCACCAACATTCATACTGTCGCTTCTATCATCAATGCTCATTCAAGAACCATCACGAGAACGGTGAATAAGTCTGAAAAAGAGGGGACATTAGAAAGTAAAACTGGAGCAGGAGGTTACAATAGGAAGCGGGATCATCATTCCAACTTAAAGCTAAGGAAATCAATTAGAAAAGATCCAACTCAATCCATATGATTTTTGGCACGCGAGAGAGGAGTTTCAGCTATGACTGTCCAAAGAGCAGTGTAAAAAGACTTGAAAATTAAACTGAAACATGTGAGGCAACTTGTTACTCCAAGACCGAAGTTAGAAGTTTAGAGAGGATGAAGATCATCTTGAATATGTTGGACAATGAGTTTGGAATAATATATATATATATATATATATATATATATATATATATATATATGAACTTTATTTCAATCCTTCATGAGTTTCCGATCCTTAGCTCTGATTAATTACAGATGAACGTCATTTTCGTTTATGATCAATTTCATCAGGATTCTTCTGTTAAGTTTGGAGAGTAATTATACATTATTATTTATCAAAGTAGAGCCCAAAAGTCTTATAAAAACTTCGGAGAATTCCAATAAGATATCTTTAATTATTTCTAAGTTCCAAGTTCAAAGGCTATTCTAACAAATGGACAATTTTGGTTTTAGATCATGGATGACCAACCTGTGGCGCATGCGCCATTAATGGCGCATTGGATGCTTACAAGTGGCGCATTGCATCCTTTTGATGAAAAGAAACTAAGCCATTTCTACTCATTCATTTCAGTGACTTTATATTTATTGCACATTCAAATAAATAGATTTTATTATAACTTTAAAATATGTCCAAATTACAACAAGGAAGTGAATGAAAGGAAAATGAATGTTTGTGTGGCGCATTTAAATTAATCGTACAAAATATTGGCGCATGGTATCAAAAGGTTGGCCACCCCTGTTTTAGATGATTTGGACAATTTTGCTGTTACACCTCTTATATGCAATGTACTGTGTGTGTGTATGTTTCTTTGTCATATTTTAGAAGTGAACATGATACAGAATAGTAATTCTTTTTTTTTTTTTTTTTAAGAAATGTGTTTTATTTTTGTAGGTGAATGGGATAAAATACCCTCTCTAGGGTCTTCTTTCTCATGTGACCGTTTTTTTAATGTTGGGTATGTTTTTGCCATTTCGTGTAATATGATATTTAACTTATTTAGCTAAACCGTGAGATGTTTGTACATTTAAGCAATCATTCATCACATATAGGTAATTGTCTTAATCCCCACTCGAACTTTAATCGCCTTTGGCAGATTGTAGATACTAGCTTTGAATATAATTATTTTTTCAGTATTATCGGAAGAGGAAAAGGATATTTGTTTCAAAATCCTGGTAAGTAAACAGTAAAGTAAATAGTTTTACTCGATTGCACTATTTCGAAAAATGGCCAAGCCCTGCGCGTCCTACTTCTCGACTACGTGACAAGGGGAGCCTGTTTGGAAACCCCGGGTAATACTTGGTGACCCTCGCTATGAGATCAACATTTTCTTTTTTCTTTCTATATTTACATAAGTTACAAAGTAAGCTAAATCCGTGAATTTTTTATACTTATCCTAAACCTCGAAAAATACTATATAAAATTTACAAGGATCCAGTGACAGGACTCAAAGAGTGTGAGTTCAATACCCGGTTAAGGCAGTGGAGAACTTTCAGAGGGAAATTAACAGGAGATAACTGACATCCATTAAACATAGCACGTGGAACTAGAACAGTCTACCCCAGTGAGCGAAATAAAGGGTTCAGTTCGACATTCCAACCACCTGAAGAAGGTCGGTGCGTACAACGGCCAAAACGTTGTAATAAATATGGCGACAAAGATGAGGACAACAGTCCGAATAATGTACATAATACCTCATCTCGGAAATATAGACAGATAATAAAATTCACTATTTTTATCCATAATGTTGAATATGTTTTAAATTATTTAATATTTTAGCAAGAAAACTCAAAAGTTGATCATAAGAAACTACCGCAAAACTTTGTTGATTTATTAAAATTGGCATGTCTGTAATTTATATTTCGATACACTGTATTCATTCTCAATTTTAAATGTTCACCTATATTACTTATGATACAATATTGGACATATTTAGATTATAATAAAATTTGTATTGTATATGGATACTACCTTATGAAAATTGAGAGACTGGAGTGGGAGACAAGGTATCATAGATTCAGGGGACATGCTACCCTTACACTTGTGATAACGACTAATTGTCTTAACCGATACTAATGTAATTGAAGTAATCATTTAATGAAAATATTGACAATTAAAACAGTCTAAATCTGCTTTAAGTAACTTTACGAAAACTCGAAAGAGTAATTTTACGACGAAGATGTACAAACTTGTTTCTCATGCTTTGGCTGAGATTGAAATTTAAATATTAGGTTGGTGCAAAAATAATGACATAATAGTGTCGTTTTTTGACGTTAAAAAAACGACATTATTACGTCATTATTTTTGCACCACCCTAATAACATTATCACGTCTAATTCTTCTAATTACTAATGCATTTTTCTGTTATTTTTTTTTAGATCATTTCGGCTTTTATTCTGCGGATAAAAATCTAATGTATGAAATTCTAAGTTTAGTTTTTATAGCTACAACGTAAAAATAACAATATTGTTTTTGTTTTTTTTATTTAAATTCATTTCCCTGCAAAGCAGTCAAGCCACTAAGACGCAAGTGGTTACTGAGTGGAAAAGAATATAAGAAAAAGAAAACATTATTATTATTAAGGAACAAGAACAATAAAAGAACAGAAATTTAGAAGACAGAATAGAACGATTGTCATTTATGTTTAAATGTTTGAAGATGAAACTTGTCTAGAAAGCAAGAAGACAGAGGAGTACTCGACGAACGAGAGGTGTGGGAGAATAAACTTTTAGAATAGAATGGTTACATGTAGACATTTAAAGTGTAAAATGTGATCTTGCCAACAATATGGTCCTGCGCTTAAGCTCATAAAGTTTATATACCATAGAGTAAAGTTCATCAAAACAATTACATACAAATATTTACAGAAACGGTAAATAGAATCTACGTTATGGTGGTACGAAAGAGACTGTAGCCGAGATGTCAAATCAGGATCATTAATATTGCTAATACTTTGCATTTTATCAAGAATCTCTAAATATACAGCAAGAGCAACGGTCGTAGAAATGTGACTGATAATGCGATATAAGGTAAGCATCAATGACATTGCAGATACTTGTTAGGGCACCTTGCCGTGTTGAAATGGTGAGCAAACTTATCGCGCTAGATCAGTTAACACTGAAAAGTGAGTTCGAACCTCACTAGTTGCCCCAGACTTTCGTCCTAATTCCACACCTAAGCTACGCTTAGAAAATCATTAAGGCACCTCAGCGTGGTGTAATGGTTAACAAGCCTGTCTCGCTAGATCACCTAGGATTGAAAAGTGAGTACGATCCTCACAAGGTGCTCTATACTTTCGTCCAAATTCCACATCTAAGCTCCGCTTAGAAAATCATTAGGGCATCTCTGCGTGGTGTAATGGTTAGCAAGCTTGTCTCGCTAGATCAGCTACGATTAGAAAATCCTTAGGGTACCTCTGCGTGATGTAATGGTTAGCAAGCTTGTCTCGCTAGATCAGCTAGGACTGAAAAGTGAATTCGATCCTCACTAGGTGCCCCATACTTTCGGCTTTGTGCCACATCTAAGCTACACTTAGAAAATCATTAGGGCACCTCGGCGTGGGGTAATGGTTAGCAAGCATGTCTCGCTAGATCAGATAGAACTGAAAAGTAAATTAGATCCTCACTAGGTGCCCCGTACTTTCGGACTTATGCCACATCTAAGCTACGCTTAGAAAATCATGAGGACATCTCGGCGTGGTGTAATGTTTAGCAAGCTTGTCTCGCTAGATCAGTTAGGACTGAAAAGTAAATTAAATTCTCACTAGTTGCCCAATATTTTCGTTCATGTGCCACATCTAAGTTCCGCTTGGAAAATAACCATTGCAAATTATTCTGATTTTATCAGCGAGCGCTACATATATAACAGGTGCACCAGACCTTATAGGGCAGCAATATTGTACGTGTGGATGAATGGTAGACTTATATGTAAAATAGATTCTGGAGAGAAAAATTGTCTGCCAAGACACAGGAAAGCTGTAATCAAAAGTTACTGGCTTCATAGATAAATGAACATTTAACATTTAGTTTCAATTATTTTAATTGTTTTCGTTTAACTCACGGGGGAGAAAGAACGAAATAACCGTGTATCTTAATTACAGTGTTATTTTTTTAAGCATTGAACATAAACATGAAAATGCTGTTAAGAGATTGCTATTTAATAAGCACAAAGCAATTTTCGAAATTACTTAAATATATCGTTATTAAGTGGCACGTCGAAAGAGGGTCTAAAAAGACAACGAATTAACAGATAATATTGATGACGATAGAAATTATTAAAAAAAGAATCAAATAAGGAAACTAAAGCAGTGGACATTACTCTGAAAGAAAAGAAAAAATATAATATTAATGAGTGCGTATATGAATGATGTCTTTCGTGCAAGAATTCATCAATACGAAATATCGACAATTACGGATCATTTTCCCGCCTTGTACATATAACCAGGGTTAATTAGCTTTCTGTACGCTGTAATTAGTTAATTTAATAGGCTTAAATTGCAATAAAACTTTTGAAGCCGACGCAGAGTTGAAAATAGATCTGTAACTTCGTGGCGCACGTACTAATTAAATTCTCTGTATTGTTTGGATTCAGAAAGAGCGTGAAGCCTTAAGTGACTGACTGATTGATGCGAAGAGAATGGATGATGAAAGCGGGGATGAATGAGAAATGGTGAAAGGAAATAAAAAGAAAGAATGTCTTGAAATCCAAAAGAACAAGAAAGGAAACAAATGCGACTGAATGGCGCATACGTGAAGAAAGAACTGTTAGGTAATTCAGAAAACAATGCTCGATTTTAGAATACGGCGTTTAATTCTGTTCTAACATCTTATGATAATAGCTGCACAAAACTATATTACAACGAAGTTAATCAATGTCGAACTTGGTCAGTACCTAGATGTTGACCGCTAGCGATTACCAGGTGCAATAAGTTTGGATGTGTGGCTGGTGTACTGGATATTAGCTCGGAATTGTTAATCCGAGGGCGAAGTCCCAATTCCTGTTGGGTTCGTTATATTCACTTAGGCTTGGGAAAGGAATGGATCCATTGCTTCTACTCCACCAGGTATAGGCTAATTTATTAATATTTACATCACTAAAGCATTACAATATCAAAATATATAATATTTTCTGGTTTACAAAAGAGTCTTATGCCGTAGTAAACGAATCAACAAATCAAGCAATGTAACTGAAAACATTATATACCATTTATTTAAAAATGAAAAAAAAGGGGAGATATATTTACGTTTTTTTTTTGCATGAGTTTAAGCATGGTCTTTATGCTTCACAATGCTTTCTTGCAAGAATTCAAGCATGGTCTTGATGCTTGGCAATGATATTTTGTATGTGATCAAGCATGGTCTTGATGCTTCACAATGTTTTTTTTTTTTTGCGTGAGAACAAACATAGCATTGATGCTTCACACTTCTTTTTTTCTGCATGAGGTCAAGCATGGTCTTAAGGCTTTATAATGTATTCTTGCAAGAGTTCAAGCATGGTCTTAATGCTTCACAATGCTTTTTGCATGAGATCAAGCATGGCTTTAATGCTTCACATTGTTTTTTTCATAAGTTCAAGCACAGTCTTAATGATTTACAATGTTTTGTTTTGCATGACATCACGCATGGTTTTGATGTTTCACAATGCCTTCTTGCAAGAATTCAAGCATAGTCTTGATACTTTACAATGCTTTTTTTGCAGGAGAACAAGCGTGGTCTTATGCTTCTCAATGACATTTTGCATGTAATCAAGCATGATCTTGATGTTTCACAATGTTTTTTTGCGTGAGAACAAGCATGACCTTGATGCTTCACAGTGCTTTTTGTTGCATGAGATCAAGCATGGTCTTAATGCTTCACAATGCTTTTTTGCAAGAGTTCAATCATGGTCTTAATGCTTCACAATGCTTTTTGCATGAGGTCAAGCATGGTTTTAATGCTTCACATTGCTTTTTTTCCTGATAATAAGAATGCACTTACTGCTTCACAATGTTTTTTTGCATGGCATCAAGCATAGTTTTGATGCTTCGAAATGCTTTTTTGCATGAGTTCAAGCATGGTCTTTATGCTACACAATGTTATTTTTTGCATGAGAAGAAGCATGGTCTTAATGCTTCACAATGCTTACTTGTAAGAATTCAAGCATGGTCTTGATGTTTTACAATGATTTTTGCACGAGAACAAGCAGGGTCTTATGCTCAAGCATGGTCTTGATGCTTCACTTTTTTTTTTCGCGTGAAAAAAACTATGGCCGTGATGCTTCACACTGCTTTTTGTTGCATGAGATCAAGCATGGTCTTAATGCTTCCCAAACTGCTACCAACGTTAACAGAGCTTGGGGTAAAGAATCGACATTTTGGTCGCACAGTGTGGAGTAGAATTTCATGAAACTATAAGAGGTTAGTTAATAAAATTTTTATTAATACTTTCACAATAACCGATCGAATTGTGTTATTTCTGTATGTGTGAGATTCACCGAGGGTAACATTTTGGTTTCTATAGGGCGCCAATGCGGTATGAAGCCCACTTTTTGGGTATGCGTTTTTGCTTCTGGAATTCTCACGTGAAATAGAGAAACTTGTTATTGAATTCGGTGAGAAAATAAGCCGTTTTCATTAATTCAACTTCAATATAAACTGATGCTTTGTTATTCGTTAGTTTCTTTTTAATAGCTTAATTACCTTATCTATAAGTTCATTATCGCTTGTGTATGGAGATTGACTTTTTAATAACAGGAGAAATATACATATAATAATAATAAACAAATCAATACTCGTCTCATCTTTCAGTTGCATAGTGAAGCGTTATGCTTAAGTATCTACATATATATATATATATATATATATATATATATATATATATATATATATGTGTGTGTGTGTGTGTGTTTGCATAATTTATGTATCTGCGCATTATATAGTTTGTGGGTTAGTCGGCTATTAACACAATAAATAAGTAAATAACAATAATATCAGAATAAGAAGATGAAAAAGAATAGTGATCACATTAATGAAATACACAATAACGTATATCATCTCTACTTGTTTCTCTGTTACTTAGAGAAAAACGCCATCTTAATTATCTCACTGTCCGACACAGTTAATAGAAACCCGAGATAATGTTCAGAAAACCAGCCTGCGTTTCTGCAAATCTGCAGGGGAAATCAATAATCCCGTGTCCTGACATCTAGCTGAATTCCGATCTGAAATATTCGCCGTAAAATTTTCGTTCTATCTGATTAACATCTGGAACGAAGTGCGCTGGCAACGAAGGAGCTTATATTGATAAAAAATAAACTTTTCTGTAAATAATTTATTTTCTATGAAACATTAATACACCTATGCGTATTATTTTATGAAACATTAATATACCTATGCGTATTATTTTATGAAATATTAATACACCTATGTGGAAAAAGTTCTATGGTTGCACATATTTATGAAGATGTTATATACCGTACGGACACTAATACAGAACACTAATTTGCATGTCCCAACCATCATAAATACGATAGACACTATGGTAATTGGGGGAAATATGCTAATAGTCCATCTCTAGCATTTATTCTAAAGTCATTTTTTTAGACCGTTTTTCCCCAGACAAGGTTAAAATAACACTCGAACGCAGGGTTTTACGAGAAGTGAAAGTGAAAGAGAAAGACAGTGAGAAGACTAATAATAGTGAGGATTGTGGAAAGGGAAAAAAAGAAATGGCGATTGGTGTTGCATTTAAGTTGTTAAAGATTGTAGTTATCAGGGAAGCAAAACATCGGAAGGGGATTCCACAGGTGTGAAGTGCGAGAAAATAACTTTGAGCAGGAGTGGCGGTTGCATTTAGATCGTTCAACAGTAAAACGGTGAGACCTAGAAGCCATTCTAGCAACACGATTAAATCCATGTAGTCCGTGCACCAGAAGAAAAAAAAGCTCATCCGAGCAGTTGCCATGGAAATATTTGTGGAACAGACAGAAGGAAACGATGTCACGTCAGTGAGAAATTGACTGGATATGAGATGCACTGGTCAGGATCGTTTGTATTGCAGACTATTTGAATTTTGTCAAGAATCTCGAGATCTACAGTAGGAGCACGAAATCATACATGGCTACAGTAGACAATACTCAGGGTTAACCTGGGAACATCAGCAATTAAGAGGTGGTTCCAAGGTCCTCAAAAGCTTCTGATCAGAGGCCTTGCTGTTGGACGTTGTTTATCCTCTTGCCCAGGAAGCGGATGTAGTTTATGATCATACATAGGGCGGGACACGGAGAGGAATCTGCAAGAATTCCTACAGAAGTTAGTGAAGTAAACGCAGATGTAGTTTATCGTCATACCCAGGACAGAAGGACGCAGAAAAAATTAAACAAAAAAATGAAGTACCTTGTCAGTCTTTTTTAATGAAACTTCATATATATATATATATATATATATATACATACACACACACACACACATATATATATATATATATATATAAGACAAACTCGGATGAGTTCCACCACGGAATATGTGATCGAGCGGCACTATATCGAGTCTGATTCGCTACCACTTCGTCTCCGAGCCCAGTTGGTATAACGTTTGCCTGATAACGTAAATGTCCGGGTTTCAATTCTCGGTAGTTGATGCGCACTGCTGATCAGTCCAAATATAGGACGAAATGCCTTTCTACATTCTGTTGTGGTTTCTTCTAGACTCGATGAATTACTTAATTATAATTATCTGAAATCCTCCTAATTTCTATCACTTATATATATATATATATATATATATATATATATATTAGGTTGGTGCAAAAATAATGACGTAATAATGTCGTTCTTTGACGTTAAAAATAGGTCAAAAAACGATATTATTACGTCATTATTTTTGCACCAACCTAATTGTCTCGCCCCAAGCAAGTCGACAATGCTACTACAGCGCAGTGGGTTGCAATGATTAAAAGTGAGTGAGAGTAGACTAAATATAGGGGGGGGGGGTTGAGGAAAGGATAAAAAAAGAAACCGGGCTCAAGAACATGGTGACTGACATTTCCTTTAAAGTTTTGTAGTTGTAAGGGGAGCAAGAGATCGGAAGGGTGGTCCACAGACGAGAAGTGCGAGACAAGGAATTATTACAGTAGATGCATCGGTTGCATCTAGCTCGTTCAACAGTGAAACGGTGAAACGTACTTGCCAATTTAGTAGCACGCTTAAATTCATATATTACTTACCTTTTTCGTTAGTCCATCTCATGAATGGACGGGCACCATGATAAAATTGACCAGTTTCAAACAAAAAATAAAAATCTTCTACCAATAATGCCAAGTAGGACTTATGATAAATCTTTGAAAAACAGAAACTATGATCCAAAATTGGAATGAGAGCAGTCATGACATCTACCCTAATCCCCTAAAAAGATTCTGAAGGCAGATTTAGCAAATACCAAACTCTTCAATTACCCGTTTGTATGGATCAGTTATAACACATTTGTAGGAGATATGGAAATCGACTACGGAATAGGCGGGGTTAGGGGTTGTTTCGCACAAATATTTCATATAGATGTCATGCATAGCAACGAAATCCATTTAAACACTTCGATGACTGATGCTACAGAATGACAAAGAACTTTACCAGATAACAGGAACCACATCAGCTGAGTATATTCAACATCAGCATGAAATAAAATGTAGAGTATACGTAAAACAGAGAAAATAATGATATAATCAAGATGTCGACGTTTCACGCAACTTGAAATAAAATGGTAGAAGGGAAGCCCCCCCCCCAATCCATACCAGAACCAGATAGTAATCGCTCTTTAGCTGTCTCTAACGTTCAAATCTTTAGAAGAATGTCTCAGAGGATCTTATTGTATGTATTTAATGCCTTAAGAAACACTCTTGCTGGTAGCTGTTAGGTTGGTGCAAAAATAATGTCGGTTTTTGACGTTACAAAATACGTCAAAAAACGACATTATTTATGCACCAAACTAATACTTAACCAAAATCATTCCCATACTGTTTTTATTTCCCTGAGGCGAAAAATGGCGCTTAAGTTACTTACGCCTGAAAGGTTACGTTTTATCAGATTTAATCTATCATACCTATTTTTGCAGGTACGTTTTCTAAGCAATGATGAAACCTTAAATTATATCATAAGAGTAAACTTGCCTTTTACACACTGCGTATGAATTTGCATGCGCGTATCCCATGTAGTGATTTTTCCAAGCGTAGTTTAGATGTGGCACAAGGCCGAAAGTAGGGGCACCCAGTTAGGATTGAACTCACTACTCAGTCATAATTGTTCTAGCCAGACAAGCTTGCTATCCAGTACAGCACGCCGATGTACTCAAGATTTTCTAAGCGCAGTTTAGATGTGGCACGTGGCCGAAAGTATGGGGCACCCAGTGAGGATCGAACTCACTACTCAGTCGTAACTGTTCTACCGAGACAAGTTTGCTAATCATTACACCGCCTCGAGGTGCCATGCGCGTATCCAATGTATATGCGTTTTTATATGCTGAGTAACATACCGTTTGTATTATATAATCTACACACAAGCATCCATGCACAAACACAGATACACACAATTTGAATAAGTCTGAAACGCGATTTTTTCTATGCTGTGCGAGAGTAAATTACATGTGATTTTTTTTATTTAATCTACACAAAAGGCTACACACACATACACACACACGCGCGCATTTTGAATAATTCTGAAACACGAATCTTGATAAAATCCAGAGAAGGATCTGCAATACAATCGATCCTGACCTGGCATCTCAGTCAATTTCTCAACGACCTTACGTCGCTTCCCTCTGTCTTTTCTACAAATATTTTAATGGGAACTGTGCTGATGAGATTTTGTTCCGTGGTTCCTCGACTAGATATGAATTTAAGCGTGCAACTAGATTGGCAACTAGGTCCCACCGTTTTGCTGTTGAAATAGCTAGACGCAAACGCCACTTCTAATCCAACAGAATTTTTTGGCAATTCCCACATGTGGAACTCCCTTCCATTTTCTTTCTTCTCTGACATCTTTCTTTCTTTTAATTTGCCATATCCTTTCAGGACGTAGGCGATCATGGATCGCCATCTCGCTCTATCCCTTGGAGCTTTCAAGAAGTGCCTTCCCTCTACTTCTTCCTCCAGACAACGTTCTCTCATCCATTTGCTTAAGCGCGCCAGCTATGTCACGCGTTGCTTTCCCTTGTCTCTCTTTCACTCTATTCGACCCGGGTGTATCAGATTCTCCAGGCCCTCCTTCCTCATTATGTGTCCCAGGAACTTCAGCTGCCATCTTCCTGATATTAAGTATAAGCCTACAATCTTCAAAACTTAAAATGCAAAGTCAATCCTCAAATTCTGTTCTGCCGAATAATGTTCCTTTTGATCCTTTGCTCAATCCCCCACATTCTCAGTCTTCTCTTTCACGTTCACTCTCTGTAAACCTCCTACTTTCTAGCGGCACTATCGCTTTGCTTGGGATGAAATGATTAACAAATATATGACCGTAAGTTATATATATATATCTAGCAACGTGTAAATATATTTAAATAAGTATGCATAGTTTACGTCACTTGAATGTGTTATCTATAGCAATGATATTGGTTTCAAATGTGAGTCGAGCTTAAGCAATCAGTGAGCTTAATAAAATTAGCGTCGGTCATCACCTATTTGGTATTTCAATTATCATTGGATACTGCACAGTCTGGCACGTGCATACTTTTCAAACTGTAGATGTTAGCGAAAGATGAACTACCGTATCTTGGTGCTAGGAAGCAATTAATTGTATTTCTGCAATTTCTGGTTCTATTTTTCATTCGTTTCTTTATTTAACCTTTTAAATTCGACCGTAGCAATTTCCCCGACCAAACACTGTATTTAAAAATATGGCCGCCGTCTACAGACCTGTGCGTTTTATATTCTAAAAGTCTATAATAGTTTTGCAAATAAATCACATTTCAAAAGACCTCTCAAAATAAGTTTCCATCGCACTGGGCTTTTGAAGAGGAGTAGAGGTTTATCCCTTGTTTCCTGTTTATTGGGTTTCCAGTTCTTTCTAGACTTCAACTCTATGCTCCCAACCTCTCCGCCCAAACTATGAAATTTAGTAGATAAACTCACACTCCTACATTTGAACAGGAGTAGAAATTTCCCTTCTTCCTTGTTTAGGATTGGGTTCCCGGTTCGTTATAAGGACTTTTCTTTCTCTCTCACAGGTCCTTGCATCTTAGTGGCATCATCGTCTTCCTTGGGGTTAATGGATTAAAAAAAAGAAAATTTTTAGAATCATGAGGCAGGTCACTGTCATGGAAATTAGAGCGAATTAACCATGTTGCTAACAGTAGAACTCTCACGTGTATTCAAACATAAACCGGCCACAGCAAAGTAAATATTTGTCTCCAACGAAAAGGATCTAGATAGAATAAAAGGTTTCGAGAGCAAAATCGCCCAAATTTGTTAAGTGAGACGTGATAAATAAATTGAAATAGATTAATCTAAAATAGAATTCTCTACAAGAGGATGCCTACAATTTTTCTCTTCGACCAGTGAATCTTTCAAATAGAAAGAAAAACTGATATTTGGAGGGATTTTCGAATAGGCTGTGTTGGTTAATGTCATGTGATATCAACACTTGTAAGGATATTTTGTATCGAAATCATCATTTTCCATTATTATATTTAAATCTATATGGATTTACCTGATTTGTGAATGGCAAAATATTGTTTGTTTATATTTCAGACTTTAATTTACTTGGTTCGAGAATAAGTTAATATAAGTCGTTTGTATTTTTGCCTATAAAAATTTATTTGATTCAGTAATAAGTGAATATTAGTCGTTTATATTTTAGCTTATTAGCATTTGGTTTGCTGAACAGCGAATAATTTTTCAACCCTAAAACGGCTTTCCCACAGACGAAGCTTCGCAAGCCTTTCCCTATTCTATCGTCATTGCTATAGAAAATGTTCAAACGAACTACATTCCAGAGTATCATAAATTCAAACTTTTTAGCTAGGCGTCACCACACCACGTACGCATAGTCGAATCACCCTCATTCCTTCCATATTCAAATGGTGAGAAGGAAAATCCGATGAAACCTCTTCTTTCCGAGTACAGCTACTCTATGGCAGAGTCTTCCTAGAGGATGCTTCCGCGATGACCTTAAACTCTTCAAATCGAAGTCCAACCGTTATTTCTCCTCATAATCTTCATATTTTCTTCTCTTATGTCTACAGAGTAACCTCATTGAGTAAACATCTACCTGGAGTGGCTCTTGCGTTTGTATTAAGGCTATCATTTATTAAATATATTATATGGATAATGAGCATACTTGGCTGATTGTATGGTTAACTATTAAAATAGTTAATACTTAATAATCTCTAAATATTATATAACATTTTTGTATATATTTTTGTAATCATTTCACACAAAGCAAGGCAATAAAGTCTCTAAGACGCAAGAGAGTACTGAGTACTAGAGTATATAAGAAAAGCAAGTATTAAGGAGAAAGGTCAATAAAAGAATAAGAATTAAGGAAACAGAAGATAACTATGGGCATTACATTTAAATTTTTTTTTACATTCCATGGGATTGGGAAACACCGAAACTATTAATTACAATGAAAAACAATGAAATTGTGGAATTACCACGGGTACCGCTAGTCATATAACAAGTGTGCTTGTCCATCCATTTGTTAATTATTTCATTCGCACGACCTTTACGACTTGCCAATATGTCATAAATAATGAACTCTTTCGTTTTTGGCCGCGTGGAAAGACAAATGTATTATGAGAGACGCTACTTGGTTTCAATGAAAGAAAGAAAGATAGAAGTATTTAACATCCCTTGCTAATACCTCATACATAAAGGGCTATTCGGTTTTGATCGCGGGAGAAGACAAATGACACATCAAAGACGCTACTTGGTTCCAGTCTGAAGATGAAAGAAAGGGAGACAGATGTGTTTAATGTCTGTTTCACTGAAATGGAAAAAAGTTAGAAATTACAAATTTTTACATTTGTATCCCCTTACTTCTTCAAATGACGACCGGCATTCACATTTGCGATTTTCATTGAAATATTTTCTTAAATTTGTTAAGCACAAATATTCAACGATGCGTCAGGGAAATTTCTACGGATATTTTATTGCCGTAGAACTTGTTATGTGTTCAGTTAATCATCGACTTAAGAATTAGAAAAACCATGAAATGTTCCCTGGTTAAAAATAATGAAAAGAAATTTTATCATAGAATTGGAAAACTGTGAAATATTATTATGGATTTTATTACAGAAATATTATTTATTATAAAATTCCAAACTATGGAAAGACAGGCCAAGAATAAATACAAATATACAAGTTCAATGTTATTGAGATAAATGAGTTACAGTTCTTTGAAATATCTTTTGTTTTTACAGAATTTTTCTCGTTTGCTTGGGAACTTGTTTAGCTGTCCAAGAAATTCTGTCGTTGTTGAATTATTAATCGTAGTCATATTACACAGCCCAAGTTCGGTGTGTACTATTCCCAGATCCCGAGACCAGGGCCTCAAACCTCATTGGGGACCCCCTGCAGTGCTGTGACGCTCGCTATTTTCCATCATTTGGTTTTTATTTTATATCAACATTTGTATGCGGTATAAGTCAAACTAAACACAACTGACTATTAAAAGATTTTTTTTTCGGATTTTGATGTCATTCTACAGTCATTATATATATATATATATATATATATATATATATATATATATATATATATATATATATATATATATATTTGTCTAAATCCGTGAATGTTTTTGCTCATGCTAAATCTCGACAAAAACATTGTATAACGTTCACTGTTATATATATATATATATATATATATATATATATATATATATATATATATATATATATATATATATATATAAAACACGTTTCATTAAATAATATAGACAAGTGTTGTCTATTTATTTTATGTAAATTCTTTTCATAACATCTGATAAGTTTAATAACATTATCATTGAATGATGAAAGAAATTCACAATATTTAATTAAACGTGTATGAATGAAATGATGCTGCCTAAATACACACACACACACACACAATATATATATATATATATATATATATATATATCCATAATGTTGAAGTGTTAAAATTATACATTTTAACAAGAAAACTTTCAAGTTCATGTTAAAAATTGCCGCAAAAATGGTTGATTAGTTTAAGATGGGATGATCTATTATGATATATCTCTAATAATTTGTATCTAGATATATTAGACTACAATAAAATTTGTACTTCATATAAATAATACTTGACGAAAATTCTGTTAGAGTGGGGGATCCCGTATCATTCATTCGAGGGGCGGACACGATACGCTTACACTGGCCCTGATAACGGTTACTTTATTTTTGGAAGATATTTAAGTACAAATATAAAATATATTTTAGAGAGTACCGCAAAAATTGTTGATTTGTTTAAGATGCAATGATCTATTACGATATATCTCTAATAATTTGTATCTTGATATATTAGGCTGCAATAAAATTTGTATTAGGTTGGTGCAAAAATAATGACGTAATAATGTCGTTTTTTGACGTCAAAAAAACGACATTATTACGTCATTATTTTTGCACCAACCTAATATTTCATATAAATACTACTTCATGAAAATTCTTTTAGAGTGGGGGATCCTTGATTCGGGGGAAACGATATTCTTTCACTGGCCTTGATAATGGCTACGTTATCATTTGAAGATATTTAAGAACAAATATGAAATATATGTTAAAAGTACCGAAAAAAAGATGTTGATTTGTTTAAGATGGCTGCTCCATTATGACATGTCGCTAATAACTTGTAGCGAGACACGTTTTATTTATTTTCACTTTTTCTAGTAAAATTGTTACATCTATAGTGTACATAATTAGTTTAATAAAACTTATATTTTATATGAATACTACCTTATGAAAATTGGGATATAGTAGAATGTGTGACACCATATAACAGAATCGAGGTGACGCATCATAGATCCGCTGGAGGTGTGTACGAGACCCTTGCACCGGCTCTGACACTGCCTTCTGCATGAAAATGTTTTATTTTGCACGCAAACAGACTATAGATATTTAAGGCTTATTTGCAACAGACACTTACTTGAAATAATATTGCATTGATTTTCCTTTTCGTTAGACTTGCAATGACTTACCTGCAAAATAAAAAGAATGGAATGTAATTAACAAATCGATTATTTATTAGAATTAAAATAAAGTCGTGACTACAAATCAAAATATAATCAAAGTAACAAAATAGACAAATAAACAAAAAAGAAACATAATTTTCTTTTTTTTTTGTACATAAAGTGTGTAATAACTATCGAAATGATCTTTGGATCTGAGCACTTTTGGATAATCTGTTAGCTAAAGTTGAGGATGTTTTTATTTGTCTTAACGCGTCGGCTGCCACACGACTCACAGGAGAGTCGTGGTAATATGTCTCTGTGGCCTCCATGACCCTCTGGTGAGTCGTTTTCTAATTTATTGCTATGACGATTATTGGGACTGGGATGCTAATCTTGATCCCCCATGCTCCTCTTTATCCTTTCCTTAAACACCCCTCTTTCTGTTCTTTTTAAGAAGAACAGAAAAGAAGGAAGCAGTTGAGAAAAAATTGTTCTCACTCTCTGTAACCCCTTGCGTGCTCGTAGCACTCCTGCCTTGCTAGGGATTAAATACTTAAGAAAAATGTACCGTATCTACTGATTTCTTGTATAGTGCGCCCTTTGAATTGCTTGGCATAAATCTTAATTCCCCCGTAAAATATTACCTGTGTATAGTACAACAGATCACAGAAAATGCATGATTTTAACATCTTCAAAAAAAAAAAAAAATGACCTCTGCATAGTGCGACCACTTATGTTTGCATATAAAACGGATAATAAAACTCATACTATACACAAGTATATACGGTAGATTGTGATGGTATTTGTTTTAGCCGTAAAATATTTAAATTCCCGAACACAGTCAGCATCTATGGCCGTATTCATAATCAATTTTAATAACAGTTGGTATCTTGTTTTTTTTTTGTTTTTTTTTTTTTATTATTAACACTTGCAGCATTTTTAAACGTTTTCTGCATCTAGATGAATGCATTATTCCTGAATCAGGACGTCGATACGTAAATTCATAAACAATGTTGGTCCTATCTAGTCGGAATCTTCCTGGTGAGTTGATATTGATGATGATAAGTTTATAAATTTTAATATTTTTTTGAATAAATAATCAGATTAAGCTTGATGCTGTGGTCAACTGGAGTTGTATATTTCGCAATAATATTTCTATGAGCAAGTTCGTCTTGCATACAACTAACGTGCATTTGATTTTTTATAGAAAATGTTAATATGACTGTTTGTCTTAATTTGTTGTGGGTGTGTTGTCGAAAGGGCTATGCACAGATTTTGATGTTCGTTGGGTATGTTGCCGAAACATTGCAGATTATAAGGTAAGTAGTCAAATTTATACATTACAGAGAATAAGATTTTATAAAAGTATATATTTTTTTCATAAATAGAGAAGAGAAAATCCAGTAATTGTAGTCGTAGAGAAATTAGAAAATATCCTAGAAAATTCATATACAGACATAAAATATGTAATATATATATATATATATATATATATATATATATATAGAGAGAGAGAGAGAGAGAAAGAGAGAGATTATAGTGTAATTATATTTCATGCTACATTCCTTCAGAACGTAGGCGAGTGTGTGTGTATATATATATATATATATATATATATATATATATATATATATATATATATATATTTAAAACAATACAAATAAATCACCTAAAGCTAAGATTAGAGGGATTTAATTGATATGTTTATTGTGCTTTAGATTGGGTGTATTTATTGCTTTCAAACGATCTTACACTATATAAGCATTAAACATCATATTTATTCTTTTTAAATATTTTACTATTTAGGACTCAGTATATTTCTCTTTCCTTTATAAATAGACATAAACTATTATTTAATTAAATAGCACACACACACACACACACACATATATATATATATATATATATATATATATTGAATTGTTCTTAAAATAAAATAGGTTTTCAACATTATCTCATACATAGCTTTTTCCCTTTATCTCATCATATATATATATATATATATATATATATATATATATATATATGTGTGTGTGTGTGTGTGTGTGTGTGTGTGTGCGTGTGGTCAGAACAGTCGTAAGACATAAAGAATATTGCCATCTGTCAATGTCCCGATCCATCATGCAATATATATATATATATATATATATATATATATATATATATATATATATATATATATATACAGGGGTTGGACAAAATAATTGGAACACTTGTTAAGTTTAAAGTAAATTTATTTAATATGGCGTTGGTCCTCCTTTAACCTCACAGACATCTTTAATACGTCTAGGAATGAAATCATACAGCTTCCTGACTTCATCCAGAAGAATTTTCAGTCGTTCTTTCATTAAAATCTTCTCCATCTCTTTGCAACCCGACGGTGGAGGATAGCCGCTCCTAACTTGTTGCTCTAAAATGCACCACAAATGTTCAATAATATTAATATCTTCAGATGGGGGAGGCCACTCCATGTGTTTTAGCTCACTTTCATGATCTTCATCCCAATTCTCAACCACACGAGCGGTACGTATTGGAGCATTATCGTCTTGGAAGATGCAGTCACCATCAGGGAATAAAGTCTTAACCATTGTATGAACATGATCTCCCAAAATGTTCAGGTAATCTTTACTGTTGATTCTACCATGCAGGTCAACTATTGGACTGAGACATTTCTATGATATGGCGGCCCAAACTATCACTGATCCACCTCCATGCTTCACTGTTGGAAGAAGGCAGTCAGGGTTGTAAGCTTCTTTCGGCTGCCTCCACACATAAACTCGCCCTGAAGTTGGGAAAAGACAAAAACTGGACTTGTTTGAGAATATGACTTATTTCCATTGGTCTGCAGACCAGGCATTGTGATCTCTGCACCACTTCAACCTCTTTTGAATGTTGCGAGTGGAGAGAAGAGGTTTCTTCACAGCGGCTCTTCCATGATATGGAGCCTTATGAAGCTCATAGTGAACAGTTTTAGTAGAAACTGAACTATTCAGATGGCTATTCAACTCAGCAGTCACTTTGGCCACATTTGTCCGATGATTCTTTGCAACATTACATTTCAATGCACGTCAGTCCCTGTCAGTAAGTTTGAAAGTCCGGCCCGAATTGCTACGGTTGCTCGAGGTTTTGCCCTGTTTCTCGAATTGCATCAGTGTTCTTGATATGGTAGCTCTTGAAAACCAAAGAGTTCAGCAAACTTAGTGATCGAGGCTTCTGCCATGCGAGCTCCAACAATTTTCTCTTTTTCGAACTCGGAGAGGTCACGCATTTAGCTTAAATTTTACAAAAAATAAATAAGACAAAGACAGTAAAATAGATAAATAAACGTATTTACTATAGATAATTACGAGGTATCAGATAAAGTTCTTAATAAAATAGGTCTTTGAAATATAGGAGGGGATTTTGCAACTGTTCCAATTATTTTGTCCAACCCCTGTTTGTATGTATAGTATATATATATATATATATATATATATATATATATATATATATATATATATATATATATATATATATATATAATAAGTGCGAAGAAATCCGGATTAAAAATCTTTATCTTACCTATTATTTTAATATTATATATATATATATATATGTATGTGTGTGTGTGTGTGTGTGTATGTGCTATAATTATGGGTTATCTTCTCTCTCTCTCTCTCTATATATATATATAAATAAACACATACAAAAAAAACACAAACACGTACACATACATATGCGTGTTTTTTGTGTATGTTAGTTCTCTTTATGTGCGCTTCTGAAATATTCACGGATAACTATTGTTATTATTTAATATTACAACATTTGCACTCTGTAAGCAATGAATCCTCAATAAATGAAGAGAGTATTAGCTCACCTTCAAAACAGACGCTAAGTATGATTGACATTTAGCTTAAGATATTTTACAGAGTTTAAATTGACGGCCACCTAATCAGATATCTACAGGTCAGATCTTTCGAATATTTTCAGCGATTGTTTCACCCTGTCAACTCTGAAATTTTATTCATCCTTCTGCCGAAACCAAAAACTGAATCCCCCAAAACATTCAACTTGTAAATACATAAACCACGCTTTTAGTAACATTGTTCCGTGGGGCTAGAGAAACACAAAGAATTGTACCAAATAACAGAAAAGAGCGTCCTGGGTATGAAGATAAACTTCATCCGCGTCCTGGGTATGACGCTAAACTACGTCCAACAACAAAACTTCAGGAAAAATAATGTTGCCAGGTATGCGTTTTTGAAACAATAATGTTGCCAGCTATGAGTTTTTTGAAACAATAATGTTGCCAGCTATACTTTTTTTGGTAAAAATGTTGGCAGCTATGCGTTTTTGAAACAATAGTGTTGCCAGCTATGCGTTTTTGAAAGGATAATGCTGCCAGCTATGTTTAATAGTACTGTATATTTAATATATATATATATATATATATATATATATATATATATATATATATATATATGTGTGTGTGTATATATATGTGTGTGTGTGTGTATATATATATATATATGTGTGTGTG
>OZ010593.1:16112617-16145117 GCA_963932145.1 Acanthosepion lycidas | reverse complement strand
TGTGATTATGCAACATAAAAATGCTTCCACTACGTTGCTCAGATTATCAAATATGCAATGAAAGAGCTCGGTCGGCAAGTTCTGCCAAACCCACTATATTCTCCTTATTTAACCCCTTTATACTAACACCTTTTTAAATCCCTTCATAACAATTCAACCACGATGGGGAGCATAAAATATTGGTTGATGACTTGTTTCTATCGTCCAAATGGTGGATTGCTGACAGTTCGTTGCTGAATGATTCATTTGAACTATTAATAAATATTTATTGTAAAAATAAATAAAAAAAACGAATGAATTTATGTAATAATTTAATTTATTCTGCAGAATCAATCTAGATTTTTCTCTGTATAATTAAATCATTTATCACTTATTAAAACTTTTTGTTCGTCCTGGGTAAGACGTCAAACTACGTCTAACAGCAAGGCCTCTGATCAAGAGTTTTTGATGAACTTGGAACCATCTGTTATTTACTGGTGTTCCCAGGTTCACCCTAACCCGCGGTGGTAGCGCCTGTTAGGGTCCCAGCTATGGGCAAATAGTTAACTATTACCAGCAATATTTTTTGACAAAAATTATTACCAGCAATACAATTTTAAAGGAAATTTATTACCAGAAACAGATTTTTGACAAGACAAAATATTACCAACAATAAATTTTTTGTCGGCATTAAATAACCCATTGAGGTTGATATGACGTAAAACAAAATAAACCAGACAAAACCAAACGATAGCAGAAATTAAAAAAAACAGTAAAAGGATTAGTACTGAGCCGCTACGTGACATCTGTCTTCCTATAGCGAATGTTGGACGGTATCCCGAAAGATTCATAAGAGGCGGCGGATATGTTGTTTTACAGAAGGATGATGAGGATATCATGGAGAGAGCGTGTGAGCAACAATGAGGTCTTGGAGAAGATGCAAAAATTTTTGTCGGCATTTAATAACCCGTTGACATACTGTAAAACAAAATAAACCAAACAAAATTAAACCAAAACCTTTTGAAACCAATGTATAATTTATCTTTAGAAACTTAACACAAAATTCTTTTCTTTGAGTATTTCTTTGTATATTTCCTGTAAGTCGTTATTGCTACTTCTCCAAATCTTTGCATAGTTGCTGTTGATCGTTTCGGCCAATTCATTCTTTGGCCCTCCGCAGAGGTAATTCTTCAGATATTTATACATCTGCCGTTGCTTTTACTACAAAAAAGTAAGATAGATAATAACATAAAGGAAAGTTATGAACATATGTTAAACATATTCAACATTGTTCACACGAAATACTTATTTGCTTTTTTGTCTTTTCAGTCAATATATTTGCAGTACTCATTGGGTGTAAATCTGAAGATAAAGGAAAAAAATTAATTCCAAAAATATAGCATATTTGTTCGCGTACAAGGCGACGTTTTAACCGTAAAAAAATAAAGAAAAAAACGTTGGGCGGTCATCTTGTACTACAAGTGTAAAACGTGAACTTTACATCCTGTAGCTTATGGTATGTTGTTATCATGGGAGACGCATGTCTCAACAAGCCGTTTAAAGACCGTATTCGAGAACAGGGGTATGAGTGGATTCTAAACGGGGAAACCTCTTTCAGGCTACTGTAATAGCCTACCGAAAACACAAAACACATTCATGGGGTGTTTTATATTGTGTTAGTTAATTGAAAATATCTTCGCAGCAATTTTTTTTCTTTTCATTAGCATTTGAATGAAAAGAAAGTATATGCTTACAAGATTTATTTAATTAATTCAGTACATTTTAAAATACGATTATTTTTTGTGCGGGTCGCGTTTTGTATGGCGAATATAACCCACAACCTTCATTTTAACTTGAAAATTTGGGGGGTTTTCTTAAAGAGCTAGACGCGTTGTACGCAATAGTAGACGGTGTATAAGGTACAGAAATTGTTATTGGCGCCTGCCCACAGGAATGTACTATTTTGACCGCGTCACTCCACCAGGTTAAAGCCAAATAGAGGAGTTCCTTGCTAACATGCTGAAGATGTGAAAACAACGTTATGCTGAAATACTTAATGGCATGTTTCCCAATCGAGAGACTTCCTCCCTTCTTACTAATGGAGCTGGATACTCGGTGTACTCGGTGAAGTGAAAATAGGCAAACCAGGTGAACAGATAATTTCTATCGCCAGTGGGTTAATTTTTATCGTATTTTCTTTCTTTTTTTTATTTTCTCTCACGTGTTGCACCTGACGAGTGATAAGAAAGAATCAGATGAAATTTTTGTCAAAGACTTTTGTATGTTCAGTCTCCATTCAAGATGTTGTGATCATGACTCTCGAAAATGTCCTGTCCCTTGTAGCTCTTAAAAAAAAAGGTCTTTAATATATTTATGCCTTGTATCCTGAACCCTGTTCCGACATCTATACACTTCGTCAAGTATGTTATGCTCTGCTTTCTTCTGCCTCTCTTACCTTCAATTTGTCCTATGAGTATTAAATTTTCCAAACTCTCTCCTCATTATGTGCCCCAGATAAAATTTAAATTACAGACAGATAGATAGATCGACAGATATGTAAATAGATAGATAGATCGCCATATATATATATATATATATATATATATATATATATATATATAGACAGATATATATAGAGAGAGAGATAGATACATAGATCGACAGATATATATATATATATATATATAGACAGATATATATATATATATATATATATATATATATAGACAGATATATATATATATATATATATATAGACAGATATATATATATATATATATATATATATAGACAGATATATATATATATATATATATATATATAGACAGACATATATATATATATATATATATATATAGACAGATATATATATATATATATATATATATATAGACAGATATATATATATATATATATATATATATAGACAGATATATATATATATATATATATATATATATAGACAGATATATATATATATATATATATATATATATATATATATATAATGAAAAACAGACCACTTTAAAGTACCATTAAAATAATTTATTTCACCAAAATCCTTTTAAAGGACTCCGGATCATCAGGAAGTACCTGATGATCCGGAGTCCTTTAAAAGGATTTTGGTGAAATAAATTATTGTAATGGTACTTTAAAGTGGTCTGTTTTTCATTAAATATTAGCTCTGGATTCACATTGAGCTCTCAGGATTTCATCCTCCTTGGAATTACCTATACGGTTTACCAAGTTCTTCGTACTTAACTATATATATATATATATATATATATATATATATATATATATATATATAGGTAATATATGTCCATGACGATCAACCAAAAGAGCCACTCAATTTGACACCATCTCCTGATTGGCCATTTCAGCAAATCGTCATGGACATCTTCCATGTTGGGAACCATGGTTACTTAGCATGCGCTGACAGGTTAACAGGCTGGCTGAATCTATACCACTTGAGCCACGGAGAAGCTAATGTGTCAAGGATTATTTCAATTTGCCGAGACATATTTCAAGCCTACGGCGCTCCCGTGGAACTCAGCACTGATGGTGGGCCAACCTTCATATCCCTTACATTCAAGCAATTTTTAAAAGACTGGGCTGTTAAACACAAGTTTTCATCTGCTGGTTACCCACAATTCAATGGTTGAGCAGAGCCTGCTGTCAAAACGGCCAAGAGAATCGTAAATGGCAACACAGGAGCCCAAGGATCGTTGGAGAATAATCGTGCAGCAAGAGCCATTCTCCAATACAGGAATACGACCATACAAAACATTGGGCTATCCCCTGCTCAACTACTACTCCACCGCCGACTACGTGACTACATACCATCGCACCCCACACTCTATAAGCCACACGCGAATTGGATAATTGCAGCCCAAAATCGCGAGATAAGTCTGTTCCGGCGGAACGCTCATCTCATAGAGCAATACAATAGAACAGCACACACATTAAGCCCCCTTCATAAAGGACAAATAGTAGCACTACAACGGCCGTCAACCCGCCGATGGGACACAACAGGTCAGGTCATTGAAATCCTCCCCAACCACCAATACCGTATCAGAGTTGACGGATCAGGTAGAATTACCTTACGAAATCGCCGATTCCTCAGGAAACTGGATACACCACCAGTTCCAGTTCCAAGACCTAGTGCCTTACCCGAGACCCCTACACCAGTGCCACAAACATTCGATGCTGGAATAACATCAAACACTGCTCAGCCGTCTACAATAACACGGACAAAACCCACTCGGGCATTGTCCAGACTACTTCCACACAACCAGCCAGGTTTAAAGGAACTCATCCCTCCCCAAAGGCCACTACCCACACGCGATGGAGGGAAGGAGATGTAGAATAACAATACAATAAACAGCACTTACCGGCGTAAGGGTCCCAGCTAGCGTCCAGCTGGCAGACAAAAATAAAGCAGGTTGTAACTTAATACAAATCCTGCAAACTAACTGATGAATCAAGCTGGTATTTATATAGAAATACCTCCACTCAGATACCAGCAGCCAATCACAGCCCAAGCAATGGACTATCCCACTTTAGCACAATGAAATGCTCCATGGGACCATAAATAGCTCTCTTTCTCAAGGTTGAATTATTATTCACTTAGCTTGCTCCACAACTGAGTATTTATCTCGACCACGTGGTTTCTCTACAGTAATAAGCTTTGGAAATTATAATCTCTAAATATATGTCTACTTAATGACAACATTCGTTAAGTTCTACAAACTTTTCCTTAATTTTAGAAGAATTAGCAACATAATGTAAAAATAAAAAAATATTTCAGAAATAACAAATAATTGTTTTAAAAATTCATTTTTCATCGAAATATCTTTTTGCTTTCAGACAATATTGTCCATGTTCATTGAAATAAATAAAAGCTATTAAAAGCTTTTGAAATTAAATAATATTTTTGTTTTATTGAGTTTTGTATGTTACACTTCAGAGGCGATTTTCAGGTAGGGGATTCCAACAACAACAAAAAAAACAAAAACATGATTTTGTTTCCTCAAAGCATCGTGCTTTTAACTAATATAATCATTAATCTCCTCAAAATTGAAATTATAGAGTTTTCGTACAGTTAGAGGAGGTAATACATATGAAAAAAAAAATTTCTGCCATGAATTTACTAAAAATAAAAGATATTTATAATAAGTTCCATCATTTGTGAATAGTTTCTGAAAGTTTCATTAAAATCCAACAATTATTTTTATTTTTGCAAGATTTTCCAAATTAGTTTGTCACATACAGGAAAAAAACGCGCTAAAATTTTATATGATATTTTATTGGTTCGGTTGATAAAAAGAGAAACAAGGTTTTTTTAATCAAAATTTACAATGTTCTAAAAAGAAGGAAATTTTTTTTTTAAATATTTAAAAATACTTTGATCTTTCCTCTCAATAATAACGTAAGCATTTAGACGGTAAAATTTTGTTTTCATCAACTTTGGTGTCTTTTTCATCATGCTATGCTCTGTTTTTAGCGATCTCATGAAAGTACCTATATATATATATATATATATATATATATATATATATATATATATATATATATATATAAAACAGAGCTTGGTACTTTAATTCAATTTAATTCAAATAATTATATTGAAGTTTTCGGCTCTTGTTTTGAAACATGAGAACACTTATGTAGCGATGGAATCACATTTCTAAATAAATAATTATATTTAGGCTCTTCTTTTGTATCGAACACTATTTTTTTAAAATAATAACAAAAATACTAAAGAACTTTGGATTATTTACCTAACGAGTTCTTCCCTATTTTCTATATATTTTCACGCACACACACACATATATATATGTATCCATGTGTTTTTGTGGATGTGTGTGATCGCACGAGAGTAAATACAGATAGGGAGATAAGAAAACCAAATTAGTACATAGCAATATAGATAGAAACCTATAAAATAGAAAGATAGATATAGACATATATATATATATATATATATATAACAGAGATAGAAATGTATTCGATAGATAAATAGATAGATAGATAGATATATAGATAGATAGATAGATAGATAGATAGATAGATAGATAGGAATAAACATAGCTGTACATATGGATTCGAGACTAGCGCCAGGAACGGACTGAAAATCGAAGATAATCATCCGAGTGGGTTTTGCATTTCGCATTGAGTTAATGTGATGAATTCTCTTCTTTTCCATCGAATAAAACAATCAGGTTACGTTTTTCAGTGATACCTTGTGTGAAATGCTCCTTGGGAAGTAATCATTTTTCATCGCATTTGCTCATAACACTGCGCCAAATATTACATAAAACATTATTTGATGAGGCAAAAAAGACTGTTTCTTTCACTGCACCTGCTTTTACAGATTAATAATTCCACAGAAACCGCAGTGTGTGTGAGATTATGACCCTAAAACCCTTTTATCGACTTTAATCATATACCCGAACATAGAATCGTTCTTAAAATGTTTCCACATCGACCTGATTGAACCAAATATTGTTTTGCGTTGACTGACTTATTTTGTGCAATTGTGAAGGCATTTTATTAAACAAAATGTAGTCTGTGATAGATATGTCGATATAATTCATTCAAATAATTTTTAAAATTCTTTTGCAAAGTCCAAACACCTAAAACTCAAAATGTCCCTTGGTTATTTCCTTTAACGACAGCTAAAATATTATTGTTAGTTAATCTCAAATGATCGTAATGAATGAATAAAAAGTTAAAGAGAGATCTGGTTTACACATTAGTCAAGAGATAGACACATGTTCATTTTATACTTAAGTCAAGTGAACCCGGTTTATACTTGAGACAACACTTAAACATAATTACGGTCTATTATTGAGACAAAGGTATATTCAGGTGTTTTTTTATACTGGATTCAAAATGTCCAATTTATACGTTAACCAATACATATACGTGAGTCGAACATAATACATAGTAGAAGTTATGCATAATTACGGTTTATTATATCAGAAAATAGGTTTGGATTGGTTTACATTATACTTGAACCAATATGTAGATATTTATCCGATTTATACGCAAATCAAAAGGTAGTCTAGGGTTTATACTTCAGTCAGAACGTAGATATACATTCGGCTTATTCTTTAGATGAATAGGCCTGGCACATACTTCTCTCAAAGGAGCGAAATAGAACCTGTTTAGACTTGAATTAAAAAAAGGACACTTCACAGAAATCCAAAGACGTATTCTGATAACCAAGGAAGCATTCCAAATCTAAGTAGAGTAGAGAACGTCCTCGAGTTACGTCAAACCCGACATACGGCGTTTCGTGGTTACAGAGCCTTCTCCTATAATATAATACGTCGCCAGGCGGCGCTATATGAGGAAGACAGCGTTGTTTCTTCAGCGGCTGTAAGCTATATTGGATTATGCTACATTCGCTATCCCACGTTTGTGTCGTATGCATCAGTCGGGGGTTTGCTTTTTGCCTTTTTTTGTGGCTCCCAAATGTAAGGCAGACTCGTGTCTGTTTATGTAGGTGACTTTAGACATACGTCAAAACTCAGGTTACGTTGCGCCGTTGGAACGGATCTCCGACGTAAATCGAGAACCCCCTTATTAAGAAATATAAAAAAAAGTCGCTAGAGATAAGAAAAATAGTACTAATCTGTTACGTGATATCTCTCCTTTTGTATGGCAGTTAATGCTGGACAATCTTCTCAAAGATGAAGACGAGACTTGAAGCAACGTAAATGCGGTTGTGGTTGGATGCTGAGTATACTGTGGACCGAACATATGAGCAAAGACGAAGTTATTAAGAGAACTGGAACAAAAAGGAAACTAATACTTAACATCAGAAAGAAACATCTGAGGTTTCTGGGGTGTATAATGAGAAAAGATGGCTAGGAAAATCTGATAATCATGGGACAGATGGAGGGCAAAAACTGCATAACTTACTTAGTGATCTTCAGTAAATGGATGGCAAAATAGGGCTTAAGAGAAATAAAAGAAGGGAAACGTTTATTAAGAGCTACAAGGGACAGGAAGTTGGGGAGAACCTTTATCGTCCTAAGGTGACAAGTTACATCAAGAAGAAGAAGCATTATTACGCTTTAATCTTGAGACAGTTTTTTTTTTTTTTTTTAATCTAATCAAGTTAATAAAGACACTAACATACAACGGGCTACCGGTCGTGAAAGAATATGAGAAAAATCATTAAGTAGAAAAGAAAAAAAAACAATGAAAGAACAAGACTTAGCAAGGTGGAATAAACAGACCTATATATATATATATATATATATATATATATATATATATATATATATATATTTGGACTGATGGGAGTTTGTGACCCTGGGTTCTACGCCCTTGTGATCCTCAGACAAAACTGATTAACTTTCAAAATTTTTAATCTTTTTATGGCGATGTATGGTGGTGTTTGATGGTAGTGGGAGGAAAAATTCTCCTCTGTGTCCGTTTAGGGATGTCACTCATAAAAGTGTACGTATTGTAGTTCACACAGACATATACATATATGAACAGTGTCGGACTGGGTGAAGACATGTATCCATAAACTAGTGTCACAAACTCACATCAATCCAACTAAATATGTTATTTCTATCACTAATATCGATCGCTTCCCAGTAAGTACTGCGCATATATAATATATAAAACACAAACACACACACACACACACACACATTATATATATATATATATATATATATATATATATATATATATATATATAAGGAAATGGTCAAAGTCCAACAATTATTTATTATTATTTATTTAAAGACAGTAAAATCGACCTTGCTAACCGAACGCTCCTCCGTGGCCCCATCGGTTAAGGCACGTCAAGCTATATGACGGTTCCGTATAGGATACAGATTCGATTCCTGTCGGAGGACACATATTTTCTATGAGAAATTTCTCTGACATTCAGATGGGTCAATATTATTAATACTGCTTATTATAAACAGAGCATTTACTTAAATATTTGAATCTATAAAACAACGTATAAACATAAAAAATGTCTTATATATATATATATATATATATATATATATATATATATATATATATCATTTCACCCCATGTTAGGCAATAAAGTCACTGAGACGCATAAGGTTACTGAATGAAAAAGAAAAACACTATTAAGGAGAAAGAGAGCAAAAAATGTGCAGGAATTTAAAAGACGAAAGTTAACGATTGATTTTGAATTTAAATTTTTCAAGCTTAAACTTGACTGGTAAGAAAGAAGCTGGATGTCTGTTCCACAAGCGATGAGCGCCAGAGGAGAA
The DNA here is from genome assembly GCA_963932145.1 of Acanthosepion lycidas. Taxonomy (NCBI): domain Eukaryota; kingdom Metazoa; phylum Mollusca; class Cephalopoda; order Sepiida; family Sepiidae; genus Acanthosepion; species Acanthosepion lycidas. Next base: position 16,135,860 of record OZ010593.1, on the reverse strand, counting down.
AATGTTTGCATAGAACTCATGCACTCCTTTCTATTTCAAATGTAAAATGAAAATGTTCAGTTACACATTGGTCTGGTTTAAACTTGAATCAAAAGATTTATTGGTCAGATTTATACGTGACTCAGAAGATCGCTATAGGTTCGATTTGTACTCGAGACAAAAGGTCGGTATTGATTTGTTTTATACTTGAGATAAAAGGGATACATACATCTGGTCAACACATTTGTTATAAGGTAACAAATTATAAAATTTATACATTAGTCTGCAAGAATTAACGCATTATCTAGTTTTTGTTTTTACAGGTTACCTTTTGTAACTCGCGTGTACTTTATCAGAGCTAAAGATGATAGAACGCTGGGGAGAGAAATGACTGCTTACGTCCAAAAGGAAAACGATATATAGATGATCATCATGATAATGTTTACAGATGAAGTCATGAAAATTAGTCAGAATTCGATATTGGTCCAACAATTCCATTGACTGCTAATAATCATTACGCCAGACTAAACACTAATTTGGGTGAATTGGCGGGGGCGAGTCTCAGTAATCAGCTACACGTATTTGTTTGTCATTCCTCCTTTCTTCTTAAACGAATGTCATCGTAAGAAAAAAAGTTAGAAAAGCCTTTGCTATTCTTGTCTAAATTTATGACTTCTCGCTGGTGGGAAATGGTTTCCATTTCGATATTACGACGATTGGATTGTTTACACTTGCAATTAATGTTCCTCGCGAATCATTTCATGCTTATTCTCTCTTCAACTTTTCTATTATCTTTTCAGAAACCCAATCGTTAACCAACAATTTCAGTAAAATAAGGCACGTAATTACCTGTTTCTGGAAGATTTAAACCCGCGGGAAAAATTAGAAAATAATTGAAAAAAAAAAAAAAAAAAATCAACGCGTGATTCTTTCCTTAAATATACTAAATGCATGTCAGAGTATATGTGTGTGTGTGTGTGTGTGTGTGTTTAAAGTGTGGGTGAGAGAGGAAGAGACGAGACAGTACATAAACAAACAGAAAACGCAGAGAGAGCAAAGAGACAGAGAGAAAGAGAGGGGGAGACACACATGCAAACTTGTTACACTTCGTTGACATTCTAATAGCAGAGGAGAATATATAAGAAAATTTGGGAAAAATCATAAAATTTTTAAATGTTTTGCGGGCTATCTATCGTAATTAGTAAAAAGACATTTCGTGACAAATTTTCTAGCAAATGGAATGAGTGTAAAAATAGCGGACAGGTCAAGAAGTGAATTACAAATTGGAGATCTTAAAATTAAACAAGTAAAACAACTGAAATACCTGATGAGAAGAGAGGAGTTCAATATCAGGTATACTTTCAGATTTGATGTACTTATATATAAATCCAGAAAATTATTGGACAATCTGTATTTTGAGCGGCACAGCGCATAACACAAAAGTTTCAGCCGAAGTTCTTATTCATTCAATTCATTCCTCTACAAAGATAAATATTGTCCACATGTTTTCATGAATATGACTCGCTTACCAGATTTTGAATTATGGCACTTTGTGTCCTCCATATGTTTTGACTGACCTTTCAAACACCTGATAGTCATGAACGTACTCAAATTTAAAAGCCTTGATAAACTAATGATATTCTTGCTGTTGTATATAAATTGTGATCAAATACAGATCGAATATGGACTGGAATCCAACAGAATGGTAGGAAACCTTTATCAATTTTAAGGTTTCGCTTTTATTAACGCTTCATCAGAGAATGATATTTGGAAAAATAAACTTTGGTAATTTTTTTTTTAATTTTTATGTTTGATTTTCATTGTGTGTATTTGACTAATCAAGCAGCATTCTTATGTATAAAGTAATCGATGTAAGTGTATTATAATTCCAGTTTGTCTACACAGGAAACTTGCAGAGGTGAACACAAGAGATACATATTTTTGGACAACCATTTAAAGTCACTTGTAATACATAGGGACAAGACTGACAATAACTTTGATTTTACGAATATAAAAATAATTAAAAAATAACACAATTATTACGTCGAAAATATTCCGAAGGATTTTTATCAAATATAAACCCGGAACAAAAATACCATATTACAGGAGAAACCATTTTTTAAAATTCATCCGTAAAGAATCTTTATTTCCGTGACCGATGTTGACAAAGAAAACATCTCCAAATCAAAATGCGGACAACGTTCAAACATGAATAATGCATAGTAAACAAGAAAAAAAAAATTGCATACATTATTAAACGAATTCGGCATTGACAATCGAGAATTATGATATAATATTATAACATAAATTATAGAGAAAAACGCTGAGGCTTGTCTAGTCAAATACACGTGACGTCTGCTTAGCCAATGGATATCAAACACAAAAATAAAAACAGTAAAATCTTTTATCCATACCTCTCGCAAATATTTGAAAAATATCTACATCTATTTGACCAAAACAAGCTTTCTTTAATATGAACTATCATTCAGTCGTGTTAATATCGTCTGAATATATATATATATATATATATATATATATATATATATATATATATATATATATATATATATATATATATATGTTTATAAATAGTTGTTGCAAAATAAAATCCTTATACTTGCCATTATAAAGTCCATCGTAGGACGAAGTGCGTCATATTTATATATATATATATATATATATATATATATATATATATATATATATATATATATATATATATATATGACTATAGGTATGTATGTATGTATGTATATAAGTGACCATTAAAGTCAACACTCTCAGGCGATAGGCAGTTTCATGCTAGACGCAATCGCCAGGCCGTTGTACATTATATATATATATATATATATATATATATATATATACGATGCACTCTGTTCTCTGATGGACATAATAATGGCAAATATAAGGGTTTTATTTTTCAGTAAGTATTTATAAACGTAAGTAAATATATTAGTTGTTTTCAATTTGTTTGGTTAAGAACGCTCATGGTCTACAAACTAAGTGAATAACATGGTAAAATTTGGAGATGCTAAGTGATGTAATCGTATATATATATATATATATATATATATATATATATATATATATATATATATATATATAGATAGATAGATAGATAGGTGCAAATAAAGGAAACAACACTACTTGGTTCCTATGTACATAATCTTTTTCATATAAAAACGTATTATCTTCGCTACTTATACCTTTTTATCTCGTATATATATATATATATATATATATAGAGAGAGAGAGAGAGAGAGAATGGGGAGATTACTTTTATTTTGTAGCTATTATTCATTTATATGAATTCGGTTAAAATCTATGGAAATGGTTTCTTGAAATAATCATGTGTTTACTTTTTCTCTTAGTTTAAATATAATGTTAATATAAACATTTCAGTATTTTTGTTGTTTCGACATTCATAACCCATTTCTTAAGAGGTTCTCTTTTGTGCTATATCATTTTCAGTGCTTTGAAAAAGATGCAATGGACAGAACAAAATACAAATAATTTTGCAATTACAAATCACGGATAATGCATTATGAAAGTCGAAAATACTAAAACATACAATTCATATTCACACGTTCGCCGTAAACCATGAAAGCGTGGGCTCTGATGTTAACACAGAATTATGACAATTACTTTCAGGCTTGAATACAATCTTCAGACAGAAAAATTCATTGAAGTGTGAAACAGACATTCGTCACTCGCTGAGGCCATCAGTGTCCACAATGCTTATATTTAGAAACACTCTATCGTGGATACCTATCATTTTAATCTGTAAATACAGCATAGCTTAAAACTATATTCATTTTCTCATAGATAGATTGTTCTTTTCTGTTTTGTATGTGTGTTGATAGAACAGTCTGGGATAATTATGAACTGGCTAACAAATATATATATATATATATATATATATATATATATATATATATATATATATATATATATATATATGTATATATAGTCGACTCTCACGTCGAATTCGTCGTATGCGGGTCAAGCAGATCAGTTCCAAGGAAACCGACAACAGCACATGAGATTTGATTATAGCGGTGAATGTTTCGGGCAGGCCCGTCCACACTTTTTGAAGGTCCGAATACACTAAGTGCCACAAGGTCCCCAAATGACCCTCCGCAGGTTTTGAATTCAGAGTTGTCCTTGTCCTAGACCAGTTGCCATCCAAGATTATAGAACCCAGTCTGTTTTGGTATTTACGCACAGCTGGAGGGAGAAGAAGAGGATTCGTAAAGGAGAAGTAAATGAATTTGTAACTGGAATTCGAACTCGGCTCTGCGATTCCTCAATCCAAGCCGGCACCGTGATATATATATATATATATATATATATATATATATATAAAATGAGAAAATATATAGATATGGAAAAAGAGATAGTATGACTGTTCTTATATGTTTCTATGCTTGTTGATAGAAGAGACTGAATAAATATGAACTGACTGACAAATATAGATAGATAGGTAGGTAGATAGATAGATGGCTAGATACTATTTTATTATAAAGGATTATAATAAAAAATATGTTGAAATCGCAGCATAAATGCTTTCATGTTTCAATACTATGATTGAAAAATGATTGCTTTTGTGGAGCGATTTCAATGTTTGTATTATAATGTCTTATAATATAAAATAATAATATAATATTGTTCTACTTGAGCACTTTTTTAAAAGCAAATGCCACGAACTGTGGAATTTTAACCCTGTTCTTTCTCTCATTTGGATAGATAGATAGATAGATAGATAGATAGATAGATAGATAGATAGATAATGAACAGACTGGGATAGATAGATAGATAGATAGATAGATAGATAGATAGATAGATAGATAGATAGATAGATAGATAGATATGCAAAAATCATAAACCGGGCAGTGTATAATATAGTCTCTATGCACTAGGTTGCTGTAAATATTAGAAATGTGATAAGCTGTAATACCGTGGGATATTAGTCATGGAAATATGAAGATATCCCGAAAAAAATTTTCCGAAAGCAATTTCTTCAAAAATTATTTAATGGAAAAAATCTAGCCCAGACTAATAAAATATGACACTTTGAATAAATTAACACAGCACATGGACAGAAACTGAAGAAAGAGCCTATGTTACCCTGTAATATAATAGTAATACGCATAGAGGATAATATGTTTCTGTCTCCTATATCTTTTCGAATTAATCTTGACATAACATATACCTTCTAGATCGTATTATGAAACCTCATTCAATATTTGTAATAATGACACATATTATAGCATAACACTCACACAATATACTGATAATATATATTTCCTGAAAATGTTAGTAATATCGAGTAAATACCGCCAATTTTAGCGTGAAAATATTTACTAGCCTACCGTTGTTTCTTGCTTACAAGACGCACTTTTTTCCTAAAAAATACCCTGAAAAGTACGTGCGCGTCTTCCAAGACAAATGCAAGGCAGCGCTGAGGCTCAGGTACGCTTGGACGGTCACTGAATAGGCTTGACCGGTAGAGACGTGAATTTGTACGTTGAGTCATTACACTATAATATTAAATATCTAATTCAGCCTTTTACATGATGTAACTTCAGTATTTAGCTATTACAAGAATTTCCAAAACTAAAAACCTTCCTGGAGCCGAGCCACAAATTTAAACAGGCTTTGTTTACTAGCAGCGTCAGGAGTCTTTCTGCTTTTGACTAGTATGTCATTGCTATACAACAAAATCGAACGAGTGATTAACGTAAACAATACGTGTCGCCAGTATGTGAGGGACGTATGGTGAATGTCTTGTTGTATGAGAATTACTTTTTTTTTTCTTTCCAATATTAGAGTACGTCTTTCAAGACGCAGTCTCTTGTAAGCCGGAAAATACTATATATATGTACTTCGATTATTGCCCGCATTTTTATTATTGTTATCACAAGGCGTCGGCCACTGTGATATCCTGCCTGAATCCGGGGAATGTCGATCCGTGCAACCAACATGGAATCCCTTGGCGGGATAGTAGTTACCTGGACTTAGTAAAAACTGAGCCGTACTAAAAATAAACAAAACTAGAGAAGAAATCTCGAAACTTTGTCAATAGAACGTGAAAAATCTACCATCGTAGATTAAATAATTTATTCTGCGGGTTAGGTACACCTAACGAAGCCCAGTGGGCACAACGTTTGAAACGTTTTTATAAGAACAGCAAAGACGAGGGCAATAATTGTTCTATGCTCATTCATATTTAAGATACCGTGTGCAAATAGTCTTTTTTTATGAAAGTATCTAACACAAATATAAAGTCATTGACTTAATTATAGCAGCCATATTTATGATGGATTTTCTACAGAAAGCCCTTCAAGCATTTAAAAATAATTTCCGATGCAATTTAGAAATTAATGACTTCGATATTTACGTCTAAATGCTTCATTTCAAAAAGAGAAACTTTTGCGACAAAGCTGTCGTGAAAATTGGTTTTTAAAACTGTCAGCATTTTCTCTACCGTCGTTCTATTTAAACCCAACTTTCTACTGCCTTTTACCATACGATGTTTTATTTAGCGGCGTATATAGCCCAGAGAAATTAAAAAAAAAATACGTTTTTATATTCCTAAAGCTCAATTGTAGTGATGGAATCAATTCAGATATACAAAAGTGAAGCTGAAACATTCGTTTTTTAATAGAAAAAAAAAATGCAAAATCGCGATTTACTATCAGAAAAATAAAATGTATGTTGTATTTGTTAAAATCTATAGTAGTAATGAATTTTATACTCCTTAAAAATTTGCTATAAAGATGTGTAATTCGTGTAGCGGATATGGAATTTGCGAGAAAAATCGGCAAGCCAAATTGAAATACCGGCCTTCTCTGTTATTTTCCCTTTGCACTAATGCCAGTGGAAATACAGTTGTCCATCTCTTTTCTCCTCAGCTGGGATTTGAAAAGCATCGTCTTTCTAGGCTTGGGTAGCAGCCAACCAAGAAGTACGACTCTGAATTCCAAATCGCAGATAGCCAACAATAATCTTCTACGCCATCATTCCCATGATATAATGGTAATCCTCGCAAATCGTTTATGGGAAACCATTTAGCAAAAACACACGAAAAATACCAAAGTAAATAAGAAAAAAAAACACCACCAGTTTAAAACAACATTTCAAAACAATGTAACCTTTGACTAGATTAAAGTAGCGATAATTAATTTTTGAGAACAAAGGCAAACTCCTAAACGCGATTAAGAGCTCGTTTCCAGGTGCAGGTACGAAAACATTTCCTACTACGCTACCTACAAGCACACCCCGACCAAAATGACGAAATAAAATCACATGACCTAAAACTAATCAGTCAGTTATCTGCAGTTAGGAATACACGCTTAGGCGATCATATGTATATTTCGATACATGACTAATGAGACAGATTTTTCCCGCAGTAGATTGCCATTTCTTTCTGCGGTAGACCAGTTGTTATCCAAGTCTATAGAACCAGGTGTTTCCTGCTATTTACCTATAGTTGGGGTGGGAAGAAGAGGATTCGCATCTTTTCTGAAGGGTATTAGCACGTAAGTGAATATAATGGATTCTATTGGAATTCTAACTCGGTTCTCCAATTCCGCAATCCGAGCCGCTATCCATTACTCAACCGTCCTACTTACGCTTTATTTAACAGTGCAAATGGTTTGGGCCAACAAAATAAAATAATTATACACATTTATCTTATTAAGACTTTAAGATCATTTAGCATTCTGCTTTTGCTAGTAGTGATTGCGGACCTTGGGGGTTGGAAAATAAATTGGTAAGTCTTCGTAGGTACCAAGTAAGAGAAGATGTACCGCTTTAAAGCTGGGTGAAGCTGAAAAAATGCCATAAAAAACTGCTGGCCCAATGAAAAATGTGGTGATGAATTCATGATAATATGCAAATCCCCAATCGTCTCATTAGATTAGCACGAGTGTCAGGAAACCTTGGCAAGTCATAGTTTGGTTTTGTTTCTTGCAAGAAACCTGTGGGCGAAACAATGCAAAATACACGACAAAGACGGTAAAATTTAGTGCTAAACACGAAATGAGGTGAGGTTGCATTAAAACCGAAATTAGAATAAAACTGGTAAAAGTTGGCGGACAACGAAGGCAGGTACATTTTCAGAATGACGGTGCTTCTTGCTGCACATCACGTGTAGTAAAAAGATTTCATACATATGAAAATATTCAAGATTTTGGATAATGACCAGTAAAGTTTGGATGCCAATATAATTTAACCATTCTGGTAGAAACTGACAAGAATTTTTTTCCAAAGAAAACCCACGCAATCTTTTCAAGAGCTTTGGAATTATTGCCAAGAAAAAAAGGAATAAAAAAAAATTATTCCCAGTGAAGATATCTAGGCCTTGCCACATCGAATTGAGGCAATTATTCGAGCCAAATGCAGCTACACTAATTACTAACTCCATAATTTGACGTGTTGTACGTTTTTAAGTTGAATTTTTGCTAGTTTCCCGATAATTTTTCATGGCGTTTTTTAGCATCTCTATTCTTAAGACATTCTATCATCCACCATACAGTATTGACAAACGGGGAACGTGGATTACCTTGTTTTCTCGTCCACAAAGAGAAAAGTATACTGCTAAAAAATCTCGACTTTGGGATAAAATTAACAAAAGTATTAGTTTGGTACAAAAATTATGACGTAATAATATCGTTTTTGACGTATTTTTTAACGTCAAAAAACGACATTATTACGTCATTATTTTTACACCAACCTAATAATTAATTTTCCAATGTGGCTCAAACGTTTGGCACACCTGTATCTAAATACAACACTCTCGTCGTTTTCGATGCATAATGGTCAAGAAGCCCAAATCTTGGAACTGAACATCCATACCATCTACGGTGACGTTTCGTGTTGACCTAACCAAACTTTATGGAAGAACCAATTACGGAGAACCGTCGACAATGTATGAACAATTCTTCAAAAGAATCTAACCAGTTTTAGTTCAAATTTGCCTTTCTTCCAGACTGGTTACCAACCAAAGCTGAAGCTGTCATACGATTTAAACCATGGCTGGGAGGTTCTACTCCTGAACGTCCGAGTTATTTTCATAGGAAATATACGTCCTCCGACAGGAATCAAATCTGTAGCCTACACGGAACCGTTATATAGTTTGACATGCTATACCAGTTTAGCTACAGAGGGGTGTCTAGTTTGCAAGATCAATTTTACTGCTTTTTAAACTACAATCCTCTAAGATTTACTTTGAAAGATCATATCTGCTCGGAGCGTATCTTAACGTATACAAATGACGTCACACACTACGAAATGCACTATGTCCGACAATTATTTTAATATATTTTATTATTAAACATTATTTATATAGACAAACATATTTAATCATATGCTCTGTTTATAATACAGATATGAACTTTCGAGGGAAATCATGGAAGTTTGTAGTTTAAAAGGAGTCAAATCGACCTCGCTAACCAGATGCTCCTCTGTAGCTAAACTGGTATAGCACGTGGAGCTTTATGACTGTTCTGTGTTGGATAGAGGTTCGATTCCTGTCGGGAGACATAATTTCTATGAAAATTTCTCGGACGTTCAGTCTGGTAAATGTTGTTAATACTGTTTATTATAAACAGAGCATTTACTTAAATATTTGTATCTATAAAAAAGAATGTATAAACAGAGCATTTTCTTAAATATTTGTGTCTTTGTAAATAACGTATAACAAGAAAATATATTAAAATTTATAGTTATATATTTTCTGTTTATGCGTAATTTTTATAGACAGAATTTATTTAAGTAAATGTCATTTTTTTTTTTAAATTAAACAGTATTAATTACATTTACCATGCATTCAGTCTTGCAATTGATTTATAGTACTTTCAGTTCGCTTTACTTCACTAACTTCTGTAGGAATTCTAGCAGTTTCCTTTCCGCGGCCCGTCCTGGTTAAGACGATAAACTACAAGGCCTCTGATCATGAGGTTTTGAGGAGCGCTGAGCCGCCTCTTAATTTCTGGTGTTCCAATGTTCACCCTGATCCGAGTGGTAGCACCAGTTATGGTCCTAGCTCTGGGCAAATAATTAACCGCCAAACTGGAGTCAAAATATGATCAAAAAGTAAAAGTAAGTTTTTATACCAGCAATACATGTTTGTAAAAAAATATTAGCAGCAATGAACATTTTATGGAAGATATTAATACCAGGAATACATTTTTGGAAAAAAGATTACCAGCATACATTTTTGAAGGAAAAAATATTACCAGCAATACATTTTTGAAGGAAAATATTACCAGCAGTACATTTTTGAAGGAAAACATATTACCAGCACTACATTTTTGAAAGAAAAATATTACCAGCAGTACATTTTTTGAAGGAAAATATATTACCAGTAATAAAAAGCTTGTCGGCATTAAATAATTCATTGTGTTTGATATACCATAAAACAAAAGAAACGAAACGAAATCAAACCTTTTCGTGTCTGCTGTCAACACTGTGATACCTGCATATTTTATGTTAAGATTGTATCCGCGAATAATGAATGCTGATAGGAATTTAAATTCTCTCAAAACGGCCTCAGTACATTGATAACCTCTTCCCGTCTAGGGGCAATAGTTATGTTTCCTATATAGGACCATAATATGCACGTTTTACCCCCACCTCTGCCGTTCATACAGCAACTTCATTCAGCAAGCTTCTACCTTGAGGGACTCTTTTCACTTGTATTGCGTAATCAGTCAGTAAAGGTTCTTTGTATAGCCATTAATGGGGAATATAATAGAGATGTTTCCTCCTGCAGTCTTCGTGGTTTTACATTCAGAAGAGTTCTTTTCCTAGACAACCCAAAGCTCGAGAGCCGGGATTTCACTGCTATTTTGAGCATAGTTGGAGGTAGTGAAATGGATACATGCCTTTTTACTAAATGGATATGTGTGAAAGGGGACACAGCAGAGGTGGCCGGAATTTAAACTCGGCGCGTTGATACCACTTTCCACGTGGATAACTCTGACGCTATCCACGCAATATTACAAAATAAATTATTAATATTACAGAATAAAATAATAATATTACAGAATAAAATATGATATTACAGAATAAAATAATTCACAAATCTATCAATTACAAATAAATGATATTTGCGGTTTTTAAATAATATAAACAGCATGAAACCTAATCACAATGAAACGAATCAAACACGTTATCAAAAGGCTCATAATACACATTTATCTAAAACGCAAGAACAATTTTAATTCTATATACGACTATTTTTCACTGTTTAAATTGTGTTCTTTGCTTTGCAGAATTTCAGTTTTAATCTTTAAATATTTTATTATTGTGACTTAACGCAACATCAAGTTGGCAGTTTTTATCGGAAATGATTTGCAACCTGTTGTTAACTGAGGCAAGAAATTGCTTGTAAATTTTAATGACTCTAAAACGAAACTACTCTCTATAAATCATCTTAAATCTTTTTCTCTGCCATCAATACAGCTGCTGCTGATTTCCAGGAGAGCACCAAACTGACCCTTCTTGATTTTACGTTTTCCACTGGCGTGAAGTGGGAAGATTATATAAAAATAAATTGCTAGATTTCCTAATAGGAAAGACGATCGAGCACAACAGTTTTTGTTTCTCGCCAGAATTTAAATCGCATATTTATAGATCTACTACTGGCAAGGTGGAGTAATGGATAGCGGCTCGGATTACAGAATCGGTAGAGCCGAGTTCGAATTCCAGTCGAATCCATTGCATTCACTTACATTCTTATACCTTTATAACATATGACACTTCTCCCCGCCAGCCATGGATTGGTAACAAACCGGGTTCTATAGCAACTGGTCTACGGCAGAAAGAAATGGCAACCTAATGTGGGGTAAAAGAAATTGTCTCGTACGTCATATAAAAATACAAAAATCCACTTTCTATAAGTGCCTTCATTTTTTTTGTCTAGGATTGTATATTTTTAACAGGTAAAGTATTGATTTATATAATACCAGAAGTAATCAATGAAATTTAGATGACAATGCACGTCTAAAAACTAAAAAGAGAATGAATTAATTACACGATTCATTGGCCTTTATACTTGTAAATTATGCCCGATTTATTGAATCTTGAAAACATCGTTTCAAGACCTCAGCTTCATTGCATCTCACTATTAAAACATTCTTACAATTCCCGTCATTTTTGAGGACAGAGGTACTGTAGCATATATATATATATATATATATATATATATATATATATATATATATATATATATATATTAGGTTGGTGCAAAAATAATGTCGTTTTCTCACAAATGTTACTATGTGAGTAAACGACATTATTTTTGCACCAACCTAATATATATATATATATATATATATATATATATATATATATATATATATATATATATATATATATATAAGGATGAAAGCGGAGTCCTTAGAAATCTGTTAGTAATAAGTTGTTTCACGGGATCAAACGGCCATCTCATCAGTCCCCCAAAAAATTACAACAATAAATGGATTAAAAAAATTTCAGGCACAAGCAACAAAAGAAAGGAGAAAAAAAAAAGTAAAAGGAAAAGGAGTAGAAAATACAAAAAGAAGGGAGTTTAAAAAATAACAGGGGAATATAGATATTTTCTTAAGGAGGAAGAAAGTTCTTACATTGAGCTCACTTCAGAGTTTATCATATTTGGAATTATCCCTATTAATTGTCAAATAATATTATATATATATATATATATATATATATATATAAATAATAATCATATATATATATATATATATATATATATATATATATATATATATAAATAATAATCATATATATATATATATATATATATATATATATATATATATATATATAAATAATAATCATATATATATATATATATATATATATATATATATATATAAATAATAAACATATATATATATATATATAAATAATAATCATATATATATATATATATATAAATAATAATCATATATATATATATATATATATATAATCATATATATATATATATATATAATCATATATATATATATATATATATAATAATAATATATATATATATATATATATATATATATATGATTTTTTGAAGCTTATAATTATGTACACACATTTTTATAACCTGAAAATACAATATTTTTATTAAAAAATATAAAGAAACAAGAATTTAAGAAATAACACGCCGACATAAACGCCTGATAATTATGCACCAACCCAGTATTAAAACGCGTGTGTAATAAAACTAGATTTTAATCGAATAACAATTTTTCTCTCTTTCTCTTTTTTTTATCTCTCTCTACACACACACACACACACACACATATATATATAGAGAGAGAAAGAATAAGATAAGATTAAGAATAAATAGGAAACGTTTATCAAAAAAAGATGTTTAATTTTTATTAAAGATTTTGTTTTCTAATCATTTCATTCCAAGCAACGCGGGAAAGATACTAATACGCATTTTTTTTAGTTAGACGGAGTGAAAGTGAGTGAAAAGACTGTTTAAAGGGGGAATTGTTGAAAAGAGGAACTGGGTTCAACAAGATAGAAATGGCCATTGAGGTTGCATTTAAATTTTTGAAGATTATAATCATCAGAAAAACAAGTAAAGGTAATGGAGTTCTACAGGCGGGAAGTGACTGAAAAGAAACTTGGGGTAGAGGTTTCATCACAGAACGAGATATGGAGAAAAATTAGAGAAGAAATTCTAATATTTTTATTCATGTACTGTTTGATTTTCGTTGGTTAATCAGATTTCGCGTGCTTATGACGTTAAACAAATGCTAATATCATTTATAGCGTTCCAAATTCAAGGATAGACGACACGTTCTTTCGAAGTTACAAGATATTAACGGATTCGAATAATGACTGACAAACCGTAAATATTGCTTTATGTATGGAAGGATATAATCATTTTAGTTTGTCTCTCTGGGATTCAGATGATAATGTATACCTGTGTGTGTGTGTTTGTGCGTGTATTTATGTCTAGTAGACCTGCATGTTGATTTACGAACGATTTTATATACACAGCATTTGTTTTGTCTTGTTGTTTTTTAAAGAATGGTGTGACACTATTTAGGTTGCTAGAAAGAAAGAAGGAGAAAAAAAGAAAGAAAAAGGCGAGAATTAAATTTAGGTGATAAGAAGCCATCACGAAAAGGACACTGAATGATGTTATTTTTTTTTTCAAACAAAGGAAAGTGGTAAAGATTTTATTCTCATTAGCGAGGAAAGTAAAGTCGCGGATGTGTCGGATTTAATTTGATTTATGACGGCGCACCGAATATGGCAATGGTGAAAATTTCTGGTTGGCTAAATGACCTACGAAACAGAAACTGAGAGATAATATTAATTAGGTCATGCACTGGGTCGCGGGAAAAATGTCCGCTGGACCACCATGAAAGAAAAATTAAGCCTTTGACTATCTACAGAATATCATTGAGAGGATCATCTGTTTTGTGTCGGAGCTGGCTATGATAAGAACATTATTTTATCGAAACGAATAATTGGCTCTAGCGGCCAGATCGCCAGATGACCACCAACTTGATAATTGGCGAAAATCTCGTTGACGAATTCCATATGAAATTCGGTTAAGATAAGAGTCTAAAGACTTGTTGTGGGGCAGAAGAAAGGAAAGAAAGGAAGAAAAGAAAAAGGAAGATAATATTTTTTTCTTTGAGCAAGATTTTTTAAACCGAGGCTAGTCTGGCCACACACACACTGCTGGGCGCCCATTGGCTGAATGCAGGCGTGAGCGTTAGGCGAAGGTAATCATGTGAAGTAGGAGGGGAAGCCTGCTGAAACCCCCTCTGAAGAGATCGGTATGAGATGCCACCGTGAGAGAGAGGGTAAACCCGTTAACACCCTCTGAAGGTATGTGTGAGATACCAATATGAGAACAAAAGAGGGTGGGAGGACGAAAGACTCCAAAAATGGAAATTACTAAATTTTCCTGATCACAAAGAAAATTCTTAATGCGGTTTTAGAATTGTCAAGGAACCTCAAACCCCGACAAGCCCACCCCGGCTTGGGTCGGAGTCCATATAAGCAGAGTCACAACGAGTGGACGGCAATAGCAGTTGAGTTGGGGTTGGAGACAGACAGGCAAGCAGTTGCAGTGAGCTGAGAGATCTGAGAACCCGCCTCGCAAATAGCTGACAAAGATTCCACGCAATTCCGAACTCAACTTCTAAGCAAGAACAATTTATTTTTGAAGAACGACTTAGACTCACACCATCAAAACAAATTTTACGAAAATCGCCTGAAGATACACCAAAACCAGTTTCTTAAAGAACAGGCAAATTCAGATGTTAAGACTCGCCTAACAAACACAAAGTGTCACAAATCCATATTAGCGGGTTGGTAGAAAGACGCAGTCCTGTATCCAGCAACCAGATATAAAATATTGTTATTCCTTTTTAACACATTTGAACTTTTCGAGTTATTACTTTATTTTCTTTTACATATACTTGTGCGGTGTTACCCTTGTCCGGACTCAGCTTGCATTTCGGCCGGGCGACTGATTGATTTCGTCTACCTAAGATCAAATCACAACGTAGGTAGGTTAGACGAGAAATCAAAACAGTTACTTCGGTAACCAGACGTTGGAGGCGAGATGGAAACGACAAGGCTGATACCGAAACTAACCAGATTCCCATCCGAATCAGCAAAAGGTTAGAACGTCACATTTGGTGCCGCGACCAATACCAAGTCACATTGGTCGTCACAGGAGAAGATATTACGGCGACGGCGCGGAGACAGACGGGGTGACGTCACAACTGGCGCCGCGACCTGGACAGCACGGCGGGCGCGGCCAGGCAGACGTCACGATTGGCGCAGCGACACCGAGGGGGGCGTCACCATGGATTACATGAAGGTTTATGTTTTAAAAGGTTTTGACTCGTGTTTATAGTTGGTAGCGTATTTATAAATAATCTCTCAAAGTAGTTTCGAAGTAAACAATTATGTCCTTTTATAATTATGATGACATTCGTAAAATCCGTATTTAATCTGTATTTGATTCAGATATATATATATATATATATATATATATATATATATATACAGTGATAGAGAGAGAGATGAATAAACTGAGATAGATATGAACAACCTTTATATATATATATATATATATATATATATATATATATATATATATATATATGTATATATATAGACAGTGATAGAGAGAGACATGAACAAACTGAGATAGATAGATATGAACAACCTTATATATATATATATATATAGACAGTGATAGAGAGAGAGAGAGATGAATAAACTGAGATAGATAGATATGAACAACCTTATATATATATATATATATATATATATATATATATATATATAGAGAGAGAGAGAGAGAGAGAGACAGTGATAGAGAGAGACATGAACAAACTGAGATAGATAGATATAAACAAGCTTATATATATACATATATATATATATATATATATATATATATATGAAAAAAATGAGTTAGATAAATATATCTGTATGAACAACTTTTAGATAGATATAAAGATAGCTATGAACAAATTGAAGTAGACGGTTATGAACAATGTTATATATATATATATATATATATATATATATATATATATTCAAGCATATTTTGTTAACTATAACAGACAATGAATGTCTATTATGTTTGAGCCGATTCGGGCGAAAACAAAGACAAAAATTGTCCAACACTTAGATATCTTTTATTATGCTGTTCCTTGATCTAAGCTTTCAGCTCACATAAGGCATCTTCAGAGTGGTTATATGGGCACTTAAACAAAGATATTCACCTCGGTTGACATAGAAGATTGCTATGAGAAATTAACGGTCGCGGAATAGCAGACGCAGTTTGTAAATTCATGATGCGGTTCTATGAAGTCGTGCCACACGAGAGAACGAAATATTAACAACAGAACATTAATATATATATATATATATATATATATATATATATATATATATATATATATATATATTAATGCATGTTTCGTTAAATAATATAGCAAATTTTGTCTATTTTAAGTATGTTCCTTTCATATTGTCTGATAAGCTTAATCACATTATCGTTGAAATACGAAAGAAAAACACCATATTGATACATATTTAAATTCAATCTAAGCTTTAGGCTTACACAAGCCATTATCAAAGATGACAATTTCAATAAATCAAACACAGCCGACGAAACAACAATGATATTCCGTCCTTGTTGCATGAAAATTTCCAAGTAGCGACAAACTCATATATACGGGACACCGAAGCGAAAATCGCGTTGCATCTCGTGATGTCACGCATAACCACGCGAGAGCGTAAAACGAGAAGTATTAAGTATGGGAATCCATTGGTATAACCCAATGGCTCCTGTTATAATTTATAGGCATTTAAGGATATTTGTGGAGATTTCATAGTTTATTTTGTTCAGGTTAGTTTCAACAGTTTTATGTATGAAGCTTCAAGAATTTTTAATTTTTGTTCATTGTTTTGATGTTTAAGTATTGTTGCGTTGTGAAAAAGGATTTTCCGGAATTGAGTACGCGGGCAGGCATGTTGTTTTAAATGTCTAAAAATGTTAGAGTTATCATTTAAATGTAGGTTCAAGCGCCGTGAAACCGAGTTTGATGTGTGACCAACATAAATATTAATTAATCCGTTGGACATACAACTTACTTAAAATAAACAGACAAAACTTGTCTATATATATTTAGGCAGCAATTTTTGAATGATGAATTGGATCGTATTTACGATTCCAATGGAATGAATTATGACCATGGAATATTAGTGTTTAAGCCTTTTTATTATATATATATATATATATATATATATATATATATATATATATATATATATATAGATATTAGAGAGAAAGAGAGAGAGAGGTAAATCGCCAGTTACTATGAACGGATATCATCCCGGCAAGGCTTCGTGTCTTGAGACAATACCGGGCTTTAAACTCACACCTGACCTCTTATATATGATCCATAGCTAAAGATGCAGAAAAAAATTGTTACCTCCCTGTACCGTTTCAGTAAGTGCATGACTCCTCCCGCTATTCTCTACCTTTACAAGAGTCTACTGTTGTCACATTTAGGCGGCAGCTACCTAGTCTTTACTTTCCAGCGTCGATAGAAGTTTAACACTGTTCCGAGTCCTTTTGCGTGACGAATTATTTTCCGCCTTCTAACCCTGCCCCTCACAGGCCGGGTTTGACAAGCGTCTCGCTGCCCTATTACTAATACCATGGAAAGTGATCGTACAAATCACATTTGTTGACTCAGACAGTTCTAACCTTCACGGCTAAGGCCCGACATGCCACTTATATTGTAGCAAACCACCGAGATTCTGTCCTTTTTCTTTCGGTCAGAATCAGTTCCACACGCACAGCTTATTTTCGCGAAATACTGTCATGTGAAACTGACTCCCAAGATGGTGTTTCTCCGATCCCGATTATATTAGTCTGTACAAGTTTAGTGTTAACCATTACCTAACCCTCCTATCCGCATAAACTGCTTCTTAACGTAACTCTATACAATGCGTGGCCCCGAGTCTTGTACAAAGTGAACCGTACTGTAAAAATATAGATATTTTAAAAAAACTGAGATAGATAGATAGATAGATAGATATGAACATTCTATAGATAGATAGATATGAACATCAGATAGATAGATAGATAGATAGATAGATAGATAGATAGATAGATATGAACAGCCTATAGATAGATACGTATGAACAGCCTATACACAGATAGATATGAACATTGTATAGATAGATAGATAGATAGGAACAGCCTATAGATAGATTGATAGATATGAACAGCCTATAGATAGATATGAACATCTGATAGATAGATAGATAGATAGATATGAACATCTGATTGATAGATAGATAGATATGAACGATAGATAGATAGATAAATAGATAGATAGATATGAACATATTATAGATAGATAGATGTGAACATATTATAGATAGATAGATAGATATGAACATCTGATAGATAGATATGAACATCTGATAGATATGAACATCTGATAGATATATATATATATAGATAGATAGATAGATAGATAGATAGATAGATAGATATGAACATCTGATAGATAGATATGAACATTAGATAGATAGATATGAACATCTGATAGATAGATAGATAGATAGATAGATAGATAGATAGATAGATAGATAGATATATATATATATATATAGATAGATAGATAGATAGATAGATATGAACATCCTATAGACAGATGCATATGAACAGCAGATAGATAGATAGAAACAATAAACTTAGAAATACATAATCTAACTATTATTATCAAATTCGCAGCTTATTCCTAAACTTTTAATAAAGTTCAAGGACGTATTCACGAGCTTTTGAACGTATTTTAATGGACTTTAATGATTTTACTTGTCTTTCTTGTATAACTTACAAAAAGGGATTATGAGATTAAAACTGATTAAGCACATAAGCGAAAGTCGGATTAGCCTAAGAAGATTCAATTGTACTATATTTCTCCTTGTCAACCAAGACGTTCTAATGTAGTTAAAAATAGTTAAGTAGAAATATTAGTCGTTGTGGTTTATCGTAACGTCAGAGAAGCATAACGTCGACATAAGATTAGAATTTTTCACTGTCGTGATGTTTTTTCGACATTCATCAATGCAGAATTCTCGAAGAGAAAAGAACGCTCCCGATTTGAGTGGAAAAATTTACCCAGTAAATAATATTTTCCTTTTAAATTGATAGAATGGAAAAATAACGTAATTGCTGAAGGTGGAAAGGAGTTCGACTCTCATGAATAGTGTGATATTTCAGCTTGGTTTTGTTCAATCAAATTTAGAAGATAACTCGAGAAAAGCGTATTTTGTTCAATCAAATTTAGAAGATAACTCGAGAAAAGCGTATCTTCCAAGAGATTCGTTAGACCATATTCTGTAATTATTTGTAATTCGACAGCAAAATTTTCTAAACGAAGTTTTAAGAAACCCATTTGTTACAAAATAATGTAGAATTTTAAATCTACATCATTTCAAATGGCTGAAAATAAATTGTCCTATCTGTTAAAAGAAAAAGAAAAGTGGATCACATAGCCTTGATATTTCTCTGACCTCTGATTGGTCAACTAATGCTAATATGATGTTTTCCACTACGTCTTCACGATTAAAATTAATTTACCGCCCAAAATCTGTGTTTCGAGCCTATCACGGGGCATACGACATTATAAAATACGAAGCGACATTTTCAACTCTTCCTCTCTTTTGCCTTCTTTCACACACAAGATGTAACGTTAGAGAGATTACGTTTGGCCCTTAAGAGCAAACGCTATGAAACACGCAGATGCACACACCAACACACGCACATACGTACGAACGTCTACGATATCTATTCATTCTTTCAACTTTCAAGCAACAGAAACTTTTTTTCACTTTCTAACAGAGATTGTTTTCAGCACTCAAGAAGTCTACAACACCTTTTTATCTAAGAACATTCTTTTCATTGAGACTGACCATTATTTCACGAACTGAAATCTTTCCCTGGCGTCAAGATAAAAAAAAAATACTACAAAACTTCACTTCTTGAGTAAACTCACATACACCAGTTAAATAGGAATCTATTTTCAGTGTAAAGTTAATTCAACATTAAACTACAAGTTTTCAATCCAAAATCTAGGTCATTGTAATTCTTTTTACAATATATTGAAAATTGTTGGTTGACCAAAATATCGACTTTGTCGTTTCTCAGTTTTGTGCTATTTTCTCTTGTTTGCTTACGTTTGCTAGCACGTAAGTAAATATTGTACGGATTCAACTGAGGGCATTCAATACCGCGACAATAGTATATATTTGTTTTAGCATGAAATGAAACTCTTTCTGAATTCACCATTACTTTGTTTTCTTAAAGCAACCCATCCAAGTTATATTTAGTGTTTGCCCGTAATTTTTTTGATAGTCTTGCTTACTATCTCGTGAGCAAGATATACAAAATCAACAATTCGATCAGTTTGCTCCGTGTAGATGAGTTATAAAGCTGTGGTTGAGCTTTACCTGTTGTCATTAAAACATACATCTTGAAGTATAATATAAGGCCTATATTTACAGTAATCTTTTTTCGGAACTAACCTGTTTATACTTCTCTACTCAACGTTTATGTTGACTGATTGAAAATTGATCGATTTAATTTTTACGGCTTACCAACCCATTTTAGGTTATAGAAAGCAAAAATATATTTCGGATTATAAAAATATTCTTTCTTTGACTAGTGAATACCTCAGTAACATGTTTTTCGGAATAACAATGAAATTTTCAGATACAAGTTCTAATATTTATCCATAGTTATGGGGAAGGGGATAGATTCATATATTTTTCAATGATATTTGCGCAGGGAATTCAATCTCAAACGATTTAAGATTTGGATGGTTGGTTTTCTTTTACATCATATCTACCTCAATGAGTTATTTAATGTCGAAAAATTTTTATTGCTGTTAATATTTTTTTTTTCAAAAATCTATTCCTGGTAATATTTTTCTTTCTAAAATGTATAGCTAGTAATATTTTTTCGTCAAAAATGTATAGTTGGCAATATTTTTTCTTCAAAAACATATTGTTGGTAATAATTTTTTTCCTTCAAAAAATTATTGTTGGTAATAATTTTTTTACAAAGTATACCTGGTATTAAAATCTATTTTTACATCTTCATAGTGTTTTTTAGCCAAATTTAAGGGGTTAACTATTAGCCCATAGCTGGGAGGCTAACAGGTGCTACCACCCTGGATCAGAGTGGACCTGGGAACACCAAAATTAAGAGGTGGTTCCACGCTCCACAAAACCTCCTGATTCATTTGACCTACAATTCGAATGTAATATATTATAAGCATGGAATATTAGTGTTTGAGAATTTATATATATATATATATATATATATATGAATTGGATCGTGATTACGAATCCAGTGTAATAAATTAGAACAATGCAATATAAGTGTTTGAGCCTTCTATATTATATTCTTTCTCTGTCTTGTATATAGTACTCTACCTCGTTTTTATCCTCTTGGAAATATATATATATATATATATATATATATATATATATATATATATATATATATATAGAGAGAGAGAGAGAGAGAGAGAGAGAGAGAGAAAGAGATATAGAGAGAGGGAGAGAGAAAGACATTTTGAGAAATCACTTATTGCTTGAAGTGGAGATGTATGGGCCTCTTCGGGTCAATTTTCACAAGAAAAGCAACCCCTGAATGGAGAACTCTCCAGATTTCAACCCTTAGATACGAAGAGGGAAATGTTTAGTCTAAGCTGTGCCGTGATGTAACAAACACACATGGTCATTGGACTACTGATGCTGATGATAAATAGGAGGAGGACGAAGGAGAAGAAGAAAACGAGGAGAAATAGAAGAGGAGGAGGTGGAGGAAGATGAAAAGCAAATTAGTTTGTCAAATGTAAAGGAAATCTATTTTCTTAAGTCTTGTAAAATCGTTTTCTTTGCTTAATTTTTCTTAGAAAGAAAGAAAGAAAGAAAGACACATGCAAAATTGTTTGCAGGTAAAAGTCCTTAAAGAGCAAACAATTTCCCAATTTCCATAAAAGGGAACACGTGTTTGTGACAAGTTTCCCTCTAATTATTCATTTCTATTCTCTTCTATTTTATCCGGAAGCGCAATCGTTTATAGACAAGGAATATATACCAGGGTGACCTGAAGTCAACGCTTTTATTTGGATAAATGTAGTCACGGCTCTATAGTTATTACATCACGTAAGAAACATCTGTTGAACCGGAACTATTGCCATGCTTATCTGATAACATACCGACATTGAATATATTACGCTTAGCGCTTTGTATATATCACTTCGTTGGGAAGATGACTTAATGATTATCAACACAGGAAATGCAATCGGCAGGTGGAGTTCAATTTCCAGCTGAGGATGTAGTATTCTTTTCCTTCTTTAATTTGGCGAAAAGAGTTTTTTTTTTCCTCCAGTTATGGGTAAACTGGAGCACAAGGCTGATGTTTATGGCCTTCGTTGGGCAAATCTGAATTCAAAGTCCCTTTCATGAGCCCGTGTGACAAGGTAAGCCCATTTGATGAACTAAGAGAAAAGGAAATTATTGCATTTCGTTTGCTTTGTCTATTAACTGTCATGGGCTCCCAAGCACCTATCTTGAACTTGCCACTGCATCTAAAATTTAAAACCCATGACTCATATAACGGAATCCCAATACTTACGCCATTTTTTTTTTGGGGGGGGGGAAATGGA
>OZ010593.1:16102617-16107617 GCA_963932145.1 Acanthosepion lycidas | reverse complement strand
TTTTCAGCAAGAACACTCCGTACTACTTTCACCGAGCCGAATCACCCTCGTTTCTTACGTATTCTAAAGAGTAAGAGAAAGCGCTTCACCCATAGAGCTTCCGCCACCCAAATATTTCAACTTTGGGGAACGTATTCACACGTAGACGCTTCCTTGAACACTATAATCTATCGAATTTAAGCAACGTCGAATCTAGTCAGTACCTAGATGGGTAACTTTTGGGAATACCAGGTGCTGTAAGCTTGGAGGTACGGGTGGTGTGATAGATAATGGCTCGGGATTGTTAATCAGAGAGCCGTCTTCCAATTTCGATTCGGTTTGTTATGTTCATTACACGCAAAATACCCTTGGGATAGTCATGCGTTCAACATTTCTCCTCAGTTATGTGTTAATTAGTAAGACTTCATTATCACTAAACCATGGTTATTTCCAATAAAAGAAAGAATAATGTTTACAATCTACAACAAATCCAACAGTTGATAAGCCGTACAAAATGAATCAATTAATTAATCATTATCTATTCTCCTTATCTTAATCATCTGTACTCCCTACTACTTTCAATCATGCGTGCGAATCATAATTATTTGGACAGTAGCTCTCTACGATGAATGACTACCCAGGCTTATACAGGGTGAACATTATTGTAATATAGAAAGAGCGTGATTCTCTGGACTCATGAATATGTTTTCCGCCAGATGTTTAAATAGCGATGTCAGGCTACTGACTGCAGTGATTATTGAATGCCTATTGAATGGAACTATCCAGTCGAATCAGTGTGAATTATTACGCGTCGATGATTTGGGTTTGGATATTGGATTTACAGGACGTTAAGCCGAACCATCTCTACTAACAAGGTATTCACTGAAATGAATAATTATCTTTGGTTGACTTTTTCTTTATTTGCTCTTGTTAAGTATTTATTTGCGGTTGTAATTAAACACTGTTTTATTTAACATTGAAGTGTTGAGTTATATTTCATTATTAACAGCCACCGTACGTAGCAAAACATTTAAAAGGATCTAGTGCTTACTTTAAACTTAATAAAAACGAAGCATTTGCGGACATATATTCATATGAAATTTGCCCCTGTATTGGTGTGAGGAACAACGATGGTCTTTTGAACATATGTTTATGTAGAAATTCTACTTTGTTTTGGTGTCCGGAATCCGTACGCAAATTTTGTAAAAGTACTTTTGGATTGAATCTTGGATTGTACATTTGCCATATAGGAAAAAAATGAATAACTACCGACATCGAGGTTCGAACGTGACAAGCTGGACTTATGGATATATGTTTTCTGCTAGGTGTATAAATAGCTGTGTCAGGCTACTGACTGCGGTGATTATTGAGTGACTATTGAGTTGAAAGATCCAGACGAATTAGTGTGAATTATTGTGCGTCCATGATTTGGGTTTTGATTTAGGATTTACCGGACGTTAAGCCGAGCCGCTCTACTAATAAGATATTCACTGAAACGGATAATTATCTTTGGCTGACTTTTACTTCTTTGTTTTTTGTTAAGTATTTATTTGCGGTTGTAATTAAATACTGTTTTATCTTAACATTGAATCTTGAGTTATACTTAATCATTAACGGCCACCGTACGTTACAAAAATTATAAAATATAATTTTCAAACACATCTCGCAAACCATTTTATGAGGTTTCCTAAAAGGGCTTGTAGTGACGTGGATACCGGCTCGAAATTAGAAATCGGAGAGTCAAGTCTGATTTTCAATCGGATTTATTACATTCACTAACGTACAAATACGCTTGGGTGTTGTTTGAATCTATCTCTTCTCCCCCAGCTATGGGTTAAATAGTAGAATCCGTAACTATATTAATAATAGATATTGTCAAAAAGATTTTAATGCAATCTTCACCAGTAAAGAAGAAACATTCTTAAAATCTTAAATATATTTAGGATTTGACTCACTCACAACGTGTTGGTAAGCCGTAAAAAATAAATATTAATTAGTCGTTAAGTTGCCAAAAAGTTGGTCACTTTGAGACGTTCTTCAGTATAAAAGTAAGAACCTAGTACATTTGAATATGATTGTGAATATGGGTGCTCCAACCTTGTGGAGTTGTGCCAACTAATCTAAGAAAACAAACTCGGCGCATTTAATATTCATATAACTAAGATAGTTTTGTATTTCCGAACTGTTTCAGATGTGGGTATAAAATCCCGGATATCGAATGCTGATGTTCCACAGTTACAATTCTTCCCGACTTTGGAGATTGAAATAACGCAATTTCCTAGCTATAATTCCATGCTTCCGTTTTGGTTAGGATTCTTAAAAATAATATTACCTTGGTAAATAACAAGACTTCACGAAGGATAATGACTTTATTCTTGACTAAAATAGATACCACTTTGGAGGCGAAGCAAACAGAGAGTGCTTGTAAATAGGTAATGATTTTGAAAACAGATTTTTTTTAAAAAAACAACCGAGACATCTCTATTTACAAGAATTGTGTAACAATGTCCCCAAGATCGTTTAGCTATATGCTGTAAGAGCAAACCTGGGTGTCAAAACGTGTCTTAGAAAAGAATTTGAAAGATTTATGCTTACGGCAATGTTTTTCAGGATTATTGATATTGTGCCAATTGTGATTAGTTAATATCATTGGTTATCCCAAATGTATTCCTGTAAATCTTCCTTCATTTCTTTATCTTTGGAAGATAATCTATAATTACCGCCTTTTCTTTCACCAGGATAGTTTCTGTCGTAAGTATTATTGGTGATACTATATGCAACTTTGAAAACCGACATTCATTTCCTTGTAATTAAAGGTGAGTATAGAGCATTCGATTCCATATTTTAGGCGGATATGTTTCAAGACTTTCAGCAGTTACAAGAAATCGGAGGCAGTATCAAGCATTATAAAGGTTAGTTCTAAATTATCTGTGGGTATACGTACACAGAATCTCACAAAATGTTTCAAACTATGTTTTCCTCTCCTTGTGATAACATTTAATGTATTATTTTTTTTTAAATCGCTTTAGAGCAAGCAAGACGATAATGACACTGGGACTGGATTAAAGGAAAAGAAAGTGAATGAGAAAACTTTAGGGGAGGGGACTGAGGAATGGACATATAAGAGACAAGGTTCAAGAACACAGAAGAAAGCGATTGATACTGCATTCAAATTTCTGAAGAGTGTAGTTATCATGGAAACAAGAATTCGAAACGGTGTTCCACATGGGAGAAGTGTGAGAAAAAAAAATTTAGAGTAAAAGTGGCGGTTGCATCTAGCTAGTTCGACAGTTTAACGGTGAGGCTTACTTGCCAATCAAGTAATATGCTTAAATTCATGTAGTAGTCCCAATAGGGAAAACAGCTCACTAGAGCAGTTATCATGGAAATAATTGTAGAAAAAGACAGAGGAAAGTCAATTCACATCGGAGAGAAAGTGATTGAACGCGGAACGCCTGGTTGGGATCGACTACATTACAGACCCTTGAAATTTTGTCAAGAATCTCGAGATGTAAAACAGGGGCACCAGACCAGATATGACAACAGTATTCAATGCACAGTCGAATGATAGATTGATAAATGTGCGAGATGGATTATGACGAAGATAATCTTTTGGCACGGAGCAGAGAACTAACTTCCCTTTATAGTGGACGTAGTAACTGATTCGATATAGTTGTTCTACTTCATGTTGCACACCTGGAGTTTAGCACCTGTCATGCTGATAGTAAGTAAGAAGACATAATAATAATAATAATAATAATAATAATAATAATAATAATAATAATAATAATAATTAATTATAAAATAGAACAATTATAACAATAGAAAAATAACACCAGTTTCGCTCTGAAATGGAGACTACATTTTACAATTGATCTTAGAAGACATTATTTTTCTTTACTAAAACAAACGTTTCAGGGAAGTGAAGTACCTTATCGTTTCTATTTGTCAGAAGCAATTAATTACCATCTTAGTTACTTTTATACTATGTTGGAATTTTAATGTATCAAAACACATTAATTTCTATTTTTGCCCGTGGATAACTGAAAACATAGACAGTAAATCGCGGATAAAGAGGGAACATAAATAGAATTATCACATTTACAATTGTAAATTTTAAATAGCATTAATTATCACATTTACAAATGTATGAACCAAATTGATAATTTAATCATTTTTATTTCATTTCTTGATCCTATGTCGAACATCACTGATCCTCCAAATATAAAACGATCGTTAAACATTGTGCTTAGCGGATACCGTTTGCTGTTCCCTGGGATCAATATTGTTGCCGATTATAAATTAAAATATTAAATCATTCTCATTTAACGGCCTCGAAAATCGAAATTTAATGAAAAATTAAACGAGAAAGAGTGGAGACGATAGAAATGAAAATTAAATATATTAAAAAAATTAAATTCATATCCCAGAATCATGGCCTTACTTCGAAATAACAGTTAATCTTTACAAAATCTAATAATTCAATAATAATGATTATAATAATAAATCGGTATATTATTTCCTGACGATGGCTAGTGATGCATGTCTACTAGAAGCGACGGCATCTTTCCATTTCTGTTCCTGTGTAGCAGTAGAGTGTCACGTTCGGGTGCCGAGAATATTGTATTTTTAAGTATGAAGGATGAGACAGTCCGGGAGACTTGGGCGTCACATCTAAAGATAGGGCACAATCACTCCAGATCAGGGGACTTTCTTTATATAACGATTACATAATGAAGAATTGAAGATCTGGCTGATTGTGGTGGCAGTTCCAGTACCCAAATAAAAAATTGAACTTCTGTCCATGATTAGAGGTGAAGTAATGTTTCTGTTGCAGCCATTTCTTTTTTTCCTTTGGTTGTTTTTTTTTTTATAGGAAATAAAACTTGTATTAGGTTGATGAAAAAATAATGACGTAATAATGTCGTTTTTTGACATATTTTTAACGTCAAAAAACGACATTAGTACGTCATTATTTTTGCACAATCCTAATAGATCATGACAAAAAGCTAGTTTCTGTT
>OZ010593.1:16092617-16095117 GCA_963932145.1 Acanthosepion lycidas | reverse complement strand
AATGTTTGAAGAAGTATGGTCTTCAGCAAGATACATAAGCTTCACTCTGTCAAAGCCATTGATTATAGAAAACGGTTTGGCTGAGTTTAGATGTTTTTGAATGAGTTTGGCTCCATCCACGCCATCCATATGAAAGTCTCGTTCTATTTAATAACATGACTCGAGGTTTCAGGTTATTGTTTCAGTTTGGGAGTAAGTGGCGGTGTTGGGAGAAACTACACATAGCGTAGCCTATTTATGTCTAATTTCCATAGCATCATTAGACCGAGACTTTCATATAGAAGGTCCTTGGCCAGTGAATGCCAAATGATTTCATATTTGTCATAAGTGATCCATCAACCGAGATATTTGAAGTGTTAAATATTTACTTATATCACATTCTGAATTATTATAATGAATTTAGGTTATGTGTCATCACAGATTTCATTCAAATTTCATATACCCTATTTGATGGCATACAAAGTGCACTTTTTATTTTTTTTTACTAAAATATCTTTTAAAATTCCCCTGCGTCTTATATGCCGTATATAAGTTTAAAATTCGCGATAGTCGGCCGAAATTAGCTACCTTGCAAATCCTATTAGACTTTAGAGTAATTTTCATATACCTAGTGTCATTATTTAAAAGGATATTATGCAGATTAAAAGTGTTATCATTGATAATATTCATTATATTAATTTCATCATGTTTAATATTCGTACTTTGTTTCACAAAAATTATATGCTATAAATTCAAATTATGTATTTGTAAAATATATTTGTTTCATTAATATTTTTCCTGCGATAATCATAATTTATCCTATTTATTCCAAGACAGTAGTAATGAAAATGAGTTTCCAATAATTTTGATAATGAAGACCACAAATTTTATGGATTTGAAGATGGATAAAATTTTAATGGTAACTGTACAGTTTTGCTCAATTCTAATAATTTCTTATTTTGTTTTCTTACCTTTGGATATATTAGGTTGGTGCAAAAATAATGACGTAACAATGTCGTTTTTTGACGTATTTTTAAACGTCAAAAAACGACATTGTTACGTCATTATTTTTGCACCAACCTAATAATAACGTTTTTATAGGCTCGTGATTTTAAAAAAATTTTTTTGTTTAATTGAAATCATGGGTTGTTTAAACTTAGAACACTAATCATCTATTAAAGTTACACCACTATTAACCATGGGTATATCATACCCTATTTTGAAAATATGAAAAAAAAAATTAAATATAATTTTTTTTTTTTTAAATATTTTACATGTAGACACTTCAAACATTTTACTTTGAGTTAACATTAATAGGAACTGAAAAATATATTATTTAGGTTAGAAAATCAGGTACTGAATATTGTATTTCAAAATAGGAAAATTTGAGCTGGGTACTATATGCCCATGGTTAGTGTTCTAGGGTTAACCAAAATAATAGCTCATATATATAGCCTAGACTGTACCATTTACTAATAATTTTTCTAATTTTACTAATTTTTTCTTGATTTTCCCTGCTGAAATTGGGGTGCGTCTTATACACCCGTGCGTCTTATATGCCGTCAAATGCGATAGTTTTACCTAATCCGCAATACATACCACCAGATATCTATTCTAAACATGCAATATCACGAGAAAGAAAAAACTTTGAATTTTCCATTAGATTATGAATAATATGTATTTTCTTAGCTTTGTCAGGCCCAAGGCTAATACTGCAGACATTCACTCAGGATTAGACTTAAATAATAAAGATATGCTACACCATTAAGCTAAACATTACTCCTCTGTGACTAGATTATCAATGAACTAATTGATTAAGTGCCATGCCTCTCGTTATTCCCAATACTCAGATTATACATCTAGAAATTTCAAAATATATACATTTAAATCGGCAGATTAAATACTAGACGATAGCGCAGCGGAGGAGGTGCCATTTCGTAATATCAGGCAACGTGTGAGTCTGGAATATTTCAAGAGAAAAGAATGGAATGGATTTAGGTGGTGTTACGCCAAGTGAACGTTATCGGGAAAGTGGGCAGCTAACTTGAGATTACAGACGACAGATAACGGGGTTTTATTCATTTGGACAATGGAGGGCCCAAATGATATAGAGTGCCCATTAAACTATTATTCACCCAGCATAAGGTTGAAACCATGATAACGCCATAATGGTTACACAAAGGCGCGCAAGAACACGAACACCGGGATAGAGAAAGACAAACAAAACACACACACACAGAGCAAAGTGTTAGCCAAAAGACGTTTTTTCCTCTCTCCTACAGCAATTTACATTTTGAAAATAAACTTTCCTTGTTGATACACTGCATAAAATTAAGTTTGCTGTATATTTTGTAAGTACAAATATTTATATTAATACCAAATCTGATAAACAAAATCAACATATGCATCACGCCCAACCAAATATCTACGTAGAAAAGTTTATTATTAAAAAAACACTGTTCA
Source organism: Acanthosepion lycidas (assembly GCA_963932145.1). Classification (NCBI taxonomy): domain Eukaryota; kingdom Metazoa; phylum Mollusca; class Cephalopoda; order Sepiida; family Sepiidae; genus Acanthosepion; species Acanthosepion lycidas. The sequence continues at coordinate 16,092,675 of OZ010593.1, read as the reverse complement.
CTTCCCACAGAAGACGTCATGATGCCACTCATGACACAGTATCCCGGTGGAGTAAGGG
>OZ010593.1:16072617-16082617 GCA_963932145.1 Acanthosepion lycidas | reverse complement strand
GAAAGAAGGACGTCCCTCGCCAACAGCGGTAGGTCTTACAGAAAAAAAACCAAAAAAACAAAAAACAAAAAAAACGAATACCCTAGCCAGATTCGTAGAGAAGCCACCGTAATTACCGTTTTCTCCTGGAAAATATTACAAAAAAAAATTCCCCTTTTTACACATAGTTTGTTGTTTCATATATGTTACAATTTCTCTGCGTGGGACATGTGTATATGTTGACACATAGATCTACCTTTATGTACGACGCAGTATTATAAATCTCTCTCTGTGAACGAAGCATGTTTGCCACTCTTTTTTCATACAGCCATTCCGTTCGGCCCGTGAAGTAGGGTGTGATTATAACACGGATCTAATAATGCACAGAACGGGTGAAATTCAAATAGGTGAATAAATCTTCCTTCCATAACAGCGTCTTGTTAATGTAAATGCACTGGTAAACTTTTAATTGAAAAGAATTACACAAATACATTGCAAATGATATCACGTTATAATGAATAAGGAACATATGGTAACCAATAACAAATCAAAATCTTTATTATCTATAGGATACATTATGGGCTGGCAGTGGTGGAAAAAGAAGGTGTTTGATCAATTCACCCCAAGCAAAAAACATATTGCCCGTAATACTATTGAGAGTAAATGGGAATCATAACTTAGAAAGAACAGGAAACAAGAAACCTTTACCCATTCCAAAGATTGCAGAGCAATTTAAACCGGATGATAGTCAATCCTCTCTGGGCCTACCGAGGAAAAATAATGACAAATAAATAAAGTTTCAGGCGGAATCGTCAGACGTATAGTGATTTACACAGCATAGCTCAGATGGGGCAAAAAGCCGAAAGTAGGGAGACCCACACTAGTAACTGATCTAGCGAGACAAGCTTATTTATTACATCACGTCGAAGTGCCCAATATGATGTCTGAAGTATAGAGTTGAAGCCAATATTAGACGAAGTGGGAAACACAATCCTAAGCAGGACAGAAGGGATAAACTTATACGCCGATTCAAAAGACCGGGGAGTAGAGCGAGACGGATGATAGGCGATATTATCTATGACTTTATTATGAGTGTAAGACTTTATTCACCCCACCACTAATCCACCCTAGTACTGGAAATAAAAAAAACGATCACAGAGATCTTGGCCCTATCAAAGCCCGTACTTAGTACGAGAGTTAACATGAATGTTTATTCTGAGCTGCACAAATCAAAATTCTCCATTTGTACACACTATTTATCATAGGGCTCATGCTTGCATAGATATACCATAATTATCTTAAAAAGTAATATTATTTTTTGATTTGTTGGGAAGAGAATTCAAAGGCTATATATATATATATATATATATGTTTGTATGTATGTATATATATCGTTCCGATAAAAAGGATGTAACCGGATGTGGTAAAGTGAACATGACCTTAAATGTCTGTCAACTCAAATGCATTTTTAAACATTGCTACGACATGCATAACAGATGTTGTTCAGTGTTGGTTGATTGTTTTGATATAGGGAGCCTTGATAATTTGAAGTATTTCTTCGTTATTCTCTTTGTGTAGTATATTTGTGTTATCACAAAGTGTTTTCTTGTACAGTGAACGTGAATAGGAATGTGTCTTTTAATATTGTGCGATAGTACTTATATGAGACAAATGGAGTGTAAGAGGTCTTGATAATTCTGTTCTCGTCAAACCAATATATATTCTTAGGTTTTTTGTCAGATACTATCTCCCCAAATACATTTAAGCTGATATAAAAATGTGGGGAATATATTAGTATTTATTTGATTTGGGGGGATTTTTTCATCTGGTTTATAGTTAGAATGCATTTTATTAGAATACAGTAGGTTGATTTGTTTAGGGTAATTTGAATATGTATTAGGTTCGTTTTATTCATGTTATTTAAAAAAGAACATCGTAGCTACAAGAGCTAGTTCATATATATATATATATATATATATATATATATATATATATATATATATTAGTGGATTCTCCCATCGTATTCGACGCATGAGAGCCAGCAAATCACTTCCTAGGAACCGGTAGCCAGACACCAACATATATGATTTGATTATAGTCGTAAGGATTTTGTGCAGAACCAACGATACTTTTGAAAGGCTGAATACAGAAACCTGGTGCACTACGTGCCACAAATTTCCCAAACAAGCTTGCGCAGATTTTGAATTGAGAGTTGTCCTTCTTCTAGACCAGATGTCATTCAAGGCTATAGAACCCTGTTTGCACTGATAATTTTCCATAGCTGGAGGGAGAAGAAAAGGATTCATACCTTTCCCAAGGGTATTAGCACTTAAGTGAATGTAATAGATTCGACTGGAATTCGAACTCGGCTCTCCGAGCCATAAGTCCGAGCCGCTTCCCACTACTCCTACACACACACACATATATATATATATATATATATATATATATATATATATTGGCCAACTTGTTTTACTTTTATTTTTTTCCGTTTTCGCTTTCTCTTACAATTTATTCCAAGTGACTGTTTTGGAACAGTTTCTTCTTATTCCTTTATTTGATTCATTTCTATTCTCTTTGAGGATTCCCTCATCTCAGTTTCCGATAGGGCCTTTCTCAATGTTTGTATGGCAAATCTTATGTATCTCGATGCAAGGATTTGAATAGATTTTTGTTTTTGTCTTTATTTGAATTTTATCCATCTAGCTGAATATTATTTGAATACTCCTTAGTACTGGACTCGTTTTCTTTCGGCGACGAGTCTCATATTCTCTATCCACGAAACACTCAATTCATACAACATTAAATGATTGTCGCTGCTGTTTCAGAAAACTAATCGGTATGGGCGGAACAATGTATACGATATTTATTTCGAGAAAATTAATTGCTTTTATAAACGAATTATTACTTTTTATTTTTTATTATTTATTATTTTATTTTTTATTATTTATTTATTTATATTTATTTATTTATTTTTTATTTACTTATTACTATTATTTATTTTTATTAATTTATTATTATTTATTATTATTCATTAATTTATTTATTATTATTTTTTTTATTATTTTATTATTTATTTTTATTATTTTATTATTTGTTTTGTTATTATTCATTATTATTTGTTTTTTATTATTTTATTATTTGTTTTGTTATTATTTATTACTGTTATTATTAATTTATATATTTGTAATTATTAATTTATTTATTATTTTGTTATTAATTTTTATTATTTATTTGTTTATTTTTATTATTTATTTATTATTATATATTTATTTATTACTATAATTTATTTTTATTATTTTATTATTTATTATTGTTCATTATATTTATTATTTATTAATTATTATTATTAGTATTATTATTATTATTATTATTATGTATTTTTATTATTTTTATTATTATGTATTTTTATTATTTTTATTATTATTTTCTCTTCTTTATAATTTTTTAACTGACCGTCCCGAGATGCGGATAACTAATATTTTTGTAATTTTTCTGGTTCCAACTGAGACGAAATCGAAGAACTTACCATTTTTCCCGATGAAAATTTATCGGACTGGATACTACTGAACCTGTACTAGTTATGGCTTTGATTACTCGATCATGGCGCCATGTCTAGCCTCCATCGTTGTGAATCTACTAAAGATGTACGATCGTCTCTCAGCGCACCACTGGCATATGGGTGTCTCTCTTTTCCGCATATATATATATATATATATATTCTGGACACATCAGGAGGGTATACTCAGATTAGACAAGAAGGCGAACTCGTCTGAAAACTGAGCAACAGCTGTTTCTCTCTTTAATTCTCTTTTGTTTTTTGTTTTTGTTTTTTTATCATATGACTTACGTTGTTATTATTGGATATGCAAGTGCGGTGACAGTTACTGTCAAGGAAAATGGGATTAGGGAACCGGGTTCAAATTCGCTTCGGTGTCAATGGAAGCGAAGCTATTTATCTTTCTTCGGTTATAAATTAAATAATAGGACAAACTAAGCTGTTTTTCTTTCCCCTGGATAGCAGCCAGTGTAGCGGAAGCAAACATATTGGGTATTATTAAATATACACTGTTCTAAGACTTTGACAAACATTTGGAGAGGTCAAACTGCGTGTCAGTAAAAACATAAGAAAAAAAACTATGTTGAATTTTTTTTTGGTAAACTTGGTACAAGATTTCTGTTATCACTTCCTCCTATAAATGTCGATAAAAGCGTAAACCATTATAATCAAATAATTTCCATGGATCATTTAGCAATGAAGTTCTAGACTGAACAGTAGCTCTTATCCGTCGAAATCGACAGGAGAATCCATAAATACTGTATATTATCATATTATGGAAATATTAATAATATAATTGCCGTGTTATAATCATTAGTGGCTATGACTTTATAATCAATCGATGTTAAATAAGATGTCCGGTTCGTGTAACAAATCTTAGTGTGGATAGTTTAATTAGTGAAACAAACTCTGTTCACTTTCCCATAAATCCTTTTAGAAAGGTACACATCCTTCTTTTCTCTTCCCATAGATTAAATATAGGTATGGATTAAATAGTAATGTAAACCGAGCTCTCTAGCTAGACAAGGAAACACTGAATAGCAAAGCATAGATAAGGCAAGGGGAGACAACTACAATTATGTTTTTGAAAAGATGCATAGAAATTCAGAGACAATAAAGACAAAAGAATATTTCGCAATTAATGATCACCTATGTCCCTTTGTGTACCTAGTTAATGTGAGTAAGTGTTGATCCTGGCCTGTTCCCGGCTGCATCTTTGGTTATGATCCAAGTTGAGATTCCCAACCTCCACAGTCTATTTTGGCCCCTTTTTTTTTATCTCGACTGGGTCAACTTTTTCTTTCCCATGCCCGTATATATTTTCTCCTTTTCTCACTCCCTTAGTGAGAGAGCTTCTTGATGTTGTCCAATTGGCAGAATACAGCGGCCTCTCTCCTTCTTGAGGGTTGGACGGGTCCTATTAACATCAGTCATGTTTAGTTCACTTTGTATTCATGCTTAGTTTGTTATTGGGTTCATCTCCCTTACCTCTCATTTTTCAACTTTAGAAATGTTTATATAGTTTATTATCATTAAATTTTTATGGCATGGCGAGCGTTTTTGCAGGTCCCCCTTGAGAGGATGCGGTATTTTGGTGTATGGAGGATTGATTGGTGACGGACGAGTTTTTATGGTGAATGTAAAAATTGTAATGAGTGAATGGGTCGTGAATCGGATTAGCTAGGTATAAAATAGTTAGTGAAGACCAGCCACAACCTCTCCCCTTTTTTTCGGCCTTGTGCCATAATTGTATTTTTATGCAATAAATATCCATTATTCTATCGTTATAATATCATGATGTCATTATATCGTAATCATATCATAATTATTTTACGTCATAATATAAATTACTGTCATGAACATTTTTATTCTTTGAGCAGGATGAAGATTGGTATTTATTCGTACAAAAAGTACAAATTGTGGCACGAGGCCAATAAAGGGGAGGGGTAGAGGCTGGTCAACACTAACTATCTTATACCGAGCTAATCAGATTCGCGACCCATTCGTACATTACATTTTACCCATTCACCAAAAGAACTCGTCCATCACCAAACAATCCTTCAACCACCATAATACCACGTGCTCTCAAGAGAGACCTACCAAAATCGCACCCCATACCATAAAAATTCTAATGATAACTAGAGCATGCAAGTACATAAGTCCCGCCTTTTTTTTTTTGTCCTCCTTTTAGTTATGGTGCATGAAGGATCGATTGGTGATGGACGAGTTCTTGTGGTAAATGAGCAAAGTGTAATGTATGAATGGGTCGTGAATCAGATTAGCTAGGTATAAGATAGTTAGTGTTGACCAGCCTCTACCCCTCCCCTTTTCGGCCTTGTGCCACAATTATGTAATTTTACATAATAAATACCCTCCTTTTAGTTACCTGTCTCCACCCCACACCACTTTTGAGGTGACAGATGAAATTTTTCCCCATCCTTCGATAATTGTGTAAATAAAAATTTAATGTTAGGCCGTTTTCATAGATAAAATGTGGTATTTTGGTGATTGTGGTGTGACAGAAAGGATTAAAAGCGTTGTTATGGTGAAAGGAATATTGTAAGTATGAATGGATCAAAGAATGATACTAGTTAGTTTTCAGATAGGACTAGAGAAGACCAATCATTTCCCCACCCCCCATTTTTGGCACTCGTGGCACATTTGTACCTTTTTGGTGAATAAATAATAAGATGAAGATGAGAACTGATAGAAAACGCTTGCATTCGACAGCCTTTAGTGAAAGGTGGGTGACTGAGACGAACTTTGTTCATTTGAACTGGGATAGCCCTGATTTTCTTTTTTAGGTCAACCTATATCACATCCGGGTGGTTTCCTGTGGAACCCTCTCCTGTTTAGGCTAGACAAACTTTTGTGTACCTAATTAATGTGAGTAAGTGTTGTTCCTGACCTACTCCCGGCTACATCTTTGGTTATGATCCCAGTTGAGATTCCCAACCTCCCCAGTTTGTTTTGGCCCCCTTTTCGTCGCGACTCGGTCAGCTTTATTGATTCCCCATGCCTATCTACATTTCTCTTTCTCCCTCTCCCTTAGCGAGAGAGCCTCTGGATTTTGTCCAAGGGCAGAATACAGCGGCTTCTCTTTTTTGAAGGGTTGGACGAGTCTTACTCACATTAGTTTTGTTTATTTTTGCTTTGTTTTGATATTTAGTTTGTTTTGGGGTTCAGTCCCCCCTTTCATGATCATTCATCCGTTTTGTATATAGAAATTGTATAGAAGGCCCGGTGGAGCCAAAATATGAACGTACATAATCAAAACTTTGCCTAAAATTCTTCTGTGCATCAAGCATATAATATTCGATATTTGAATTAAAATCTGCACTGAATAAAGAATTTTGATCCAGGAGATTGAATTCCACTTTAATCCATTAGAACCACTTACGTGTTTAATACCCTTGGGAAAGCTATGAATCCTCTTCTTCTCCCCTCCAGTTCTATAGCCTTGGATGGCAACTGGTCTACCGCAGAAAGAAATGGCAACCTACTGCTGGAAAAAAATCTGCTTCGTCTGTCATGTGTGGAAAGATACATGATCGCATAAGGACATGGCACATATTTGACTGCATTTGGAGTATGTTTCTCAGGAATCTTTGACAAAATTTGAAACCATAGTTCAGATTTGAAATATTTAAAAGTTTGCACTAATTTCCATAAAAAAATATGATCTAGAGGGAAAGAAATAAATCTAATAAAAATTACAGTTCAATTTTACTGCGTTTGGAAAGTCTTTTACCTTTTAATGAATTTCCAAATACATTTTTATCACATCTTGTAGCAGATTTTGGCAAGATTCTCATAAAACTGATTCAATCAATATAAACGAAAAGAAATTCGGTTATTATCGATTATTTATTATTAGTATTATTGATTGGCTGCAATTCTCCTTCCGTTCTTCGAATGAATGTCAACAGAATCGTTTACACGATGCACTTGGCTCCGTCCAAGTAGGAAGCCTTGCTACTTTTCCTTTTTTTTTTTTTTCTTTTTTTTTTTTTTTGAATTTCGAGTTTATAGAAACTTTTTCAATTGGGTTATATAGTTAAATGAAATATTTTTTCTTAATTTAAAATCATTTTTTTTTAATTAATGATTCTCGAAAACAACGATTATTTCAGTTGGTTATTTAATTTTCATCTTTTTTAAATACAAAATATATAACAAATTTTAAAAAGTTATTTCTTTATCTTTTTTTCCAAATCAAGAATTTATGTTGGAAAGAGCAGATAATTACTAAAACTTCTAAATAGTGAGTGTTTGTGAAAGAATAAAAATTAACAATTTCGAAATCTATATATTCAGCAGCCTTACAATAAAAGTGGCGCTATAGATATCTTCCATAAGCCAACAACAATCTAGGAAAAGATTTGGGAACTTGGCTGGTCTGTTATACTCCACCCACCATATTTAGAAACTTATTATATTTTCGATCACTACAAAAGGCTTTGATGGTGAAAACCTACTCCAGTGTAACCTGATTCAAGAGTTTATCAATAACATTGTTTTAAAAGTTATAAACCTACCTGCAAGTAGTCAGTACAAAAAATGGTGAATATGTAATTGAATAGAATGTAACTTTACACATGGCACAGTGGATAAAGGCGTTGGTTAGATCCAGTGACAGGACCCAAAGAGTGTGAGTTCAGTACCCGGTTAAGGCAGTGGAGAACTTGGAGAGGGGAATTAACAGATAACTGATAACTGGCATCCGTTAGACATGGCATGTGGAACTAGAACAGTCTACCCCAGTGAGCGAAATAAAGGCTTCAGTTCGACATTCCAACCACCTAAAGAAGGCCGGTGCATACAACGACCGGAACGCTGTAATAGATATGGCGACAAAGATGAGGACAATAGACCGAATAATGTAAATAGTGTACATAATACCTCATCTCAAAAATATAGACAGAGAGGTTTTTGTAGCTGTGCATAATACACACCCTAATTTTCCTTACTATTTTATAAACTATGCCGAAACGTTGTCACAAATATGGCGACAAAGGTGAGAACAATAGTCCGAATAATGTAAATAGTGTACATAATACCTCATCTCAGAAATATAGACAGATACTGAAGGGTCGAAACGTTGTAAAAAATATAGAGACAAAGATGAGGAAAATGGTCCGAATAATGTAAATAGTGTACATAATACCTCATCTCAGAAATATAGACAGATACTGAAAGGCCGAAACGTTGTAATAAATATGGCGACAAATATGAGGGCAATAGTCCGAATAATGTAAATAGTGTACATAATACCTCATCTCAGAAATATAGACAGATACTGAAGGGTCGAAACGTTGTAAAAAATATAGAGACAAAGATGAGGAAAATGGTCCGAATAATGTAAATGGTGTACATAATACCTCATCTCAGAAATATAGACAGATACTGAAGGGCCGAAACGATGTAATAAATATGGCGACAAAGATGAGGACAATAGTCCGAATAATGTAAATAGTGTACATAATACGTCATCTGAGAAATATAGACAATGTAAAATATTTTTTTAAGAATAATGTTGATAAGCAAAAATAAAATTTATTTATAACTCAACTTAATAAAAGAGGTTTGTTTTTATTAAACGCATTTATGCAAATATTGGATTGTGTTGTGGCTAAAGGAGTTTTCATTTCTGTTCCAAGTAATGTTTGAACTTTAACATCTCTTTTGTGATTTCCATTTAATGAAGATCATTACGTATATTGCTCTTAAACACTGCTTTTGTAACTTGTACTATCTACCGTCAGTGTTAAATTTCCCAAACCCTCTTTCTTCGATACACCCCACTTCCTGTTTATAGCTATCAGATTCGTGATAGTTACTCCTTAAAAATTACCATTGGTTCACCTGTTCTGTATCTTATACCTGCATAAAACTATGCATTACCCGAAAATAAATCCCATAACATCGTATATGTTTTTTTAACAATGATATTCACCCTCTACAAGGCTTGTGGGCCACTTTAGTTAGAGGGTTACAGAGTAAAATTCTCAGCTTGTACGGATATGCGTGGAAGATAACGTTCAGCCCCAGACTTTAATAGGTTACGGTCGTGTTGATCGAGGAAGCAACCTCTTGGAGTCCATTCCACAAAACAGTTATTCCTGGGATGAAACTGCTCGCGTGGAACTTACATCTCATCAGAGGAATACGAAGTGAATGAAGGTTGTCCGCTAAATTGTACGTGGAATGGCCCATCTTAGTTGTGAATGTTAGGACTGATGGAATTAGGCATCGTGGAATAATGGATAGCCGCTCGTAGATCCGAGTTCGAATTCCAGTCGAATCCATTACATTCACTTACGTGATAATACCTTTGGAAAACGTATGAATCCCATTATTCTCCCACCAGCTATGGGTAAATACCAGGAAAGACCTGGTTCTATAATGTTGGATGGCAAGTGGTCTACCGTAGAAAGAAATGACAACCTACTGCAGGAAAAA
>OZ010593.1:16057617-16060117 GCA_963932145.1 Acanthosepion lycidas | reverse complement strand
AGCGAGATCAGAAGACGTATTTCACTGAAGTCATATCTGAAGTGTAATGTTTGAAGATTGTTTAGCGTTTTTCTGTAAGCTTTTCAACCGAAAATGTCTACTTGCTCTAAGCAAGCCTTCATCTCTGCATGCAATTAATCTATGTAAGACAAACGATTCAGTTGAGTATTGAACTGTTGGTTTGTTGGTCGGCGTGAGAGTTCTACATATATATATATATATATATATATATATATATATATATATATATATATATACCCAGATCCATCAATATATCCCCAAACTAGAAAAATATCATTTTTCAGCATAATAGCTGTTCTAACCTAGGGCTTGTTACTGAAAAGAATAATCACATTAAGGTTGGTAATGAACGATAATACTTAGATCACGAACAAAACATATCTACCAACAGTCCCTAGCGGTCAAATGTGGCACAAGGCTGAATTTAATACGGGCTACAGAGCCCGTATTGTCAGGCAAAGATTCCCCGTAGATCCCGTATAAAACGGAGTCGGGTATCTGTTTACCGAGACGAAACTCTGCCCTTCGACATACCCTCGTTTGGGGAGAGAGATTGTCCAACACAGCTGTAGACGAATGTCCAACTGCAGACCAACATACAGTAGATACTTCTGTATTTATGTGAAGTGGGACATACCTAATAACGTCGGTAGGTATGCTGCAACAATAAACTTCTTTTTCAATTTACTTAACTGAAATTAGTTTGTCGAAACCAAAAGCAAATAAATAAAAGAATCTAAATATTTGGGAAACGCTGTAACAAAGGATGGAAATCTGGTGGCTTGTTGGGATAGCAAAAAATGCCTTCCTAATGAAGCAAGGTATTAAAAAACAGAAACATTTCGTTAGGAACAAAAAAGGAGTACAAAACTGTTACATAATATCAGTTCGCATATATGGTAGTGAATGCTAGACCATTCCATCAGAGATAAAGAAGAAACTGTGATTGTACAAAACGATCCTGAAAATACCATGGACAGAACATGAGATTTTTCTAAGTCTAAATGAAAAATAAAAACAAATATATTTATAATAATATGGACTGAACAAGTGAGCAACGACAGAGTTTTAGAAGCAAAAATAACATTTACATTAAGATAAGAGATATTTGAAATTTCTAGTGTACGTAATGAGGAAGGAGGGCTTGGAAAATGTGATACTCACATGAGAATTTGAAGACAAGAGGGACAGAGGAAGACAACGCATAATCAACCTAGTGAACGTCAATAAGTCGTTGGCAGAACAGGTTTTAGGAGAAGAAACAATCATAAAACATTTATTAAGAATTTCAAAAGAATGGGAATAATTGAGATCCATAATCGGCTACACCTTGAAGGGAGACGGCAAAGAGATGGGATTAATATCTTCTTCTGTTTGCCATTTCCCTTCAGAATGTAGGCGATTATGTCTCTTAATAATTCATGAATGTACTGTGAATTCGTCAGATAGAGATTAAGATTAAAAAAAAAACGGTTAGTATTTATTATAACATGGACAGACGCGTTCAATGCTTTCTTTTTGAATGAAAAATCTCCCGAGGGTATTTTTCTTCTCTTTCCTCCACTCATTTCTTTTTCTTATTCTTCTTTGTCGTACTCCTTTTATTTCTTATTCTTCTTTGTCGTACTCCTTTTATTTCTTCTTCTTTTTCTTATTCTTCTTTGTCGTACTCCTCTTATTTCTTCTTCGTACTCCTTTTATTTCTTCTTCTTCTTCTTTGTCGCACTCCTCTTATTTCTTCTTCTTCTTCGTACTCCTTTTATTTCTTCTTCTTCTTCTTTGTCGTACTCCTCTTATTTCTTCTTCTTATTCGTACTCCTTTTATTTCTTCTTCTTCTTCTTCTTTGTCGTACTCCTTTTATTTCTTCTTCTTCTTCTTCTTTTGTCGTACTCCTTTTATTTCTTCTTCTTTGTCGTACTCCTTTTATTTCTTCTTCTTATAATTCTTCGTCTTTCTCCTCTAATCTCTTCTTTGTCGTCGTTTTCGTCCTTCTCCTTTCATTTCTTCTTCTTCTACTACTTCTACTTCTTCTTCGTCCTCTTCCTCATTTCTTCTTCTTTCTCTCCTCCTCTCATTACTTCTTCTTCCTCCTCCTCATTTCTTCTTCTTCCTCCTCTTTATTTCTTCTTCCTCCTCCTCCTCCTCATCTCATTTCTTTTCCCTCTTCTTCTTCCTTCCCCTCTCCTTTCATCTTCCTCCTCCTCCTCTTCCTCATGTCATTTCTCCTTCTTCATCCACCTCCTCTTCTCATTTATTTTACTTATTCCTTCTCATCATAATATCATTTTTTTTCTTTTTTTCCTCCTCCTCTCGCTTATTCATCCACTTCCTTACGTTACGATCAACTATATGATAGCACAAGTCATGTCCAAGGCACTTGTGGGTTGACAATTGTTCGGATTTTCTCATTTTCTTCCATTACCATGACAGCTACAGAACTATTGCATGTAATCCATTAATAAGGGCGAGGCATTGTGA
>OZ010593.1:16042617-16052617 GCA_963932145.1 Acanthosepion lycidas | reverse complement strand
TTTAGCACAATAGTAATGTACCTCATCTGTATGTCACATTGTTAATTGTATGCTTGAGCACTGGAAACACTTGACGTGTCCTGATGACTCAATGTTTTTTTTTTTTATTTCAGAATGATGTTAAGGTTTGATTGTTGCGTAGATATCATAAGGCAACAGACTCCAGTTGACATTGAAAACCGGTGATGCTTTCTCTAATCGTGTACGGTGTGCGCACGTGGCATAAGTTGTTTCCATTTGTTGGCCGAAACACGTACGATAAACTACGCTTGTATTTGATCTCTTGTTCCTATTCACGTTTTAATAGCGGACGGAACATGTAGCGAAATTCATAGGTTCACTGGGATAGCGAAACATGCCTTCGAAAAGTTAAGCAAAGTACTAAGAAACAGGAAAAATTTGGTAAAACCAAAACAGAAAAAAATGCACTGAATTGTTATAAAGGTTCTCCTATACGGTAAAGCATCCTGAAAAATTTCTACACATATGAAGAAGATAATTGAGTTCCTAGAATTATTCTACAGATGGATCATGAGGATTGTGTTGACTGAACATGCGAGCAACGTCTAAGTTTTACAGATAATGGAAACAAAATAGATAATTAGACATAGCATCAACAAGAGACAGTTGGAATTTATATGGCACATTATGTGGAGAGCCCGTTTTAGAAATTTAAACACTCACAGAACATATTGAAGTCAAGAAGGGGCAGAGGAAAACATTGCATAACCTACTTAACGAACTTGTGTAAATGGCTGGTAGAACAGGGAGACAGCAAATTTTTGTTGGCTGAACAGGGTTGGAGAGATAGCAAATTTTGCTAAGTTCTCAAAAGACAGGAAATTATCAAGAGACATGATTGCTTACGTCATAGAAGAAGAAAACAGATAAGTAAAACATATATAAGTAATTGATGAACAATATATATATATATATATATATATATATATATATATATAAAACATAAATAATAACACTAAACTGTCCTTTAGAAATTCTCACGTCATGATGGATAATAGAATTTGTCATAAGCAGAAAACTTTTGATTTTTTTTTTAAATATGCAAAACCGACCGCTTTTGATATCAAGATGAATAACCAATGCTTGGATAAAAAGTTTTGCTGTTTGATTTTAAAATATATTTTATATCCATTGGCGATAAAATATCAGCCGACGACGAGTAAATAAATGCGTAGTAGATGTCTCCTTTTAAGTAATTTTTCCAGCTTACTACTCGTTAGGATTAAAGAATATATATATATATATTAATCCCCACCTTCACTTTTAGGCCTTCCTGTTTTTATCTCGTCTGTTACCCCTATCTAGAGCTTTCATTTACCTCTCACATTTGTCCCCCACTCTCATTCATATATACAATCTCACTAAATTTTATTTTTTATTCCCGGAGTTATTTTTTCTGATTTCTTTTTGAAGTTGTAGGTCTGAAGAATTGGATCTTAATTATGATTCCAATGTAGTAAATTATAACCATGGAATATTAGTGTTTAAGGTTTCTTATTATATTTTTACTCTGTCCTTGACATTAATTTCTACCTGGATTCTATGCTCTTGTAAACTTATATATATATATATATATATATATATATATATATATATATATATATATATATATATATATACTTTATATAAATATATATATATGTGTCTGTGTGTGTTTGTTAACCACTAATATTATATATATATATATATATATATATATATATATATATATATATATATATGTGTGTGTGTGTGTGTGTATTTACACACAAACACACACAGGATTTCCCTAAAGTCTGGATATATTTTTTTACCTTCATAGATTTAAGCATGGTTTTGTCGAAAGAATCGACTTAATTTACTGTTTATAAACTTCAATCTTCCATGAATAAGCAGTAAATTCGACCTTGCCAACCGAACGATCTTTTGTGGCCGAACGGTTAGGCACGTCAAGTAAAAATGACGGTTCCGTATAGGATGCAGGTTCGAATCTTGTAAAAGTACGAATATTTTCTATGAAAATTTCTCAGACATTCAGTCCGGTAAATGTTATTTAATACTGTTTAATATAAACAGAGCATTTACTTAAATACTTGTATCTATAAAAAGAATGTTAAACATAAAAAATGTCTTTAATATATATATATGTATATGTGTGTGTGCGTATGTGTGTGTGTATGAGTATGTATGTTGTGGAGTAGCTGAACACCTCCACAAGATGTTCTGGTGTAAGACTATTAGAACAGTATTGACGGAGAGGAATTACTATTAATCATTACTGTGCTTGTCGATTCTCTGCCTTTGGGCGGAGATTACTCTGATGAAGCTATGCCTACGGTGTATGCGGAGTCCATGCAGAATTATTGCCCAAGCATACACGCTCATAAAGCCCCACGTTAAAACAGGCCTCGTGCTATATCCCGTGTTTTGGGGCGGACGCCGAGGATTTAATGACTTTTTATTTAAATTAGTGTAAGGGATTACTGAGTTGTAGAGAAAAAAATGAATATTATTAAGGAGAGAGAACAATAAAATAACAGGAATTAAAAGACAGACGATAACGATTTGTAAGCGAGAAGCCGGAAGAGTCCCACAAGCGAAAAGTGCCACAGAAGAAATTATTAGCATTGAACTTACGGTTATATCCAGCCATTTCAGATCTAACTTGTTGAGAACTTACCAGGGATCTAATATTACGCTTATTTTCATATGATATTGTTACCATAGCGGAAAGTTCATCAGAACAATTAACATGAAAGTAGTTAAACGTTAGAGCCGGGTGGGGAAATGTAACTTGAGTCGATATGCCATGTCTGGACAATAAATAATGCAGATTAGTCTATGGAATTTATCAAGAATATCTAAATACTTAGTAGAAGCAACAGACCAAATACTGGCAGCAATATTTAGTGTATGGACAAATGGTAGTCTTATTAGTATTTAAGGAAGGTTCTTGCACGACACAGTGAACCAACTTTCCTAGCAGAAGACCTAGCAACTGATTCAATATAATTGTTGTGGTGTTCTCTCTCTAAAGAGTGTATGTTGGTCTCTTCCGCCTACTATAAGATTAGTAGGGGAGAAGGCCTTGGGGGACAGTCGAATATATCTGTTCCAGCTGGTCAAACTCTCTGCCTCCGGGCAGAGAAGATCCCCAGACGAGTCTATGTCCAAGGGCAGAGTATCGTCTCAGGAAACAGCTAACCCGTTTTATACGGGCTCGGATCTCCCCACATTAAAATTGGCCTTGTGGGGAGGCTGGTAAATATAATAGTCGATTAGATTGAACGCTGGTACAACCGACACATACTCAGTAGTCATATAATACTCTACTGTTGTATTTACTATTTAATATCTGATATATTTGCAACACTTGTTTTGTTATTTCTTTAACCATTTACTTGGTCACAACAATAATCTTTCCATTTTATGTCACTAATGGACCTAATGTGTAAAATGGCGGGTGTTTTTTCGGGGCCATTGCTAGAGACGTAAACATGTCAGATCATAGACTTTTATTTTTCACATATTACAAAGTCGAAGAGCCACTCAAGGTTGAGGGTTTATGAATGGTTGGGGGTTGTTTCATAGATGTAAAACGAAGATTTAAGAAATACTGATTATGAAGATATGAAATAACAGTTGATAATCGGTATGAAGATATTAAAGAAACAGGGGAGTCTATTTCACAAAGATTCACGGGAAGTATCTGTCCGAAAGAAGTTTCTACTTCACAATATAATACAAAGAGAAGGTGGATGGTTGGCTACTGTGTATATAGCGTAGCAGCTACGAGCTATAAAGATTGAAAACGAGAAACTAATGAAGGTAGCTCGTCTGATATTCTGCCATGAAATAGCAGTAGAGTATCGAATGGCCGGAGACGAATTATCTGCGGGAAAGGTGTTGTAAAATGAAAAATAATCCATCACCCATAAGGACGCGTAGACAATTTTGACCTTTGTCAGATCTGGAAAGAAGAGGTCAGTTCAGGCCCATATATTACAACAATATTCCTTTTTTGGTTTGATCTGATTCTTAAAAAGATAGCCTATTGTAGAAGTCAAGTGACTTACCTGCCAACATTTTACCTCATTTTATAGGAGAGTGCCAAATACACCAGTTAGGTTGGTCCATCTTGCTAGAATGGACCTGCCCAATACATTTGCATGAGGGGTCTTTATTCACACATATATTTCTCCATGAAATGACTCAAGTCAGTTCTTAGCTTTGGCTACACTTGACTACTTGTGTGTCAGACCACTGGCAAGCTAACCAATATTCTACACCTGTGGAGTCTGACAATTTCTTATCAAGTATTTGATTATGCCTATCTACTAGGGCGGCTAGACAATCCCTGTTGACGCCTGAACATTTGTATTTCTTCAACACCAACGGAGCGCATCTGTTATTTATGTTGTAACTATAATGAGCAGACGTTAGTTAAAATTTTCGGAGGAGCGAATTATCTGGCATGATCAACAGTCTGAACAAACCCTCGGTCACGATGACTTGTGACTTCTTGTTAGCACAACCATTGACGGCTTATGCCAACCAATTTTTATTCAGGAGACCTAAAAATCCATAATTGTGGTATTTTTTTAAACCTCATTCCAAAAATAACGCACGTTAAGATCGCCTGCCATCAAGAATCCACTTTCCTGACACATCGACCATGACAAGAAACGAGCCTGGTCTCATGGTCGAAAAGCGAACATTCGAAAGTTCATTTTCCCAAAATTTTTAGCGTTCTATCGTATATATGAGGTAAAGTTGAGTCCCAATTCAAAGAAAAAGCTACTTTGCGAGTGAAACTATTTATTATGACTGGTGAGAATCCGGTGTCCTGTCGCTGATAAGAAAAATCTACTAACTTAGTTTATGAGGTAATGAAAGTTACAAGCCAGCTCTGTAGAGTAATCCACGATTACCTCCCTTGTCGCTAGCCCTTTTGGTATCTTGCTTCGCTATAAAAACGGAGCCTCAATGAGGCGGGGAACAATTTACATTCTACGCGTTAACTAGTTTGGACGCCAAAACACACAAAGATTTCATCTCCTCTTCGTTCCCCCTCCTATAATTTAATACACTTAAATTATGCCAAAAGCTTTTCCCCAACTGAAATGTTAGCGCTCGATTTGAATTGAGGTCAGCTGTCAGGAGCTGGTCATCTTGATTTTTGGTGGTACACTCTTATACCATTCTAACATCTGTACAGATATTTGATAGTTATCTTATACTTAATTATAGTACAGATATTTGCTAGTGATCTCGTACTTAATTATAGGAAATATATACAAGAAATAAACAAGCAAGAACCTTGATGTACCAACACATAGACGACAGCAGAATCAGAAAGAGATATGAGTGAAAGAAATGGTTATGAAGTAGTGTTCATTAGTGTTCGTTTGAGTACAATCAGATGGATTGAATAGGGAATTGTAATGTCGACTACAGCAAGGTTTATTTTTTTATGAATTTGTCTAGGAATGGAGTCTAGCCATTTACATTAAGTTTACATATGTTTTGTTTTTAATTTTGTTATTAAATAACTCACAACGTGATAATACAAGATTTGCTACGAGGAGCGATAGATTGCAAGAACTTTTCTTAACTGTCCCCCCAACCTCAAAAAAATGGCGGGAGTGCCACTAGCATGCAAGTGGTTACAGAGAGTCAAAGTAAGAGTAAAGACGGGTGTTTGAGGAAAGGATAAAGAGAAGGACGGGGATCAAAATCAAGGCATCAGTAGATGTCGATTGAAATTACATTTAAATTTATGAAGATTATAGTTATCAAGGAAGCAAGTAAGAAGAAGAGAGTTCCACTGTCGGGAAGTTCAAGAGAAGAAGCTGTTGGAGTAGAAGAGGCGGTTACATTTAACTGCTTCGATAGTAAAAGTGTGGAACCGGGATGCCAACCTAGTAGCACGCTTTAAATCATGCAGTTCGGGCATCAGTGAAAATAGCTCGTCAGAGCAGTTGCCATGACAATATTTGCAGAAAGACAGAGGGAAACAACATCACGTCTGTGAGAAAGTGACTGGAGTCGAGATGCCAGGTCAGGACCTATCACATTGCATATACGCAAATATACTGTTGATGATCTAGTGATCAAAGACTAGATCAAACAACAATAATTTTGCATATTTTACCATAAAACACAATATATTATTTTGTTAACGGTATAGAGTCTAAACGTAATTTCGATTTAAAAATGCTGCTTTAATTAAAAGAGAAACCATTTAACTAAGATGAACAATACTATCGCAATACAGATATTTTTCTCGTTGCATGTTTGCTATGATAATTTGCATCAACTGATGTACGTCTGTAAATACTATTCCAATCTGGTAGTCGTAGATTTGACCGACGGACAGTTAACCTAATGGTCATTTAACCGAAAATATAGTGGCGTACTTACATGTATGTCACACTCTTTATCGTAATGTGATTAATATATTTATATTTACTTGCTATATTAATTTAAAACTTTTCGTTTCTTTTTTTTGTTTTCTTTTTTGAGAGGCTTTTTTCCAAAAAAAAAAATCTATCCTGTATATATGTTGACGGTGTTTGGGACTCATCAAAAGCGCGTATCACTACCGAGAATCGAACCCGAACCGTTTCGATACAACGTAAGCATCGCACAAACTCCACCAATAGGTCTAGGTTGTGTAATGGATAGCGGCTCGGATTGAGAAATCGGAGAGCCGAGTTTGAATCCAATGCTAATACCCTTTGGGAAAGGTATGAATCCTCTTCTTCCCCACTTCGAGCTATGGGTAAATAGCAGGACAGACCGGATTCTATAGCTAAGGATAGCGATTAGTCTACCACAGAGAGAAATGGCAACATACTGCGGAGAAAAAATCTGTCATCGATAGATATATGATCGCCCAAGCGTGTATCCCGCATAGCACATAACTGTCTGAATCTGTATATAATATATGTTTCTTCAAATATTACTGTAAGATGATAAATATTTTGAGAAAAGCACATTTTACAACAGCAAAAATTTTGAGTTTTTACGATATGAAAGATCTTTCAATTTCGCTTTTAATGATCATTAATTTAAAGGGATGAACTGGCCTT
Source organism: Acanthosepion lycidas (assembly GCA_963932145.1). NCBI lineage: Eukaryota > Metazoa > Mollusca > Cephalopoda > Sepiida > Sepiidae > Acanthosepion > Acanthosepion lycidas. The sequence continues at coordinate 16,045,523 of OZ010593.1, read as the reverse complement.
ATCTTACTGTTAAATACGAATTTTAATAATTATCTTCTGCTTTTTACCCAAATACACTCAATATTTTTTTTTAAATATTAATTTCAGTAGACAAATATTGAAAACATTTAATTTTAATTTTAAATTTAATAATTTAATCACTTGGATTTCAAAGGTAATTATTAGTCCTGTTCTACCTTATAGTATTGCTAATTAGAATAATTAAAGTATTGCTTGTTACTATTTTACTTGAACTTTTTCGGTAAAATGTCCGTCGGCTAAATATCTCTTGGCGAAATGTCCGTCGGCCAAATGTTCGTCGTCCAAATGTCCGTTGTCCAAATCTCTCTGGGCCAAATGTCCTTCGTCCAAATATCCGTTGACCAAATGTCTGGCCATGTTCCAAATTTTTTCTCCATTTCTAAAATAAGTGAAATAAAAAATCATCTCTATCTATAAAAGGCAGAATGTGTGTGTGTGTGTGTGTGTGTGTGTGTGTGACGAATGCACGGCCTCAATTTTCGACGGATTTGCACCAAAACTTACATGCACATGCTCCAAGTTAGCTGGAAGGCCAAGACCTACTTTGCATTTCCCAACTTCCATCGATAGTGGAAATAATCGATTTTTCATGCTTCCACGGCAGTTTTCATGTAGCTTGCGGCTATTTTCTACTCGCCAGAGTGAGTGTCAATAGTTGGCTTCCACGAACAGGCAGGAAGATTCTATTGGCCAGCGTGAGAGCCAACAGCTGACTGACAGGAATGTTAACTAGAATGTTAGCATGCAAAAAAAAAACTAGAAGAAGAAAAACCGATAGCTGCATTCGTCACAAGTGGGAAAAATTTAAATCTGCATCGCACTTTACTCCAATTGGCTGATTCGCTTGCTTAAACTCAACGTTGATTCTGATTCCACAGAACTGGTTTGGGTATGAAAAAGTATTTGTTGTTAACATTCTTTTTTCATTCGGTTTTTCCAGTTACGAGTCCTTTTTAAAGATGATCGTTTTGTGTTCATTTTGTTTAGTTCTTTTTTCGTAACAGATTTAATGTTTGTTATAGAGTTTAGAAAAATTCGCAATGTGAGATAGGCAAGAAGTAAGGCATGTAGCAACATCAGCACGGCAAAGGGCACTCTTTTAAAGGCAAGGAAGGGAAAAACTATTTTAAGTCAAGTGATAGCGATTGCTGTATGAGTCGTACGATTTTTGAATCAAGCACGGGCAACGCCGGGCCATGCTGCTAGTTATATCAATTTTCAGTTTTGAAAAGTTCCATCAAAATGAAACAAATCTACTATGAAGGGATAATGCATAAAATGGCGAAGATAAAACTAGAGCATGATTTCTCACAGCAAGAATATATTATTTTGTTTCGGAAAGAGTAAATCATTTTGCAGCGTGCATATCCTGACGTATTTTTCATTTCATGAAAATTAATTTAATCTTGTTGAAAGCATCTTCTTTTAACAGAAATCTTACATGTTATATATTTTCCTATTCATATTTTTTAATCTTTAGATTCTTTGTATGTGGTTTCTATTTTGTTCCTTTTAGCGTCTTACAATATGGAAGAGAAAGAAATAGAATTATACATAATTAGGAATTGTAATGAACATAGATGAAAACACATCTGATTAAAAAAGGAATAGGAAACAAAAACCTGAAGTAAATTTGCATATGCTAAAATTGCTCTTTGCGAATATCTAATTCTGTTCCATTCCGTCCTAGTCACTTCATCAACCATTCAGATAACGCTTTCTAAACGCTATTTCCTTGCAAGACGTGGGCGACCATCATGCTATAAAGTTTTTGTCTGTTATCGCTTGCAGGAATATTTTCTGAAAAAAAAAAAAAAAAAAAAAAAACAGGAAGAGAAATAATGTTAAAAGAGGCCCCCCCCCACCAATTTATCTTTCTAATATTTGATTCTCCAGGCCACACTTCTTCCAACCTGGTGAACTTGCGACATATAATCACAAAGAAAACAGTACGAAAATAACCAAAACAACACCACTAAATAAAGTGTCAAAAGCAGCAACAGCTAAAATGTATATCCCATGTAATTGGAAGAGAAAATAATAACACGATCAAGATATAGACATTTCACACAACTTCAAATTAAAAAGTTACGAAGGAAACCTCCATAAGTAGTGTAAAGATCGATAACAGTTACTGGGCACGAGAAACCTATTTTCTTGAAACATTGTTATAAGAATAAGATTTTACGAATTTCAAAACGACTTTATAATAACTTCTCTGGGAAGGAATGTGGGAAGTTTCTTTGTAAATATCAGAATACAGAGGAAGGAATTCTAACTACCAGGCACAACAACGGTTATCTCGTCATTATAATGAGTTGGAAATGCGAAAGTTTTTGAACAAAAAAAAGAAAATATGAATTTCAGAAAGTTTATCTACAACTTCAAGCAAAATACTCAATATTGTGCAAATATAATAAAAATAATTAAAGTAACACACCTTGTCGATTATTTTAATAAAAATTGTTATATATATATTATATTAAAAAAAAAAGAAACAACTGTAAGATATATAATCTGGTGTTCTTATTGATATTTGTATTTTTACTGAGTGTAAATTTACAGAGCATAAATATTATAAAATAACTGATTTAAAATGTCTTTTTTTTCGTATTTTTAAATCAGTTAATTTATAATATATATATATATATATATATATATATATATATATATATATATATATATATATATATATATGAGTGTGTGTGTGTATGCATGTCTGTTTGTGTGTGATCATCATCATATATCATTATATATATATATATATATATATATATATATATATATATATATATATATATATATATATGTTGTAATAAAATGTATCACACTTACTATCGCCTTATGTGGACTGACTATATCAGTAGCTACATATAGTGAGGACA
>OZ010593.1:15997617-16035117 GCA_963932145.1 Acanthosepion lycidas | reverse complement strand
TCAATTAGCCGATGTTTTGCGAAACATTCCAGTAAACTATATAATCATGTAAATGAGCAGTCTAACAAATAAATAATGTTTATTATATTTTGTCTCAAAAACAAAGACAATATATAAATTCACTCTTATAGTATGTTTAGGTTTCATCACAATTCTAAACATCGCTTTAAAAAAAAAAAAATGAATGTTGCCGAGGAGTGAAGTTTTTTAAAATAAATGCAGTGTCATGGGGGGAAAAAACGTCTTCTTGACGTGTGGACTATATTGGGAACTGTCAGAGGAAATTTTGAACGAAATATACAAATGTTGGAATTTTTTAAGTTATGGAGGATTACCTTTTTAGAAAGGCAGATAAAAACAGTTTTTCTGTCAAGCGGTTGTGTGTAAATAGATTTTGATTCATTGCTGTGTATTTTCATGCTTTTTTCGAACCGGTTTTTAAAGATGTTTAGTATTTAAATATTTTAAAGTAATTTTTAAAGAGATGATATGTGACTAGCAAATTTATGAAGATTTTATTTTAGAAAATCATACACAGTATTTTAAATATATACATGTTTTCACATTATTGACTCATAATCAAAAATCATAACCGATTTAAAACTTCACGCTTTTAAGCCTAAAAAATCAAATTTTTCATATTAATCAATACATTATATATAATTTCGACGAGATTACTACAATATGTGCAACTACAATAGATGCCAAGTGTCAATGATAGTAACTTAGTGTGCATTGACAGGATTATACAAATCTTCGTATTAATATCGCAAAAATAATGCGTTATCGAATTCCACTTAGCAACTAAGATTCGTAGAAGAATCGCTAATGCAGTCTGTTCGATTTTCAGGGTTTTCAGTATTGTAGCAAAGTAACGGCATATGTTTCATTGGGTAAATAGTGTAAACTCTCCGTGTAATAGATAGCTGTATAACATATTTCGTATTTAAGCACAAAACAGGGTTGAGAGTGAACCTGAGTAAAGTTCTAAAATGCTTTCTTTCTTTTGTCTCATTCTGAGATACACACAATATAAAACTGAAGCTAGCGGGTTACTGACCAAAGGGGAATGATGAATGAGGTGTGTGATATGAATGAAGGAAGAGGTGGTGGGCAGTGAACGTCATGGGAATAAGGAAGATAGATAAGGATTGACACTTGACTTGAAATGGTTAAGATTGCAATGCATTGGGTAGGCTTTGCAATTAATTATTCGATTGCAGATATAACTGTGACACTATTTAGCGTTTGGCTAATTAATTAAGCGTGATAATTAAAAGCGAGAAATACTGAAGGCCAGAAGAAGCTATCGCGAAAGACATACTGAGCGATGTTATTTTTTTAACAAAAGAAAAGAGGTAAAGATTTTATTTTCAATTGCGAAGGAAAGTATTTTTTTCGCAGAAGATAGGAAATTCGTAAGATCTCGGATCTGTCGGAATTAATTTATGCTACGACGCGGTGAATAAAAGATAGCAATCTGCCCATAGCAATAATGAAAATTTCAAATTGGTCAAGTGGCCTACAAAACGAAAAGCTAGAAGGTAATCGTAATCAGGTCAATGATGCGACCGAGAAAAAAGATCAGTTTAGACCACCCCCAAAGAAAAAAAAGTGGAAGGGAAAAGAGAAAAAGGGAAGAAATAAACTATTAACTATCTTTCGGAGATATCATTTGGTTTTGGGAAAAGACACCTGATTTATGTTTAGACCTTGGCATGATAAAAGTTTCTTACCAGGACAGATTGTTTACGATAGGAGTGCGAAGGCGTTGAGGTTACAAAGAGATTCACTTGACCATTATGATGATAATCAGTTGACGAAAATCTCGTTGATAAATTCCAGATGACATTCGGTTAAGATAGAGATTAAGGACCACACTACGCGTCGTAAGGGCCCAGTGGGGGAAAAGAAAGACAAGAAAAAGGAAGATATTTTTTTCCTTTGGGCGATAATTGTAGACTGATGCCAGACTAGCCACACCCACGCTGCTAAGCACAAAACATGGCTGAGCGTTCATTGGCTGAATGCTGGCGTGAGCAATGGGCGATGGTAAACATATGAGAAGGAGTGGAGGCCTGTTGACGCCTCTGAGGGGATTGGTGTGAGATACCACTATGAGAAAGAAGAGAAACCTGTTGACGCCCTCTGAGGGAATTGGTGTGAGATACCAATATAAGAAAGGAAGAATTTGGGAGGACGATTCCCTTAAGAACCCCTCTAGAGCAGAAAGTAATGGACTTCCAAAAATGGAAGGTGATAAATTTTCCTGTCCGAAAACAAAGAAAATCCTTATTGTGGATTTGGAATTATCGAGGAACCCAAACCACGACAGGCCCCCACCGGGTTTTGGTCGGCGTCCATATAAACAGAGTTGCAGTTCCGAGAAGAGTTGCAGAGTTCCGAGGAGACGCAGACAGAGTTGAGCTGTGAGCTCTGAGACCAGCCTCGCAGGAAGCTGACTAAAGATCCACGCCTTCCGACTTCGGCTTCAAACCAAAAACAATTTATTTTTTAAGAAAGACTTAGACTCACACCACCAAAAGAAGTTTTACGAATATCGCCTAAAGATACCAAAAACCAGTTATTGAAAAACAACTTAAGATACTAAGTCTCGCCTAACAAACGCAAAGTGTCACGTATCCATATTAGCGGTTTGGAAGAAAGACGCAGCAACCAGATATAAAAATATTTGTTATTCTTTTTTAACACATTTGAACTTTTCGAGTTGTTACTTTATTTTCTTTTACATATACTTGTGCACTGTCACCTTTGCTCGCATTCGGCTTGCATTACGGCCCGGCGACTGATTGATTTCGTCTACCTAAGATCAAATCACAACGTGTGTAGGTTAGACTAGAAATTAAAGCAGTTACTTCGGTAACCAGGCGTTGGAGGCGAGCTGGGAACGACAAAGCTAATACCGAATCTAACCAGATTCCCATCCGAATCAGCCAAGGGTTAGAACGTCACATTTGGCGCCGCGACCAACACCAAGTCACATTGGTCGTCACAGGATAGCACGGGCGAGGAAGAGGACAGGATCACGTCACATTTGGTGCCGAGCCAAGGATGACGTCACATTTGGACGACGACAAACTTTGCATCGGCTCGCGAAAAGGTCCGTAAAAGAATTTGTTTCTGAGAATTGAAGATTATTTGAATTTTGTTTTTAGATGTTTCCTAGTTTTCTATTGGCCGAAAAACATTTCGCATCAAGGTGTGAAATTTCACGCGTTTTGTTTTGGATTCGCTTTGTGTTAAGCAAAGTTTGTAAATTCGAGTGTTTTTAATTTCTACCAAATCGATGAGTAAGTGCTTAGCGTTTTAAATCTAGATTTTGTTTCATTCGCTACACACCATCAGTTGCAGAAAAGTATAGAGTATAGAGAACAAACATGATATATTGTTAATAGCGACTGTTTCTTTTTCTCACATATTTTTGTTTCCCGCTTCTTTGTCAAAGTTGTTAAATATTTTCAGCAGACTTTACATCTCAAAGGAAAAAATAACTGGCAAAAATTGACGTTGTATGGATACATTTCTACATTTTTGACATGACGCTTTTCATATACTGTTGGAAAGTACAAGGCCCATGAATCAGTTTTTTTTTGCTATTTAAACTTTCTATCGGCTGAACTGAATTTCCCTCGTGTGCTTGACATAAACGACCAAGGGGGCACGAAGCAACATCAAAGAAAACAAGAAAAGGATGTAATAAAAGATCTATGGGAAAGTCCAGACAAACCACAGACTACTTTAGCTTATGCTGATAAAATTCTTAGTAATTTATGCTATTATTTCAGTTCTGGCGAATTTTATCGACATCGAAGCAACCATCAATACATACATATATATATATATATATATATATATATATATATATATATATATATATATATATATATATTATACGAAATATTTACACATAAACACACACAGACATATACATTATACAGATATATTTACATATACACACACATATATGTATATTATACACAGACACGCAAATACAAACACATATATATATATATATATTATGCATATATATTTACACATACACATATATATATATATACACATGCACATACGCATGTATATATATATATATATATATATATATATATATGCATCATAAATATATATATATATGCATACACACACACATATATATATATATATATGCACCATAAATATATATATATATATATATATATATATATATGCATACACACACATATATATATATATGCATATACACACACACACACATATATATATATGCACCATAAATATATATGTATATATATATATATATGCATACACAGTCACACACACACACACACATATATATATATATATATATATATATATATATATATATATATACGAAAACTTTTATATATATATATATATATATATATATATATATATATATATATATATATATATATATACGAAAACTTTTATATATATGTATATACTTGTGTGTGTATGCGTTTGACTCTTTGATTCTGTCATAGTTCTTAAAGGAAGAGATAGGAACCACTATGAAGCTTTGACAGCATTAAGCTCGATTGGCGTTCGCATATTTGTTTTGATTTGTATTTTTTTTTTACACATATGACAATTGTTCATTGCTGGTGGTTGTCGTGGTGATGTACGCGGCAATGATTAAGCTTCTTTTCCTCTTTCTAAAAAGCTGGCCTGGAAATAAAGAAATCCTTGTGGTAATAAATATTAAACACATGAATAAAAGTAAGATACTGCTTTTTCGCGTCTCATCTGCTGTCAATATTACGCAAGGAAATGTGGTTCCATTTCGCATCGAAAAATATTTGAAATGCTGAACTGAACTAGAAGCATGCTTTTTTTTTTCTGAAGAATACATTTTATTGAAGAGTTTTCTTCGGAACAAATTATATTTGACATTTGTCTGATATTATGCTGGAATAATCTTGATATCAAGTTTACACCAGATAGTCAAATGAATCATTTTTCAGAGTTGATCTGAGATTAATCCAAGCCGGGGTTGGAGATCAAAGTTTTACTCGTTATAAAGGCTTAGCTCAGTATTTGAACACCTGTAGCTGTGATATTCTCAGGAAAGGTAGCTTGATCTCTACCCAAATCAATGCTCGTCATGTGAAATGATTTTACATTATCAAGTGAATCAGTAGAAACTGAGATTGATATATGAATATTAGCTAAAATTTGATCAGAAGTTAAAATTCTTTAAATTGGCTAACAATTTGGATTTGGGACCACAGAAGTGCCTCAGTACATTGACAATGAAAGATTGTAAACATACAAAAATGAACTCTCCCATCTCTCTCTCCACTCATTCACTACTTTCTCTCTCTTCTCTCTCTCTTTCTCAGTGTTATACCGTGCTGCGAAATCACTCTTACGTGGTACCTAGTCTCTTTTATTCCCCTGTGCAGAAAGGATAGTAAATTCCCGTTTGACATTCACAAGAGAAAATGAAAATAACGCCACGCAAGAACTTAAGATGCAAATCCTGTTTCCACTATAGTTGGCTGTTTATTCAGTGATTCATTTGCATAATATGGGGTTAGGTGGCTTTGTTTTTTGTTTGCTTGTGTTCGTAGGTAGGTAGCATTTGCTACTCCGTCACGACGGACAAACGGATAAACTCTTATCTTCGGCGAGCGAGGACTCCTAACATTTATCTGCCAATTTCTTGCAAGTAGCTCATATGTGGCTTTCGACAGTCTGCAACTCCTCTCGATGGATATCCTCAATTACTAGCTTCCGAACTTCCTTTAATTATAACTGTGACGGTTTCTACAATGTTGCGAGCGGAAGCTTCTAGCTCCCTGTCAAGTGTCACTTGTTCCCGAATGTTTTCCTTTATCTATTAATATTATACAAACTTAGACGGTAGCCCTTTGAAGTTCCTGATATTACTGCTGGTTATAAAACAATAAGTTGATACGGAGAAAATTATTTATGACCATATTCGTGTGTGCCCTAATGATGATTGGATCAGCTGATGTCATAATATTATATGTTGAAAATTAGGCATACCTTGTGTAAAATCAATATACACTAATATCTACGAATTTATGTCAATATAGACGTAGCCGGATGTTATGTACGTATCTGAATTTTAATCCGAAATTTTCATTGTATAATGTTTTATTTATATAATAAGAGTAAACTGCCAAATAAACGGTATCTATTAGAAAGAAGTTTCTTTTGAAAACTAAATAATTGTTTATTTTTAAAATAAGGGATTTCTTCATCCTTATTTTCTAATATAGCTACTTAAATAGTTATTTATATTTGTTTAAATTGCTCGCATCTGCAAGCATCTGAAAGATGCAAGATGTATTTTGATAGCAGAAAGATTTAGGCTGAAATTTCTGAAGAAGTAGAAACGTATTATTATTGTTAACGTAAAAAAAATGGTGGGAAGAGCTAAGGAATGTCAAATGGCTCAGAGATTCTTCAGAATTCTAAGACTTCCTTCATACTTGATTCATATGTTTCTAGTTGCGCTAATTTTCTTTTGCATTCCAAGCGGACACTGTAATTCCAGCTTGCTTTAGGTCAAATCAGTAAAACACACTCATGTAATTCAAGACTAAGACGTCAGCCAATGTAGACGAGAAACCTAAAATTCTGACATTGAAGCAGACAGACATGGTAGAAAGTTTTCAAAAAACTTACATTATTGGTAATGGTGATTGCTTCTTCGGTTTTGCGCCACTTCATATAACAAGGGGGATATATACGTATTTCGTAATAATCTATATACGTATTTCATAAAATTGATATTGGCGTAAAGCGAAATTTCATAAAGTGTGATATCTTGGTTCGAAAGCGGTCAGAATATGTTCTCCATAATAATGAATACTAACCACTTCGCTGAAAACAGTACGAAAAAAAAGTCTTTCTTAAAAGTGAAAAGGCGTAAATAGGAATATTGGGGTTCGAAAAAGCTCCAAAAATATTCGCATATAAAATAATGGTGATTACTGTGTCGGTAATTTCGGGTAACGGGGGAGATTTATGCAAATATAAAAGGGAAGTGGCGCAAAGTTGATTTTTTTGTAAACTGGAATATCCGTGTTTGAAAGCGTAAAAAATGTTTGTCCTAAAAATTAATAATAATTGTTTTTTCGTTTTACGCCATTTCGAATAATGGGGAAACTTGTTCTGATGTATATATTTCGTAAAAAAACTAATGGTAGATATCTGCTTTGAGTTAATTTTTTTTTGCGTAAAGAAAAATTCACCTTAGTATCAAAGAGGACTTACAAGATTTTTTTTTTTTTAGATTTCAGGTTTAAGGAACTTGTCTTCTTCAAAAACCAGCAAAGGAATTTGAGAAAAATTTGACATATTTTCTGTTTCTCGTTTTCTTCAAACAGAAACAGCGTGAAAGAAATTAAGCAGTTTAAGAATATATAGTTTTTCAAAGGATTCGCGTGTAAATACACTGGAATCTTCTTCTGTGCGTAAAAAATGAATAAACACTGATTAGATTAAAAAATAAATGCCATCCGCCAATCTATGATGTGTGCTTAGCGTAAAAGTGATTGGCCCGGAAATTATAATCGACATACTGATCTTCAAATTTCGACGTGGTCTGCTTCATAAGCTTTTGCAGAAATGCCATTTAGAGAAGGCTTGCAACTATCTTTTCATCCAGTTAAAGAATTGTTTGCATTGGAGACGAGTCTAGGAGAAAGTAACGTGAAACCATGGCACTGCCTTTACTAAGCCTGCGTGGCAATTCACAAAAAGTGAAAAAAACAAAAGTTGTGAAGAGTCATGAGCGCCTACATCCTGAATGGACATGGCATTAAATAATAAAAAGAAAAACTTTCAGTATATTGCAAATTTATTTACAATCAATCAATCAATATATATATATATATATATATATATATAGTCTGATAATTATTTTTAAGACATTTTTATGTTTATGCATTCTTTTTATAGATACAAATATTTAAGTAAATGCTTTGTTTATAATAAACAGTATTAAACAACATTTACCGGCTTGAATAGGATACAGGTTCGATTCCTGTCGGAGCACGAATATTTTCTATGAAAATTTCTCGGACATTCATACTATTGTCCTCATCTTTGCCTCCATGTTTATCACAACGTTTCGGCCGTTGTACGCTCCGGCCTTCTTCAGGTGGTTGGAATGTCAAACTGAACCCTTTATTGCGCTCACTGGGGTAGACTGTTCTACTTCCACGTGATGGACAAGGAAGTTTATTTTTCTAGTTTTTGTGCTGTATGTATTTTCATAATAAGAAGAAAGTATAGACACTGGCCATAGCGAACTCTACTTGACATTACTACTCCTTACATACAACACAACTTAAAAACACAGAAAAAAATACTAACAACAATCCACTTGATAAGGCCTAATGATGTTAGCCGAATAGCTTGGGACAATAATCATTGTGAACAAGTTTTGCTTTCTCTTAGTCTTCATATAAGAATAACAGAATAACATATATGGAGACCTGAAAAACTGAAAAAAAATTTTTTTTTCTTGTCTGTCACATTCAGTAATATAGATACGTCATATATATATATATATATATATATATATATATATATATATATATATATATATATATATATATATATATTACATTAAGAAATGGACAAAGTCCGACAATTTATTTATCAAAGACATTTTTATGTTTAACGTTCTTTTTATAGATACAAGTATTTAAGTAAATGCTGTGTTTATAATAAACAGTATTAAATAACATTTACCGGCCTGAATGTCCGAGAAACTTTCATAGAAAATATTCGTCCTTGGACAGGATTCGAACCTGCATCCTATACGGAACCGTCATTTAGCCTGACGTACCTAACCGCTCTTTAATAAATAAATTGTTGGACTTTGTCCATTTCTTAATGTATGACGTCATTTGTTTACATTTGATACGCCATGAGCAGTTATGAATGTACGAGATTCATGGAAGATTGAAGTTTATAAGCAGTAAATTCGACCTTGTCTACCGAACGCTCCCTTGTTATTTAATACTGTTTATTATAAATAGGCATTTACTTAAATACTTTTATGTATTAGGTTGGTGCAAAAATAATTTCGTTTTCTAACATATGTTACTATTTGAGAAAACGAAATTATTTTTGCACCAACCTAATATAAAAAGAACGTTAAACATAAAAATGTCTTTAATATATACGTTTTAATATATATAAATGTAATACTATGTGCGAGAAATCATAGAAATGCTGCTCAGCCATCTTGTGAGACCTGGCGTTCGAAACCATGGTAGTGTCCTGTAGTATACGATGATTTTACGTCTTTATTGCATTAGTTCGCTCTGTTTTTTTTTTTTTGTGGGGGTACCGTAATGTTTCGGCCCATTTAACATATTTTGTGTTAGCACACAGACACACACATACGTACACACACACACACACATATCTATCTATCTATATGTATATATATATATATATATATATATATATATATATATATATATATATATATATGCAGTACCCTTTTACTTTCGACATATATTATCTACAAATAATATTAGGCAATATGAACTGTCCGACTGGCCACACTGACGAGTTTTTAAATAGGTGAAATCTATTCAGAAATAGCCCCCACCCTGTGAAAAGTCATGATAGCGTACGGCCTAAAACGATATGGCCTTTAATATATGTTTAGAAAACACATTGATCACAAACAATAATCTAATGTGTGAGGCATGAAGAATCGCCCCGCTGTGAAACGCTAATTTACTAAACATAACACATTTTTATATCAATAGGCATAGATTTCTAGGTGACAGATTGATTGCCAGATAACGGGCAAAATGATATATGTTAGTAAATATATGATAAGTTGTAAATCTGTTTTGTGGCGCGTTTCGTTGCGAAATAATGGTCTTCAATCAAGAGTTTCACTGACGGAATCGGTCCTGTATACACAATGAGTAAATACAATAAACGTCAATTGCAGTCTCCATCAAAATATCAAAGATACAGAGACGGTCATCATTTAAATATGAACTTTGACATCCCATGTATCCAAATTTTAAACGTGTTAGCACCTTTTTTTTTTAATAACTCTTAGTTTTTTCGCTTTTTTCTTCAGTTATACCGGATTTTATGAGAAATATTTCAGTGAGGAAATTTCCTGTAGAGATTTTTTAATATGAAATTTCAATATATTTCCACCTTAATGTATCTGGTTTACTCATTAAGACAGTGTTTATGTCGAAATTGTGATTAAGCCAATTAAAATGAACAATTAATGCATTAAATAGTGAACAGACTGTGATAGATAGATAGATAGATAGATAGATAGATAGATAGATAGATAGATATGGTCAATTGTGATATGTAAATATCTATATCTACGAGCCTTGTTCTTCAACCAGTATTTGAGGATGGTAAACTCAAAATTATGGTAATTATAATATTACCAGTTTCCTTATAATGAAACATTCACTATTCACTGACCAGATTAATGTTGTATCCTGAGTTCCATTTTCAGTTGGATCGGTTATATTTACTTACACAAAAATGCACTTGGGAAAGACAGGAATCAATCCTCTTCTCCCCCAGCTGAGGGCTAATTAGTAAGAGTTATTATTATCAGCCCTAATTTCATTTACAATCTAAAAGTATTTTCTGGTTTTAAATAATTTTCAAATGCAAAAGTAAATTTTAAAAAATACATCAATTTGTTGTTATGATCATAATGTCTCGGCCTTTGTGACTTTCGGCCTTCACCAGGTGATTGTTGATCCGGGTAACCCTTAAGGATCCACGAAATGAAGGCTTTATTTAATCTATGGGTTTAGATTATTCTGGATCCGCTGATCATATCTAGGGTGACCAATACATGAAAAGTACTAGATAACATGACTAGGCATCTGTCTATATGTATATATATATATATATATATATATGTGTGTGTGTATATATATATATATATATATATATATATATATATGTGTGTGTGTGTGTATATATATATATATATATATATATATATATATATATATATATATATATTGCATACACTCTATATCATATATTGAGATACTTTATCCCGTAAATATAGCACACCATAAACTTATATTTCTTATATATATATATATATATATATATATATATATATATATATATGATCAATGCAAATCTATCTTTGTTACTTACCTGACTGGTGTTATATCTAGATTTTCGTAGTCGGGATATCAGTAATTGTTTGTAAATTTCCTCGCTTTTATTATTTATAAAATAGGTTAAAAATGATTCATGCATTTTTTTTATCGGTATTGGTGTTTTCCTTCATTTAGACCGAAAAGTTTTTTATGACACTTTCCTTTAACGAGATAAATGGTTCCGTATCTCCAATGCTTTTTCAAACTTTTCTCCCTATAATCAGCCCACGAAAGATATGGGATTCCTAAAATTGCTACATATGTATTTCTCCGATAACCGTATGGCTTCAAATATTCTGATCATTCCGTAGTACTTGTTTTATGAATTAGAAATCATTTTCAGTATTAGAATTTCACTTCTTCCTTTTGTTTATAACAAAACCTCACATTAGATTATTGCTATGGAAAGGATTGTAAATATTTTAAAGAATGGTTTCGCTACAGATTGAAATCGTGAAGAGAAATGTATAAAAAAAAAAAGTGGTAAGATATGAGAAAAAATTATTTACATGAGATAAAAAAAAAAAAAAATCAATTTCCTACAGAAAGGTAGATTCTGCTTTTAATTTCGGTTAGATATTGATCGCTTTCGGACAGCGGCCATGTTGGAATGAACGAAAAGCAGTAAGTGGAAGAGGGAGAAAATCAAAAGTGAGAACAGATAGGAATAAGGCGAAAATCTGGAAATGAGAACAGTAAAGTCCAAGGATGGAACACTCAAAATACAGAAGGAAAAATACTTCAGAGATGAGACAAATAAAACGGCGAGAACTTCCCCGACGAGTGAAGACAATTAGAATTACCGAAGGACCAGAATTATTAAAAAATAAATTGAAATCAGCACTGGAAACAAGAACCAAGCAGCAGCACAAGATGAAATGCTTATAAAGATGCCGGTAGCTTTAAAAAATTTCCGCATTGATAAAATGACATAATAAACGTAATTTATAACAGTGGTGAAATACGGAAAGTTCTAAGCACATACATTTTTCTAGAAATTCCTAAAAAACAAGATGCGATCTCCATTGGCTTAATGAGCCACATAAGACTTATCATCTGAATTAATAAAGATGCTGGTAGCTTTAAAAAATTCCGCATTGTTAAAATGGCATAATATTATGGAGTCCACCCCTTTTTGATATAAGTGGACTCGACCTGCTGCCGTAAAATGCCCTCAGTCATTCAGAATATAGAGAAGAGGATCGGGGTGGGAAGTATATAGACATTGTGATTGAGTTGGAGGTAGAAGTCACAGTTACAAGCACGCCCGACTCTAAGGAAGTTTACTTCGAGACTGTATATAGCGATCTTTGATTAATACTAACCGGCGTTCCTGGATTTACTAAGAGCATTACCTTTTGTATTTTGTGTAAATACATTTAATTTCTTATCTTAAATACTTGCGTTTGTCATTTATTGGAGACCGATTTTTCATCTGGGAATCCACAACACAATAAACGTAATATATAACAGTGTTGAAATACAGAAAGTCCTAAGCAGGTAGAAATTCCTAAAAAACAAGATGAAATCTCCATTGGCTTAATGAGCCACATAAGACTTATCATCTGAATTAATAAAGATACCGGTTGCATTAAAAAAATTCCGCATTGATAAAATGACATAATAGACGTAATATATAACAGTGGTGATATACGGGAAGTCCTAAGTAGGTAAAATATTAAGTAATACAATCAGCTTAATTAGCCACATAACAAGACTAATCATGGTTATTAGCGCGTGCAGCAGAATTAAACCCGAAAAAGGACAAGAACAGTGTGGCTTCTTTAAAGGCTCAGAGACAATGAATGCTTATATCTGCTCAGAATGATACCAGAAAGAACAAAAGAAATGTCAAATTATGTATACCAATGTTTTAGAGATTATACAACAGCGTTTAGATTAAATACCTGAGACGCAGGATCAATTCAACCTGTCGAGAGACCCAGAGTTGGTTGCGTGTCGTGCAATAAGAACCAGGAGTTACGTCCTTTTCTATAATTGCCCGTAGAGAGAGGACATTCTAACTACAGTATAATTTGCATAACAAGAATACTGGGCAGATGTTAGCCAATAGTCAGCGTGGGTCTGGGACTGAAAGTACTATATCATACCAGCTTCTTCTCAGTCGTGAGCAGCGCTCTGGACGTGCGGACGACAAGACAAGACAAGACAGTATCTCTCTATATTTCTGAGATTAAGTATTGTTATTATGTACCTTGTACGGAATGTCGTCCTCATCTTTGTTGCCATTATTACGTTTCGGCCTGTGTTTGCTCCGGACATCTTCAGGTGATTGGAATTGCGAACTGAACCCTTTACGTAGACCGGGGTAGATTGTTCTACTTTTACGTGCCCTGCCTCTTCCAGATGTCTCTGTTATCTCCCTTTAACTCAACTCTCTAAGTCTTTGTTCCTCACTGTCATAACCTGGTACTGAAATAACAACTATTTGGGTCAAGTCCTCAAGGATACATGGCGCAGTGGATAACAAGCATTGGTTGGATCTAGTGACTTGACCAAAAGAGTTGTGAGTTCAGTACCTGCCCACTGAACTGGTGAACAAAAACTTGGAGTGTTGAGTTAAAGGGAGATAACTGAGACGACCGAAAGAGGTATGGCACGTGAAACTAGAACAGTCTACCCCGGTGGACGAAATAAAATGCTCAAGTCGAAATTCCAATCATCTGAAGAAAGCCGGAAACATTGTGAACATCGCAATAAAGATGGGGACAACAGTTCGGACAAATAAGACAGTATGAAGTGTTTGAAATGCAGGGTAATCTTGTTTTACTGGAGAAGGTTATTAGAATAATCCAGAAGGTTTACTGGTACCAATCCGTCTGTATATTGACAAAAAATGAACTGAGACAATACATTTAAAAAGAAAAGAGCGTAAGACAATGGCGTGTCTTCTCGCCGGACTTATTCAAACATTACAATGAGTAATCCGGAGAAATCAAAAAGTCCTACCAAAAGTTATTGGCGTCTTAAGAACATCAGATATGCAGATAACATATGTGATAGCAGACAGTGAAAAGATCTACAAGAATTGCTACAGACGGTTGTGTGGGAATCCGAAAAGAAAGGATTAAACATCAATTGTAAGAAAAGAGAATGAATGGTTGCTAGCAAAAAGGACACACAGTATATGAATTACAAATTGGAGACAGCAAAACCATGCAAATACAAACATGTAAATATGTGGTTTGTGTTGTAACAGGCAAATGATGCCTTCCAAATTCTTATCAAGGAGAAACAAGAAAATTCCATTAAAAACAAAGCAAAGATTACTGAATTTTTATCTAATATATCTCCTTCTATACGTCAATGAATACTGGAAAATCTCATTCCAGAACAGACTTGAGGCAACATAAATCTGTTCCTACAGAAGAATGTTTAGAATACTATCGATCGAACATATGAGCAATATATAAGATTTCGAAAAAAAACAAAAAAAAAACAGGAACGACGTGTATACTTCACAACAGAAAGAGGTAGTTCAAATATCTTTGGCCCATAATGAAGAAAGAAGGCTCAGTAATTTTGACACTCATAAGGTATATAAAATACAAGCGGGACAGGGGTGAGCTGTGAATGAACTACATAACTAGCTCTTGTAAATGGTTAGAGGAATATGGATTACGAGAAATGGCAAAGAGAGAAATTTTACTAAGAACTATAAAGTACTGTCAGTTATAGGAAGATATGATTGTCCCTGTTCAGGAAGGACACGGCCGATAGAAGAAGAATAAATCAAAATAAGGTTGGGTAAAAGTAAAGTTACAAATAAAAGAGAAGGAAGTTTGAGAAAGGAAGCAAGAAATAATATTGATGTGAATATAAAAAAAAGAAGTATAGAAGTTTAAAAAGAAGAAGAGAAACAAAAAAAAAACAAAATTAGAAAAAAAAGACAAAATGAAAACAAGAAAGAAAGAAAGAAAAAAGAAAGAAAGAAAGAAAGAATTTTTTTTTTATTTCTTTCTCTTTTTCATTATTTTTTTCTCAAGCAACAGAGTTGTGGGTAGAAAAACGAAAGAAACGCACAAATGAAAAATGAAAAATAATAAAGAAAGAAGGAAATTAAAAAAAAATGAACGAAATTAAGAAATTGAACAGAGAATCTAACAAAATGAACATCAGGGAAGACAAAAAGAAAAGGGAAAGAAAGTACGAAAGATAGAAAGAAGAAAGAAAGGGAATTGTGACAAGAAAGAAAGAAAGATAGAAAAAAGAAAGATAGAAAGAAAGAAAGAAAGATAGAAAGAAGAAAGAAAGGGAATTGTGACAAGAAAGAAAGAAAGAAAGAAAGAAATAGAAAGAAAGAAAGAAAGAAATAGAGAGAATGAATGAAAAAAGAAAAGCGAGAGAAAATTAATATGGAAAATGAAAAGAAACAAAGAATGAAACAATAAATGGAAACATTGTAACAAGCAAGAAAGAAAGAAAAGAATATGGAATGTAAAGAGTCAGAAAATGGAAAGAAAGAAAGAAAGAAAGAAGCAATCAAGGGAAACAAATTAACAGAAATGAAAGAGAGAAAGAGAATATGGAAAATAAAAGGATAGGAAATGGAAAGAAAGAATGAAAAAAAGAAAATAAATTGACTAACAAGCAAAAAGAAAGAAAGAAAGAAAGAAAGAAAGAAAGAAGGAAAGAAAGAAGGAAAGAAAGAAAGAAAAAAAGTAAAAAAGAAAGAGTCAACCGGATAAAGAAAGAGAAAAAAAAAAACAGAAACAAAAATGAATGAAGCAATCAAGGGATATAAACTAGAAAGAAAGAAAGAAAGAAATTAAAATAACCAAGGGAAATTATGAAAAAGAAAAGAAAGAAAAAAAGGAAGAAAGAAATCGAGAGAAAGAGAATATGGAAAATAAAAAGAAAGAATGAAGCAATTAAGGTAAACTAACAAACAAGGAGAAAAGAAGGAAAGAAAGAAAGAAAGAAAGAAAGAAAGAAAGAAAGAAAGAAAGAAAGAAAGAAAGACAGAAAGAAAGATGGAAAGCGAGAGAAAGAGATATGGAAAATAAAAAAAGCTAGGAAATGGAAAGAAAGCATGAAGCAATTAAAGTAAACTAACAAACAAACAAAAACAAAGAAAGATAGAAAGAAACAATAAAAGTCATTACGAAAAAGAAAGAGATAAGATTAGAAATAAAAAGAATGAATCAGCCAAGGAAGAAAAACTAGAAAGAAAGAAGAATATAACCATGTGAAATTAACTATGAAACGGAAAAGAAAGAAAGAAAATGATAAAAATACTACTAAAAAATCCGACTGAAAGTGGGACATATTTAAAAATATAAGTGAAGAAAAAATATAAAAATAAAGGTAAAAAAAAGAGCAGAGAAAAGCGAAAGTGAAAATGACAGTAAGGAAAATTGTTGATAAGTTTAAAAAATGAGAAAGCGTAAAGAAGTGAAAGAAAATGGACATTAAAACAGGACACACCCACACAAAGTGGAAGACACACAACTGGTAAATGGAAGAATAAAAAAAAGATATAATAATAATAATAATAAAAAAAATGCAGAGACGAAAAAATTTAAAAATGCTAATCAAAGAAAACAGCGATAACGGAAGTGAGAAAAATATAAAGGAAACAGAAAAAAAAGGAGTTACAAGGAGTAAAATCATTTTAGCTGAAATATGGAGTGCGTAAATAGTCGATTAGAAAAACAGAAAATAAACAAATCGGAAAAGAGAATGATCGATAAGTAATCAATCTAGAGCAGCTTATCACTCCCGCAGGCTGCGAATCAATAATTAATAATCCTGGTTGTCAATAACTATTGTGAGTTCGATCCCCACTGGCTACCCAAAGATGTCATTTTCGCTTGACATAATGTTCATAGCAGAGATTTTAATTCTGTTCTAGTCTCTTCAACTCTCATGGGTATCCACGTTTCCTTGACTTTCTGTCTTTTTTTAACTTATTTTCTCTCCATCCCTTTCCCTGTACTCTCAACCGTTTACAGAAATTCATTAGCTAGAAATTTCAACTGTCTCTGTCTGATTCAAAGTACACGTGTCCATTTTGTTTCCATTTTCCTTAAAGCTTTTTTCATTTCTTACATGATCCGTCCAAGAAGTCCTCAGCATTCTTCCGTAGCCTCAAGTCTCATCTTCATCTGAGATAACTGTCCAGCATTTACTGGTTTTGTAGGAGAATTGATATGACAAAGCATTTTAAAACTCTTTTCATTCTTGTTCATTTTTCCAATGAATGTTCCTGTTTCTTAATCATTTGCTTAGGTTTTGGGAAGCACGATTCGTCTGTTTAACAAAACTTTTATATTCCATTCGAGAAATACTTTTTAACTATTCCACACCTGCAAATTATGCATTGCCATAATATTTCTTGGGATATAGAGTGGCGAACTTGCTGCACCGATCACATTTTCTAACACAAATTATTTGGTATTATTCAGAACAATATCAAGACAACTTTACAATAATGATTAGATAAATAATCGAATGATTTCATGGAACTCAATGATTGAATAACTTTAAAAAGCGTGTATATATATATAGAGAGAGAGAGAGAAAATGAGTTATCCATACACAAGACTGTTTCGCTTTGTCATAGCTCATCAGAGTGGCTTGCAATCCGATTGCTTCCAGCCGGGCTCGAAACCCTACCGATTTATCATTAGTCAGAGATCCTACCCCTAAGCTATACCGGGTGCAACAACAAAATTTTCCAAATCGTATAAAAGTATAATGATCCATCCTACAAAATGTTTAATATCTAAAAAAAAATCCCAGTAAACTAGCAGGGATTCTTTTTTCTAGGTTTCCAGATAAGATGTTTAACCATCTTGAAACCAATTGTAAGAATCACTGAAAAAAACTTTGAGTTATTGAGCGAGCAAGCGAACGTTAAAATCGTTTTGTATCGGACTTACTGTCTACTCAACTGAGCAATGGTAAGAGGAAAAAATCCATCAGGCATTCAGTAATGGGACGAACATTCATAATATGGCTTCCATCTACAAATTTCATTCAAGAACCATCAACAAAACGGGAAGTAATTTTTAAAAAGTGGGAACAATAGAGAGGGAAAATGGCTCAGGAAGTCCCAAAGCAAGAGGGATCATCATTTCAACTTAGAGAAAAGAGATCAAATAAAAATTACCCAACTCAATCCATCAGGCGGTTGACACGCGAGAGAGGAGTTTCAGCTATTACAGTCCAAGGAACAGTGAAAAAAGATTTGAAAATGAAATCGTACGTGAAACCTTTGAGGCAACTTGTTACTCCAGGACAGAAAGTCAGAAGGTTTGAGCGGGCTAGATCATCTTGTATGAGTTGGAAAATGATCCTGGAATATATATATATATATATATATATATATATATATATATATATATATATATATATATATATGTGTGTGTGTGTGTGTGTGTGTGTGTGTGTGTGTGTGTGTGTGTTTAAACTTAATTTCAATCCTTCATAAGCTTCCGATCTTTAACTATGATTAATTAATGATGAACATGTCATTTTCGTTTATAATCGATTTTATCACGATTCTTTTATTAAACTTGGAGAGAAATTATACGAATTCATTCTTATTGCTCAAAGTAAAGTACAGTAGTGTTAGAAGAACCTCAGAGAATTTCACTACATACATACAAACACACACAGACGCACACTCATATATATATATATATATATATATATATATATATATATGAAGAAATATAGTCTTAAGATGTGCTATATTTATGGGATAAAGTGCTCAATATCAGAGATAGAGCGTGTGTAAATATAAAAGTGAACTTAGAAGTCAACATATATATATATATATATATATCGTAATAAAGAATTTTACTTATAAATCCAACATATTTATTACTTTCAAGTTTATTTTAATGGATACCTGTATTTGAGTGGACGCTCCGTTTATTTTACACAGAATTATATTTCGTTTAGCTGCCTTCAGGGTGAATTTTCTTTAAAATGTTTAGTCCAGTAGACAAAATAAAATATTTACAAAATAACAAGTGTCTGCTCGAATATGGTTACCCACTAAAAGTAACGTCAAAGTAATATATATGTGTGTGTGTATGTGTGTGTGTAATGGGTCGCGACGCTAGAGTTGTATTTTAAATACTTCAAGTGAGAACATTTTTTTGAATCTAGTAATGTTTGCACGTTCCAAAATTATGTAACCGTTAATAAATACTACACTCTTAAAAAAACATCTTTCGGCCTATAATGTATTGTCTTGGAAGTTACATGAAAGGAAAAAATATTAATGACTAATGATGAAAATATGAGATTTTCGAAAGAACTAGCATCGAAGGCTCGCGTCATTCAACGAGTAGTTAGTAAGTTAATGCTTTATTAAATCTGTTAGCGAAGTGAATTCGGCATTAATTACATTGACTTTAATGATTAATTCTTTGTATGATTACGCCTTTGTAATATTATTTATACAGCAACATATATATATATATATATATATATATATATATATATATATATATTAGGTTGGTGCAAAAATAATGACATAATAATGTCGTTTTTTGACGTATTTTTAACGTCAAAAAACGACATTATTTTTGCACCAACCTAATATATATATATATATATATATATATATATATATATATATATATAATATGCTTGTTTTTCCATAATTTTGTTATACGAGTTTTCCGACGCGCGACCGTCATCAGGCAAAGGGTGGAGATTTCCACATATTAAAATTAATTATTTTTTTTATGTTTTTCGATTTTGAATATTCTCGATAGGAGACATTCACTTTTTGGGTGTTAGTTACTCAAATGTCTTTCTTGAACTGGCAGTGAAAAGTTCTGCGTGAAGGGTTATAAAACAATTAGGACTCGTTCGAAAAATCATGAAGGAGTTATCGCCTTTGTTATCTTTTAATGACCCGTGTGTTCTTAGATATATTTCCATTTTCGTCTGTGTTTGTCAGCATGCGAGTGTATACGTATATTCCCTCTCCATACATACACACTGTTTCGCCACGAGGAACCAGTAAACGCATTTGTACATATATACACATACACACACATTATATATATATATATATATATATATATAATGTTATCATTTCTCTTAGTAACTTTATCAATACGTGGAAATTGGTAGATTATTTGTTTCTTCCGGATATAGATGATTGTGTTTCTCCACACATATTTATTACATATGAATTGACCTTCGGGAGTTAATAAAGATATTTTCAGTTGCTTTTTCAAGAGTTTTAAATTCACACTCCTTCTCCTGACAGACTAATTTACCTTACGATTCATCTCCCAGCTGGGATGGAGAATCGTGACTTACCTAATGTCAATAGTTTGGAAGCACAGGCAACACTCTAGGCTGGAATTTAAATTCAGTTCCCCTGTTCCTGTATCGTTATCGATAGTTGTTACGCTATTCTCATTTATAGACTAAAGCCATATCGAAATCAATCGATATCGTGTTAGAAGGATTCGATCCAAGACTTAATTCAGTGTTTACTAATACAATCCGGTAAGACCAAGTAACACCTTACAACCATTTCCCCTGTCTATCTGGAAGCCTGTTGATGGCACTAATACGGCCTATGCAGATCACATAGAAAATTGAAGATTTGCAATGAGCTATAATGTCGACTGTAATTTGATTTAAGTACTGCTTTCATCGTAGATGAAACAGAATTTTTTCTAAGTGTACTAAGAATGAGAATGAGATGAAAACCATCTATTCGCTAGGGTTATTTAGAAAAAAAGGAAAATGAACCCCCCTTTGTAGATAAAGAAAGATTAAAAAAGTAAAGGAATTTTCTAGACACAGTTCAGTCAAGATGTGAATCGTTCGATATGTATGTCTTTTGTTTCATACTTTAGCAAAAAAAAAAAGAACAACAACAACAAAAAAGACAAAAACAAAAAAAGAACAAAAAACAAACAATTTACAGAGAAGCAGTCAACGAGTTATGAAATGTTACTGAGGACGGAAAATTTCGAAAGTTTTATCTGCTCGAATTCTTCAGAGACATGAGGGTAAGTGACAACAAATCATCGTACCCAACCCAGTAAAGTGAACCCCGTACTGTAACGCAGTTCTTTTTTTTAAAGGTATATCAATCAATTTCTATTGTAACCTATTTACATCTATATTAAAACTAATCCTATTTCTTTGGTCATTAAAAAAACTGAGTTACATGTAAACAAAATACCCGTATTCTATTAGTAATACTAGCATTCACATTTTGTCAATATTTTTCCATAATATCTGCCTTAACCAGGTATTGAACTCACACTCTTTGGCTCCAAGTCACTGGATCTAACTAACGCCTTTATCCACTGTGCCATGTGTCCTTGTTAAGGCGGGGTGGGGAACGTGGAGAGGTGAATTAAGAGGAGATAACTGATAACTGACATCCATTAGACACGACACGTAGAACTAGAAGTCTACCCCAGAAAGCGAAATAAAGGGTTCAGTGCGACATTTCAACCACCTGAAGAAGGCCGGAGCGTATAACGGCCGAAACGCTCTTATAAATATGGCAACAAAGATGACAATGGTCCGAATGATGTAAATAGTGTACATAATACCTCATCTCAGAAATACAGACAGTCTCTACAAACATGTAATAAATTGCTACTGTAATAAAATGATCACGCACCTCCATATATAGGCTTGCATCATTGATTGATTTGCTTTTTATTGCTTATCGATCATTTTAAAATCAGAAAATATATTTAAGATTGTAAGAACTTCAAAAATTGATTTACTGAAACAAGTGCTACTAATTATCCCATAGCAGGCGAAAGGTTATTCACATATAAGTGACGATAACGAACCCGATTGGACTTTGAATTTGCCCCTCCGATTTCCAAATGCGAGCCGTTATCCATTACGTCACGCGAACACCTACGGATAGAGCACCTGGTATTCCGAATCGTTCGGCATCTAGCTACTGACGGGACTTGATGTTGCTTAACCACGGTGATCGTACTGTAACCGGTGTCTCAAATGGATGTGACTATATATATATATATATATATATATATATATATATATATATATATATATATATATATATATATATATATATATATATATATATAGTAGTAAAAAAAGGAAGAAAAGTAAGGTATGTAATCCGGTGTTCTTATTGATATTTTTATTTTTACAAAACAGTTCTAAATGTAAATTTACAGAGCATAAATATTATAAATTAACTGATTTTAAAACATTAAAAAAATTTATAAATATTATAAATTAGCTGATTTAAAAATATTGTTTCATATGTATATATTTAATTAGAAAAGAGACAACCTTAATGGTCCATTGATTATATTTTATTTCCCCAGGAAGGTGTTTTTTTCCTGATTCATCAAATCACATTTCCAAGCATAAAAAATGGTTATAAATTTTATGTATATTTGTGCAGCAACCTTTCCTTTTTAAACACCTTTCGTTAAATACTACAAAGAAGATTTAATAAATTTTAATTTAGTTTTTCCAGTGCCCTTACTTTTTTTTTTCTTTTTGTTTTGTAGGAAAAAGAGTCTACAGAGATCATCCAAAATTTTCATAGTCCCAAACGCTTTCGGTCATTTTTTTTTTTTTTATGTATTTTCAAGGTGGTTTGTTTTTGGTATCGTTAGGTTTTTATCATGTGTTTTTTTTTTTTTTTTTTATATTTAAGTTGTGTTTTATTTTTCTGTTGTCTTGAATAGGAGTGTTCATTCCGAGCCTTCTTGTGTTGAGCGCGGCAGGAATTCGCTAGCACACCTTTCTATTTAAAACAAAATAAAACAAAATCTTTTAACACACCATTTCCACTTAAATAAGGTGAGTTTGATAATTCGATAGGGATGTTTGATATACAGGTAATGTATTTCATACAGAATTTTAGTGTTTTCGACCAGATTTTTTTTCCTGGGTTCTTGCAAAATGTGGGTTGATAGATTTTTTATAGCACTTTGTTCTGACAAGTGACAAGTGAGGCGTTTAATCAAGGAGGCTGTAGTATGCCCGATATATCGGTAATTGATTTGTGACAAGAAACAGTCTTGTACTGTGCAGTGAAATTGATACACTATATTAGTCATCTCTAGTTTAGATCTGATGGATTTTTTTATTAGGCTGAGTCATATTTTCCCTTTCGGGAAACCGATTAATACGAATTAAGCATTTCAAGTTATTATAAAAGTGATGAAAAATGGATTGCATACAACAATGTTTAACGCAAACTACAGTGGATAAAAGATTATTTTTCAAGGTTACTATAGCTTGAGAATATTATTCTACTTCAGTTTTCTAGCTTGCAACAAAATGATATAACTGTAGAAACTTTGTGCGCTTATCTTACCGAAATTCAACCGACGAGGAGAAATGTGGGAATTCAACTGTAATCTTGAGATGAAAATATCTTACATTATGTTATTTCGTTCTCCACAGAAAATTTATTGAAATGAGTTCCAGTAGACCCCCATCTGATTGAAGGGGAGTCAAAATTTGCATATCTGTTCGAAGAGAGATATAAAATGCAAAAATAGCCAAAGGAAGTAGCAGTATTATTATTTTTTTTTGCTTCCTTCGTTACGACTGGACGTGATATCGAAATTGTTAACTCTATTTTCCAACGTTACTTCTACAACGAGAATAACTTGTAGCCAACATAGTGTTTTTATTTCTTTGTTGCAACTTTTGACACGAATGATTGTCACCGCGAGTTACTCCAGTAACAAGTAAGAATTCGTTTTCATCTCTTTCTTTCATCGCTGTGTTTCACTATAAATGCTAATAGTTGCCATTGTATTTTTTCTTCTTCCCTTTCCCCAAACCGTCAAATTGAAATTTCGACATAATATTGGTGATGATAATTGACCTACAAGTAAAAAACATTTTTACGTTTAAAGACCGAAAAGTCATTGAACATTTATTACTTATATTATTACATATGATTTCTGCTATTTCTGGTTACTATCTAACATAACAAAAAACAATTCACACACACACACCAATGACGCGAGTATCATTACTAGTGATGGGATGAAGCTTTAAACCTGATTGGTTGATCGAAAAATTCCGACGAATTATTATGCACACATTTTTGCAACACGCTGAGCGATGCATAATAAGAAACAGAGGAACATAAAAGGAGGAGGAGAAAATAGAACGCGTACGAAGAAATCTAAATAACTTTCCGGAACTCAATATGTAGGAAGATGAAAAACTAGACACCGGATGAAAA
This sequence comes from Acanthosepion lycidas, assembly GCA_963932145.1. Taxonomy (NCBI): domain Eukaryota; kingdom Metazoa; phylum Mollusca; class Cephalopoda; order Sepiida; family Sepiidae; genus Acanthosepion; species Acanthosepion lycidas. The sequence goes on along the minus strand of OZ010593.1, from coordinate 16,010,688 downwards.
CCGGAAGAAGGCAGCAAAATGAGTGAATCAAAACGAGGCTCTGACAAAAAAAAAAAAAAAAAAAATTCGAAACGAATCTTCATCGTGCCAATACTCGCGAAAGATTTTTGGCATACACAAAAGAATCACTGTAGATCAATAAGTATAAGTACAAGAGAATAATTCTCTTGTGCAATGGGTCATCAGAGAACAAACTGTCATGGATAGCAATCTATTTTAGCATATCTTTCAATAAAAAAAAAATCAAATCTTCTAAAAGATTCTATTTCCTAATTTGAAATATTTTCATATTTTTGTAAAACGTTTCTTTATGCTTCATGTTCGTGTAGCAAAATTGTTAACGGTGGGTAAAGTGTGATTAACGGGCCGAGTTCAAATTACCGTGCAGTCTACTGCGTTCCATTTCACACAAATGCCATTGGAAAAGTCATGAATTCTTCAGTTCACCCAGAACTACGGGTTAAATTTGCCAGTTCTTGAGAAGAAATGTAATATCGTGAAAAACGGAACGAGTAACCAAACCTATTGTCTCTCCCAAGAGACGTAGCTGGACATTTGGCCGACGGACATTTTATTGAAAAATTACAAATAAAAATATTAACAAGCAATTAGCAGTGTTATTAGTTAGAATAGAACTAATAATTACCACTGAATTTCAAGTGACTAAATTACTAAATCTAAATTTAAGGTTAAAAGTTTTCTTATTTCAATATTTGTTTTTTTAAATTAGTATTTTTTTAAAATTGAGTCTGTCGGAGTTAGCTCCACCTTAATTCCATAATTGTTCACAAGGTGTCGCTCTCCCTACACTATAAATTCTGGGCAACTTCTTGCCACGTTCTCTTTTATACTTTACATTTCAGAGGACACATTTAAAAATGCAATCTGTCACGGAAATCCGCGTTTTGCCCACTTGTGGGAAAACGCCATGAAACACACATACACGTACGTACGAACATTCGACAAAATACAAAATTTTTACGTTCACACATAAACACAAATGTTGATGTCATTGTCACTTGTATATTTGTTGTTTAATAAAGATATATATATATATATATATATATATATATATATATATATATATATAAGAAAAATATACGCAAAAACAAACAAAATCCTAATATGCAATTATGCTGTTTTAATGTTAATATAAAGTCAACGTCGGACGTTTCGGTCTTCATCTTCAGGACATATTCATAAAACATGATTAACATTAGACTATATTCAATTCAACATGAAAAGACGATAGACATAAGAGTAAGACTGATGTTGAATTGAATATAGTCTAATGTTTTATGAATATGTGCTGAAGATGGTCTATTAGACCGAAACGTCTGACGTTGACATTATATGTAGCCAAAAGGCTGAGATCCAAATCCGCAAAGCTAACAACTTTATAAGAAACTTACTTAATTTATAAACGCAGACAATATTAATATTATCCGTTGTTAAGGTTAAAGATAATTCAATCTATTTTAATTCAGGGGTGGTTGGGTTTTAATTTCCCTAGTAAGCTTATATATCCAATATATGTTATTTAAGTCAGCTTAAGTGTAGGTGGTGTGGTGGTGCCTGCTAACAAACGTTTACATCCGTTTTTCAGTTAGCCGTCTGAGTTTTCAATGACGAAAAAATTCTATTCATCCGCTTAATTCATATTTTTATACACAAAGATTTTCTAAAAGGGGCATTTATGAGTAAGCCATATTTTCAATATGTAAATTTTTCTTCCAATAACTAATAGACAATACAGTATTTTTACAAATAAATATATTAGAATTTAATTACCAATAAATGATCAAAAATAAAAATGTATGTTTCCTCTGTCTACTTTATTAGTTTTTTCAAGATTAATTATTACTGCAGAAAAATATTTGACAGTACCTACAAATATATATATAGAGATCGATATGTGTGTGTGTGTGTATGTATAGATGTCAAAAAGCATCAGACGTAAAGGTTTTCCACTTTGTCATACTTATAACTATCTATAAAAGACAGGATATGTGTGTGTGTGTGTGTGTGTGTGTGTGTGTGTGTGTGTAAAGAATGCACGGCCGCAATTTTCGACGGATTTGCACCAAAATATACATGCACATGCTCCAAGTTAGCGGGAAGGCCAATACCGACTTTGCATTAGCCAACTCCCATCGATAGTGGAAATAATCGATTTTTTCATCCTTCTACGGCAGTTTTCATGTAGTTTGCGGCCATTTTCTACTGGCCAGAGTGCGAGCCTATAGCTTGCTGCCACGAATAGTCAGGAAGATTCTATTGGCCAGCGTTTGAGCCAACAGCTGACTGACACGAATGATAACTAGGATGCTAGCATGCCAAAAAAATTCGATAGCTGCATTCGTCACAAGTGGGAAAAATTTAAATCTGCATGGAACTTTACTCCAATTGGCTCATTCGCTTGCTTAAACTCAACGTTGATTCTGATTCCGCAGAACTGGGTTGCGTGTGAAAAAGTATTTGTTGTTAACATTCTTTTTTCATTCGGTTTTTCCAGTTACGAGTCCTTTTTTTTTAAAGCTGATCGTTTTGTGTTCATTTTGTTTAGTTCTTTTTTCGTAACAGATTTAATGTTTAGTATAGAGCTTAGAAAAAATTCGCAGTGTGAGATAAGCAAGAAGTAAGGCATGTAGCAACATCAGCACGGCAAAGGTCACTCTTTTAAAGGCAAGGAAGGGCAAAAATATTTTAAGTCAAATGATAGCGATTACTGTATGAGTTGTACGATTTTTGAATCAAGCACGGTCAACGCCGGGCCATGCTGCTAGTTTCACCTAAATCTGGTCCTTAAATATAGTGATGGATAACATATGTCAATGTTCAACGCAAAACGCGGTGCATTGACAAGCATAAATGTCTACAATCAACTCCGAAAGTTGAGCTTCATGGATTAAAGATAATGTTTTTGTGCTATAAGCTTCGGAGTATTATTGGTTTAGAGTTGGTTGAGCTACAGCATGTCTATTAATTTTGTTTGAAAAGCGCCCGGGGCTTCTGAATAATAATAATAATAATAATACGATTCGTCTCCATGACATCGCAAAACCGCATACAACAAGAATAAATAAAAAAGGAAAAAGAATTATTCTGCTTTACTTAACTCGCTATATTCACTGACCTTGCACCAACCGTTTATTCCCTTTTTCAGTCCCTGCAAAATGCTTTCGAGGGAAAACCAAGAATTTCCTCGAAACGTTTTTTCCATCAAAACCAGCGAAATTTGACAGAAAATGTATCGAAGAACTGCGTGATGATTGGCAACATGTCATTGCAAATAATGGCGAATAGACAGGATGAGTCAAAATTATGTTAACAGTAGTATGAGAGGAATCATTTATTCAGAATTTACTGAATAATTTCGACTTGTCCACCAGCACAAAACCCAGCGATGAACAGTACAATTTAGTGCCTTGACACACATTTCACGGGGTATGTTTCGTATTACACCTTTTATTCTTTCCTTGAGTTCTTCGATGTCTTTAACTGTTTTTGCTATACTCGCGATCCTTTATCATACCCCATAACCAGAAGTCACAGGGTGTCAGATCAGAGGAGTGTGGTGGCTATGTAAATGGTCCGCTGCGACCTATCCAACGATTTGTGAAACTGATCGAGACAAGCGCGAACAGCGGGGGCAAAATGAGACGACGCACAATCCTGTTAGAAATACCCTGCTCGTCTGATTTGTCGCGGTATGTTATCAATGGAAAACTCTTGCACGATTTGTGAGTAAGCATTTGCAGAGTGGTAAAGAAATATGGGCCCATTACACCTTACGATAGGCGAAACTATCTACTCATATTAAATTGACGAAGAAATTTGCAAGGTTTCGAAATTTTAAACCCTGATTAAGTGACGCACTGAGAATTGGTCACCATGCTGAGTATAACGAACAATTGTCTACAATCTGAAGTTCTTTTGTTCAATTCGTGGAGAAAATGAATTCAAACAGTTCAGCTTTTCACTGTCATCTGCGATACGTGGGAGATATGCAGAATGTTGAAAAACAGGTTTCAAGGATATCGAAAAATGTAGAACAAGAATTAGTTTCAGGATTTTCCCTACTCCCTTGAATGTATAAAGACATTCTGGACGAGTGACTGCCGAATGGATGATCTGCAAGAAAACAATGCTCTGCTGAGAACTTTTTATCGAGGGAGAATTGTGTAAAGCGCAAACCAAAATGAATCGCCATTGAAGAAAGGTTTGGAAGTCTTTGAAAGTTTAAATGTTTACTGATACATCGAAATCCGAAGGCGCTTTGGAATAGCGGGAATTGTTTTCCGAAAGCTAAGTAAAATATAAAGAAACAAGAAAACGTCGTTAGAAGCAATGAAAATCGTGCTGAAATGTTATGTTTTATTGGTCCTCCTGTATGTGAATGCTGGACATTTTCCTCATAGCTGAGGAAGGGACTTGAAACGATGGAAAGGTAGTTCTACAGAAGGATGCAGAGAATACAATGGACAGGACATATGAGTAACGACGAAGTTTTAGGGAAAATGTAAACAGCAATTTCGTATATTTAAAATCAGACAGTTAAAATCCTGGGGTCGCATAATGAGGAAAAAGGGCTTAGTAAAATTGGCACTCAGAGGACGCAGTGAATACAATAGGAACAGAGGAAAGCAGGAACTAACCTACCTATCCACCTTGTGTAAATGGTTGACGGAACAGATATTAGCAGAAATAAGAAAAAGACAAATCTTACTAAGACGGACAAATGACAGGATATTGTGGGGATCTATGATCTTCAACGACCTGAAAGAACATGGTACATAGAATAAGAGCTCCAGGAGTAAATTAAGATCGGAAAGAAAGGACTGAAGATTATAGAACATCTGGTGAGAAAACAGGGTTTGGGGAATTGGGCAGTCACAGGATATATCGATGGCAAATGGGACAGAGGAATGCAGTGAATGACTTACTTACTGTTGTGGTAGGATCCACCTAATTTGCATAGTGGAGTACCGACCATATAAATAGGGTTGGTACCGAGAAGAGAGGGAAGCAATCAAGAGATTCAACCAGAGACTCTGCCCGACTGCGACTCAGTCAACACATTCTCCAGGAACGGTCTTCCCAGGAATATACAAAAGACTATATGTAAATATTGTGTACACTTTCTTGTTTCAATACATTTTGTTCTAAGTACATTTTGTGTTGTATTATTATTCCATGCCTTAGTCAAGTTTCAACACTTACCGAGCTTCTATATGTGAACAGCGTAACGGTATGTATGAAAAATAGCTAATATTTCTTCAAACTTTTCTTTTGTGACAAGGATAATGATATTCCTGGGTATGACGATAAACAACATCAGGCATCAAGTCCTCTGATTGGGAAGTTTTGAGGAGCGTGGAACCACCCTTTAATTGCTGCAGTTGTAAAGTCCACTCTTACCCGGGGTGGCAGCACTTGTCAGCGTTCTAGCTATGAGAAAATAATGAATCCCTAAACTGGGTTCAAAACATGAAAATATAAATTTACATTTTTTTTTTTCGTAAGAATATCAGAAATACATTATTGGAAAAGGAAGAGAAAAATTACAAACAATACATTTTTTGAAAAAAAAATTAACAAAGCTACAAAGAAAATTAAATTTTTGGTATTAAATGACCCATAAGGAGTCGATAATCTTCACTAGTCCGAGAGGATGAGTCCAAATTATGCAAACACTAGTCCGAGAGGATGAGTCCAAATTATGCTAACACTAGTCCGAGAGGTCTAATCCAAATGATGCAAACACTAGTCCGAGAGGATGAGTCCAAATTATACTAACACTAGTCCGAGAGGACTAATCTAAATGATGCAAACACTAGTCCGAGAGGATGAGTCCAAATTATGTTTTGAAAAAAAAAAAAGCCATGAAAAAATAAGATGAAAGAAAAAAATGTGCCTTAAGATAAATAGTGATCTTAGATGCTTCCATGGAATCGAAGTAGAATATTTCGTTAAAAACATGTAAGCTGGGATAACAGTTTCTTCGAGATAATCGTTTTAAAATATTAGATTGAATGCAATTATGCAGATTAAACAAAGTCAGTGCACTCACACTTGTTGAAAGGAAATAATTAGTAAAGAAAATATTTTAATAGTCAGCAAGGTGGACTTGTACATCATTAGAGGTCATTTCCATCATCACGAGCTGAACTATATCACTTGACTTTGTGCCAAAGTTCAGCTCCGCCTAACAAACAACAATTTTTTTATCATGTGACCCGTAGGCGCGTAGTGGCACCATGTGTATTGCAGTCGCTTTAGAAGTGGTGTTTTTTTGTGCAAGATAGAACGACGGAGCCCAAACATAACCAGGCTGGTTTTGAATTCAGTTTTTCCTCCGCCTAGACCGGTTGCCACCCAAGACTATAGAACCCAATCTGTCCTGCTATTTACCCATAGCTCGGATGAGAAGAAGAGGATTCATACCTTTCCCAACTTTATTAGCACGAATGTAATGGATCCGACTGGAATTGGAACTCGTCTCTCCGATTCCTCAATCCGAGCCGCTATCCATTACTCCACTTTGCCTCCCGATGAGCAGACTGAAATAGATAGATAGATAGATAGATAGATAGACAGAGTGATATGTAAGTTATGTGCCATACGTGATATGGCGTTCGTCATTAGGCGATCATGTATCGAAAGATACATGAGTGACAAGGCAGATTTTTTTCTCGAAGTAGTTTGCCATGTCTTTTTGCGGTAGACCAGATGCCATCCAAGGCTGTATAATCCGGTCTGTCCTGCTATTTACCCATAGCTGGTGTGAGAAGAAGAGGATTTCCCAAGGTTATTAGCACGTTAGTGAATGTAATGGATTCGACTGGAATTGGAACTCGGCTCCCCGATTCCGCAATCCGAGCCGCTTATCCATTACTCCACCCTTACCTAAGGTTTATTAAAGGCTTAAAGACAACATGAGCGAAAAGAATGAGGCAGATGACATTTCTGAAGCAATAACGACCAAGAGAATTTAATACTCACATTGATAAATAAATGTCACAGTATTAAGAACAGAAAAAAAATTCTAAGTGGATTAAACCCTTGGTTCGTGAATTTGGTGACATAATAAAATTATTTTTATCTATCGACTGGGTAGTGAAAAATTGAACTGTGGATACACGGTGATCGATATTTGAGCAGTGTTAAATGAGAAATACAACAGATTATTTAAAGAAAAAGTATCTGTAGAACCAGAGCAATATATCTCTGTAGATTAGCTAAAGGAAATTCTATGAAGCTTATACGGATCGGCAAATTCCTGATGAAGGCCGGGAAGTACAACGGCCGAAACTTGTGATGATAACAACAAAGGTGAGGATATTAGTCCGCATGTAAGTATTGTAAATAATTAACTCATACTAAAGAAGAGAGAAGCAGTAGCAAATAGAGTAAGTAAATTATAGACAACAAAATTATAGAAAGTGGGGAGAGCCATAACCGCCCACATCCTGAAGAATCATTATTAATAGAAGAAGAATTCATTGAGAACCGTTTACGCCCGTATTGATCTAAGCTGAGTCAATTGTAAATTTACTAGTGTAGTGCATCTTGTGATAACTGAATTCACTACATTCTTTTTAGTTTACCAAGTTCCAAGCCAATCTGGCCACTATCTAACATTTTACTGATAAATAAATTTTCCTTGGATTCGGAATCAGATATATATAGAGAGTGGATAACTCAGGATATGTATGTTCATGGCCCTCCACAGCTGCTTTACAATTTAATACATGTATAAAGATGTAGATGATAATGATATCCACAGCTTTCGTTTATTCTCCGTTAAGTGTCATGACTTTTTGAAAAGGATAAAAGAGTGTCTTCCCGCGGCAGTCCTTCAGAATGTTACTTCTCCTACACTCTTGAAATCTCATGGCTTGACAGCTCCTTCTGTTCTTTTATTAAATTCTTAAGAATTCGGTAGATAAGAGATGAATTCATGCCATTCTTCAGGGCATTTGTGCCAAGTGAACGCAATAGAATATGCAAGTATTTGAACTTATCTTGTCGATTTATCTCGGACAAAGTCAATAAACAAATCCTTAAAAAGACGTCTTTGAACGTATAATATTTACATCATTCGCACTATTGTCCTCATCTTTGTCGCCATATTTATTACAACGTTTCAGTGGTTATACGCTCCGGCCTTCTTCAGGTGGTTGGAATGTCGAACTGAACCCTTTATTTCGTTCACTGTGGTAGACTGTTCTAGTTCAACGTGTCATGTATAATGGATGTCAGTTATCAGTTATCTCCTGTTAATTTACCTCTGAAAGTTCTTCACTGCCTTAGCCGGGTATTGAACTCACACTCTTTAGGTCCTGTCACTGGATCTAACTAACGCCTTTATCCATTGTGCCCTGTATCCTTGAGGACCACCTGAAGAAGGCCGGAGCGTACAACGGCCGAAACGTTGTAATAAATATGGCAACAAAGATGAGGACAACAGTCCGAATAATGTAAATAGTGTACATAATACCTCATCTCTGAAACATAGACAGATGTCTTTGAACGTAATAAGAATTCGGTGAAAAAAAAAATAAAGGAATGTTCTTTTTTTAAAATTGTAGTTTTGTATTTAAATTCACTTCAAAGTATAATAAAGTGAAGTTTAATTTTTTGACTACTTACGTAAATATAAATACGAAAACATATGTACGAATAAAAATCCCTATTAGACAGCAGTAACGTCCGCATTGATTCATAAACGCTGGATATAATTTGGGGTTTGATTTTCAATACATTGCAATAATTAAATCATTTACATTACATAAAGATAATAAAATGTTTGTGAGGCGTTTATGCCGAAAAAGGTATTTGCAATAGGTAATCCATATAATCACAGCTATGATCTTTTTAAATCATTACACCCCACCCCCCTGCAACTAAGTAAAAACACGTAAACATAAAGGATTAATGAATATTAAAGAAATAAATAAAAAAAGAGAAACATTATTAAGGGATGAGAACAATAGAAAAGTAACCAAGAAGATGGTAGATTACGATTGACATTGCATTAAAATTGTTGAAGATCAAAGTTGGTTGAAAAGCATGGAACCGGAAATGAGTTCTACAAGCAGGAAGTCGGAGAAAAGAAACTGTTAGCATAGAACAAACGGTTATATCTAGCAAACTCAACTCTGAATTGATGAGACCTTGTCGCCAATCTGGTACTGTCCTTAAATTCATAATGTCTAGGTATCATCGTGAAGAGTTCACCTGAATAATTACAAAGAAAGTATACAGAGAAAAGCCAGAGGTTAGGCCTTCTAGAATTCTCATGGCAGCGTTTCTACGAGATCTTAATTTTCTGAATTTCAAACGGAGAAGAAGCTCTCCGAGTTGACTTACTTCTTACCAAAGGAATAAAAAGAGAATTGGAATGATTCCCGAATTTGGGCGTGGCATGGTGGGTCCCACTTGTAAAGGTCAGTGCAGGTGAAACTAAGCAATGTAGGGCATCAGAAACATGTCATGAATATGGCGACAGAAAATTTGGAAGCAAGTGTTTTAAAATGCTGCACATTGTATCACGCATTATGAAATAATTTTTTTTTCAGAAAATATGTCATGAAACCTAGCTTTATGATTAAATCTGTTTGAAGCACATGAACAAGATGAAACAGAAATCATAATTCGACAGAAGAATGCAGGTAAATGCTGCTCAGAAGTCACCATTGTTTGTTCCTATCAAGATGACATAACTAATCAACAAAAAATCTTTGAAGAAAACAAACATGTTTTATATATATATATATGCTTGTGCGTGTGTATGTATGTATGTATATATATATATATATATATATAATGTGTGTATGCGTGTGTGTATAAATATATGTGCATATATATATGTGTGTGCGTATATATGTATATATATATGTGTGTTTATATATGAGTGCGTATATATATATATATATATATATATATATATATATATATATATACACATATATATATATATACATACATATATATATATACATACATATATATATATACATACATACATATATATATATACATACATATATATATACATACATATATATATATGTATATATAGTTGTACGTGTATATCAAACTGACTAACCTGAGTGTTGAACTCCGATGATCTCTGTAAGAATATAATCCGGGGTTTCCATTCCAGTTTTCCAGACATGCTCGACAGGTTTAATTCCCGCCCTTCGAAACCAGTAAACCACCCCACTGGAAAGCAAAAAGCAAAGTTTCGGCATGACTTCCTGTTGACACTCAGCATCTACAATCATCTTCAGTTCCTTCCAATTGTTATCCTTAAGAATACTCATCATATGTTCGGCTAGCCGGACCGAAGTGGCCCCTACTCGGCTCAGGGTCTTGTATTCTGCAGTTGGAGACGTCTTGGCCGCAAAATCAAAAACCATCCCACCAGGCGTCACTATGGGAATGTTCAAATATGAAGCGTATCGGGCAACAGGTGCCAGAGAATAGTCCGAAACTGGACCAAAGAAAACATTGACTTTCTTTTGTCGGTAGGCTTCGAAAGCCGCGATGGGTGCAACACGGCTACTGCAAGCTGAATCTTGGAAATGGGCGACGATTTCGACTTGGGACATGAGAACTGAAGTTTTTACTTTTTCAAGGGCCACTTCAATTGCCGGGCGCACGTAATGCATTGAAAAAGGCCGTGTGTTGTTTTTTGAGATGATTGCTGAGAGGTGCATTATGCGGCTATTTAAATGTGAGGTTTCGGTGAAAGAGCAAGGTCTTATCATCAGAGCAAGAAGTAAATAGAGACCGGCTGGGCTGACCATGATTTTTATTGGTGTTTTTTCTTTTTATTTTATTTAATAAATGATTAAAAGCTTCATTTTTTTTTTTATTTCTTAGTAATTACTGTTTTGGATGTTTCAAACTTATAGCTTTTAAAATTGTTATTAAGCGCCAAGTTATCCAATATTTAAATTTAAAAAAAGTTAGTTTTTTTTATCATAATGTAATAGATTCGTATTTCAATTATTTCCTCATCAAATGTAATTTAAATTTATATTTTATTCGTTAACTTATTTAAAAGTACAAATGTTGTACTTCAAAATAATAGTTTTGTTTAGTTTTTATAATATACCATACAAAACTCTTTCTGATTCAAACTTATTGCAAAAATATATGGAAATTTACACAAATGTAGAAGAAAATAAAATATAATTCGACAAAATAAACATATTTATAAATGTAAAAATATATCTAATGATAAACGGATTAATTATATGCCTGTCCGAAAATATATTTTCTTGCTTTTATTTTTATTTTTAAGAAAAAAAAAGTTAAATAAAATATAGTTAAGATAAAAACATCCGTATTACTTTTTATTTAAAATTTAATTGTAATTTTTATTTTTTATCATTGATAAATTAGAATTTTTAAGGCTGATATACTTGTCAAAACTATTAAGAAAACGATTTAATTAATAATGATCTAAGTATTCGGCAATTAAATTTGATCAAGGATTAATAGTATGTCCAGAATTGTCCGTTGTAAGGCCCGTGTCACATCGGAGCCTTCGCGAAATGCAGTAGCCCTCAGCAACGCATAAAAATCGGCACAATAAATGTCACAAGCTTTATGTCTTTAGATACCAGACTACGCTCTTTTACAAAGATACAGAAGTATTTTCTAGTGTAGAATAATGCCTTCGTAAGACATTTGGTAATAAATAAACGAAACAATTAAAAGAGTTAAGTGAAAGAGACAAACGCTTCTATTTATTTAAAAATGTAGGGGTTTAGATATACAGATGAACTGGCTGATAGATAGATAGATAGATAGATAGATAGATAGATAGATAGATAGATATGAACAAACGATAGGCAGATATCTACTAAGTGCTCGTATTGACCGGATAGATAAACTGTATTTATTCTGTTTTAAATCAGATTTTTCTGTGACGGCTTGCCACTCTGAGATTGCTGTTTTATGTCAAAATGAACACGAAAATAAATTGCAAAGCTTTTATAAAAGTATTTACAAATTTATGTTAGTCAACTTTGTCCATAACGCCTTCTCTGAAATTTATTTTTTGATAACATCGTAAAAGAAACAGTTTTTGTTTAATGCCGTTTAGAGATAACAGACTTTCTTTTAATTCGAAAAAAAGCAAAATATTTAAAAAATGAAATGTGTTTTTTGTTGTTGCATTCCTCGATTTGTTTATGAATAATTCATTTTTGACTAAAGTAATCACTTCTTCCGTATTTTTTTGTTTGTTTGTTTTTTTAATTACATTCTCTTTTGTTAAAAAAAAGCTACTAAGTAAATATTTGTCATCCCATTCAATGTATTGAATATGTATAGCTAGAGAGAGTAATGTTATGTGTGTATGTATGCGAGTCCGTGTTTGCAAGGCGAAAGTTCTTTTTTTCTATAAATTGTTTTTCCTTGCTTCCTGGGTTACGTATTTTTTGTCTTTTTTTTTTTTTTGTTTCTTTTTTGTAAGTGTAGTGGGTAGTAAAAGAAAGAAAACCTTTAAAGTTCATATAAAAAAGGTAGAAATAATTTCCTGGTATAACACAGTTGCAAAAATAAAATAAAAATAACGAAAATGAAACAGTTATATATTTCCTGATATTCAAAAGATGTAGTCCCAATAATAAGGTGGTGGCGGTGACGGCAACGACGTGTTTGCTAACTGATGTTGTTTATAATGGTAATTGTGATGCTGATACTCGATAATCGCAATGTTAGTAGTAGTAATAGCAGCAGTTCTACTTGTTGTAGAAGTAATAAAGAGCGTTATTCACACCAACAGTAGTAATACAAGTTGTAGTAGTAGTAGCAATAGTAACAGTGTTATCACGAATTGTTCACAGTAAAAGAACAAAAAAATAAACTACTTCATAGCTTAGGAATTTACTAAGTAACCACTTTGCGGTTATAGATGACAGACGAAGATGGTAAAATGAAGTAGTTAATTCAGAATAAATCAATGTCGCAGTTAGTTTTGAAAATGGTCGCGTGTAAATATTTATCTAACAAATAGGATTTTACAAGCATATAATCAGAACTACGGTT
>OZ010593.1:15965117-15992617 GCA_963932145.1 Acanthosepion lycidas | reverse complement strand
GAACATCTTTCATCAGAATTCGGAAGAGATAGTGAAAAAAATTCCTTGGAAATATAACGATGAAGGAGGGCTTCTAAAAATTAACCCTAACAAGGAATTTGAGAACAAGAGATGAAGGCAGACAATCACGTAATTTACGAGCTTGTGTGTATGAATGACGGAACGTGCACGGGGGCCTTAACAAATGAAGAAAAACATTGCTAAGGGATAGGAAATCATGAAGAGCCATGATCGCCCATATCCTGAAAAGACGCGGCGCGTTGACGAAGATTCTGTGAAAGAAATAACTGTGTAAGGTGTTATAAGTGGTAATACGTAAGCTACTTTTTATCATCATATAGATTCGTCTGGGGAACTGTTTTTGTAAATATATAAAGCATCTTAAAAGCCAAAGAATTATTACCAGACTTTAACTATTATCTTTTGTATCTCTTATTGAAATAAAATTTAAATTTCGGAATCATAGAACACTTTTAATATTCTATTTGTATGTTTATTTGTTTGTTGAAATATGAAACAAGTAAGGAGTCAAATTAGCTGTAGATGGCAGTGATATGAAAATATCAAAATCCATATTGAAATGAGAAAAATAGTTTGAAAAAGTAAAAATAATCGACCCTCTTAGGAATAAAAATAATCGACCCTCTTCGAAGAATTTTATTTGTTCTTAATTTATAAAGCCAAATGAAAAAAATTGGCTGCATGATAAATTCCACACTACTTCAAATACAAACTTAGGAAGGAAATCTCTGTCAATACTGGAAAGAGCTATAAAAGCTTAGGAAGAAAAATAACTTCAGTACTGGAAAGAGCTATAACAACTACTGGATTTGAAAAACCTATTTTCCTGAAAAATTGTTTTAAGAGGAAGATTTTATGTAATTTAAAGGGCGGATTCTCTCTAAATGAATACCAGGTGTTTCCTTATAAGGAAACGGCTAATAATACCATTGCCATTACCAATGAGAACTGGACTTGCTACTCTGCAAAAATGGTCTGTAAATGAGTAATTGTAAAATTACAGAACATTCGACAAATATTGAACGTTTTATCTCTATTATACTTCTTCGACTACTAACGAATATATATATATATATATATATATATATGTGTGTGTGTGTGTGTGTGTGTGTGTGTGTGTATGTGTACAAATGAGAGAAAAAACAAATGGATTAAAAATCCACAGTTCAAAGCATTTACTCTTTTAAAAAAGTGCTCAATGCAAAGTAGACCAAATATTATTACTATATTTTTTATAGGTGGTTATAATAAAAACATTGTTTAATCGCTACACAAAAGTTTTCACGTTTCAATATAATGTTTGTACTTCCTCAGGCGATGGTAGGTAACTGGTTATCTACAATTGCTTGAGGAAGTACAATCATATTATTGAAACATGAAAGCTTTTGTGTAGATATTTGAAAAAGTTTATATTATAACCTCTCATATATATATATATATATATATGTGTTTGTGCATGTGTGTGGGTGTGAGGGAGAGAGAGAGGAAAATTAATGACAAAGTGGAAATCTGTGTGACGCATTTTGTTCTTTCGTTAATAATGATTCTATAAAAAATAATGTAATTTTTTGATGGATATGAACGTTTAAACGTTAAAAAAATATTAGAAAGAATATGAATGGTGTGACAATCATCATCAAAAACCGCCAAGTAATTTTTTTTTTCCTATAGATTTTATTATTTCGAATCAGGGGTATGTATCTCAGTTAAGACACGTTGCACCAGGTACGGTCAACCGTTTTCGAGTAATGTGCCACTGACAAGTCGCATTATTAAAAATATTCAAGCTGCGTCTCTTTTTTTTTTTTTAAAAAAAAAAAAAAGAGCCGCAGCTGTTTTCCTTACGGAAGACAATATGCGTAAACTGACTTAAAAATAGGGAAAATTTGATCCTTTTTTTTTTGTGGAGATAATATTTTTATAAAAATTTCGAGAAACAAAATCTTGGTGTGATATTATCACTGAGCGAATTGTAATTGACACATGTTTGAGATTTCTTCATTTGAAAATGCAAAACTATTTTTTTACAAGAAAAAATATATATTTCTTACGTAGATAAAAAATGTTATAAACGTTTCTTGTTCCCAAAGCAAACGATGTTTACATGAATGATGTTCCTTTGTGAAAATCGCCAATGATAAGTTAACTTCGACGAAAGTTTACCAATTTCAAGAAACTTTGTTTTGCATCATTGTTATCTGTGTAGTGATATATGGGATATTGTAACATAGAAACGGTTACTGATTGAGGAATAGCCAAAACGAAAGGTTGGAAATGAAATAGTAATCTTTATAACATCAACAGAATACAATACTCGCCAGCGGCGTAAAGTAGGTAAACCACTGACAAAGGTGGACTACTTAGACAACATAATATCCCCACTTACAATAGTGTCTAACGTATTTATGAGGATTGGAAAATACCCATTAGTGTTCATAGGTACGGTATATAACAGAGATAGTGTGAGTGAAGAAGTGAGAACGAAAAGACACAACAGGCAACAGAGAAATGGTTCTACAGAAGGATGCTGAAGCTATCATGAACCGAGCGTGTGAACAACGATGTGGTTTTTGAGAGGATGCAAACAAGGAGGAAGCTTATCCTTAACATCAGGAAAAGGCAGCTGGAATTATTGAGCCGCGTAATGACAAAGGAGGGCCTAGAGAATCTGATACTCACAGGTCGAATAGAAGGAAAATAAAGACAAGGGAAAGCAACGCATGACATACCTGGCGGGTAAGTGGGTGACAGTTATGTGGTCTGGTGGGAGGTGGCAGAAGGACAAAGCTTATTGAGAACTACAAGGGATAGGAGGAAGTGGAGAACCATGATCACTTACATCCTGACACGGCACATAAAAAAAAAAAACAGAAATATTTGTCATGTAATTAGGCGTGAAATTTAGAAATCCAAAATAGCCGCATATGGCATACGAGATGTACTTTGCCTCTGTCTGCGTTGCAGTCACGATATAGCTCCAAATACGACACAATAAACATTGAGTTCATATTTCAATCGCTTGACTTTCATCTGTAAAATATTCATAATTTTGCAGCAAGGCGGGGCGGTTTCAAAAAAAAAAAAAAAAAAAAAGAAAAAAAGATACCATCGAGACTAAAAGACGATGACAAAATAAATTCTTATATTTAGACATTTAGTCAGATTTGGGAAAATAGGTCGATACATATCTGTGCTTTATTGACAATTAAAACGTTTATATAAATCGACCTGGAATTGGTGTTCGGATCCAGTTGAAAAACAAGATTTCTCTTGCTGATTTTCTAGGTATAAATGAATCGAGGCACTTGACCATCGGAAGAAAAATTCTTGTCGTACTGGTTCTCTTACTTTTTTCATGGCACAAAACTGAGTAATTCTGAAAATAATAATTAAATATTTGTTATCTCCGTTAAGCGATTCGCATTTAGGTGTTTTTTATTTAAAAAACAGATACCAGGACGTCCTTAGGCCACAGCGTTAGGTCTTATAGGTAAACAAAACCACATGTGGTCACCAGGTTCATAAAAAAAAACCCTCTGTAACACCAGTTTTCATATTGAAAAATATTACAAGTAAGCTTCTAATTTTTACCTATTGCTTGCTGTTGTAGACATGTGATATACTTTCTCTGCGTGGAGTACGTGCATATATGTATATATAATTTTGTAGAGGATTTAGTGGCATAAAATTCTCTCTGAGAACAAAGCATGTTTGTCATTTCTTTTACCTTTTAACTATTCCGTCCTGTCCGTGAAATAAAGTGTTTTATTTATCATGGATATAAAAATTCTCATATTGGGGAAAAATACAAAGTGGGGGAATATACATTTCTTCCATAACGGCAGGGCGTAATGTCCGTGCTAACTAAGGGACTCAGCCAAAGCAAAATTATTATACGTTAGTTTAAAGATATGGAAAGGAAAAGCAAAAATTTGAACTGACGTCAGAGAGATATGGGTTAAGCAAACTATTAACACACACACACGCCTACACACATACATATATGTTTTGCGTGTATGGTGGGATTAAGTGTGGAGATTTCATTCATGCGTCTGTGATCGTAGCGTAGGCAAGCGTGTGTATGTGTGCTACTGCTTGCACGCACGCCCACACGGAGACTTCTGATTATTTCTTTGGGTGAATCGTTAGATTATTTCTCGTGATCATTTCACCTTTGTTTATTTGAATTTCTTCTGAGATTATTTTAGCTCAATGTCAGGAGGTACCATTATCCTAAATCAACGGTTACTTAATGTATAACTATTGAGTCTTACAGCTAAAATTCTAAGAACTAAAAAAAAAAATAAAAAAAAACAAACATACATAGCAAGACATACAGGTATCTAAAAAGATTTAAAAACAAAAAAACACAAGAAATTCTATGCAGAAAATCCATTTTCCTGTAACTTAAGAAATACGTGTTACTGAATTAATATTATTATAAGAGATTTTACACACGAGACAGCGGTGGGGATTTAGATTTCATTAAAGTTTGCTCCTGTATTTCTCTGCCATTTAGTAAAATTTAATAGAGATACCAAAGAGAAAACTTACTAGGAGCTACAAAGGAGAGGAAATTGTGGGGAGTCATGATCGCCCAAACAGGAAACGAAGAAGAAAATATAAGAATATAAGAATAAATTGCCATGCTGTAGTTATTAACAACCAGTCGAACGTTATTATTAATCTTTGCCTATCGCGCGGATCACACTCCTCCCCAGTCTCTTGAATAATAGTAAAGGTTTATCCTTTGTTTCCTGTTTAGGATTGAGTTTCCGGTTCCTTCTAAGGTCTTCTCATTCTGTTTCAGTCCCAGAAAAACTTTTGCGTCTTGGTGGCATTATCGCCTTGCTTGGGATGAATAAAAATATTAGGTTGGTGCAAAAATAATGATGTAATAATGTCGTTTTTTGACGTTAAAAATACGTCAAAAAACGACATTATTACGTCATTATTTTTGCACCAACATAATAAAAGGGTTTCAGTCAGCATACTATACTTGTGTCTACGATTTACACTATTTATATTCAGACTAATGTCTACATCTTTGTTGCTATCACAACGTTTCAGATGTTCTGCCCTCTGGCTTTCATCCGGGTAACCTACAGAGTATTCTTAACTGGACTCTGTTCTTTTTCTCCTCATATCTTGTTTAAGTATTGCTCAGTTATTGCTCGTCTTTGTGTCCAAGTAATAACTGCTGGGCTCAGGGATTGAACTCACAATGATTATGTCCCCAAAATTCACGAACCAAAGTTTTAATCCACTAGTCAAGAGGATATATTTGTGGCCTCGTGTCATACTGAAACTAACTTTGTAAATATTAGCCATATTAATATTTTTTTTTCATGGAACTCCACAAAAGTTAAACGAAGCCAAAGGAAATTAAACATTGCTTACAAATAGCAAGTGAGTAGTGAGTGTCTTTATTGACTGTTTATTGAATGATATGAAAGGAAATACAGGTAACAAAGAAATGAGAATATATTGTAAATAAAAGGAAAGATTTCTATCATTAACGACACAATATTAGAAACATACTCCCCAACCAACAAAGAATATATTCTTCTTCTTTTATGTTCCGTATCCCTTCTGGAAGTCAGTGATCATAGCCATCCACATCTTCCTGCCCCTTTTAGCTCTAAATAAGTTACGTCTTTTTGTTATTTCTCCTATATCTTGTTTTACCATCCAATGACTTATACTCATCAAGTATGTTTCACAATGCTTTCCTCTGTCCCTCTTTCTCTCAATCTGCCCTGTGTGCATCAGGTTTTCCAAGCCGTCCTTTCTCATTGTGTGCATCATAAATTTCAACTGCTTCTTCTTAGTGTTAAGCATAAGTTTCTTTTTTGTTTCCATTTTCTCCAAAACCTAGTTGTTGCTCACATATTTGGTCCATGGTATTCTCAGCATCTTTCTGTAGGACAACATTTCTGTTGCTTCTTCTTCATCTTTGGGAAGATTGTCAAGCATTAGCTAGCATAAAGGGGGACAGATATCACGTAACAGGGCAGTACGCTTTCTTTGTTTCTAATTTTTTTCTGTTTCTTAATACTGTGCTTAGATTCTGGAAAGCAATTTTGCCCATCCCAATATGTCTTCGGATCTCATTGTAGCATTTTCCGTCCTCTGTCTGAACGCTTCCGAGATATTTAAATTTTTTTACTTGTTTGGTTTTAGTACCAACGATTTGTAATTTGGTGATAACCATGCATTCTGTCGCCTTGTAGTTTATAATTAGTCTTTTCTTCTCGCTTTCTTTCGCGACCTACTGTAGGAGATTTTGTAGTTTCCGTTCTCTTTCTGCTATCAACACTGTGTCATCTGAATATCTTATAGTCTTAAGATTGCGGCCGCCAATAATGAATCCCGGTAGGACATCTAATTCTCTCAGAATTGCTTCGCTGTACAGATTGAATTTGTTGAGAAGGCACAATTGGAGAACGCAAATATCTGTACATTTTTTTCTGTTTTTCCTGCTCATTTCCGAAGAAAACAGATAAACGAAAATCATACGGAGAAAGGAATACAGATACCCGGATAATAAATAAATAAATAAATAAATAAATCTAGGATAGTTATCCTCGATTCTCAAGATTAATAGTATGTTATTAGCATCAGGAAATACAATAATTCTGAATCGAATTTACTCCCTATGAAAAATTTTTGATCTAAGAAGAGTTGAGCTGTGGTGCCCTCAATATCTATTGGTCCCACTATAATAAATACCAAAAGTAACCTTTGTATTATCATCAAAGAGTTAAATGCCTTGGAGAGTTGATCTAGATCAATCAGTGTTTCTCAAACTTTTTCAGCCCATGAACAATTTTTTTCTTCAAAAAATTCAAATGGACCATTCCTATTTTTTTAGATACATTTTTGTGAAATGGCTACAATTTATTATGGATACAAATTCTCTGTGGACCACTAGAAATGATATGTGGACCACTGGTGGTCCACCTCAACGACATTGACAATCACTGATCTAGATTGATTGATTCGTTTTATTGCTTTCAACCTTTTGTACGTTATTTAAAGCCAGAAAAATTTTTTACAGTGTAAGAATTTTTTGAGTTTATAATCATTTACTGATAAAAATTCTACTAGTTAATCTAGAGCTGGCGGGAAAGAGATATGCTTTCATGCCTTTCCGAAGTGTATTTGCACATAAACGAATATAATGAACACGACTGGAATTGGAACTCGGTTCACCGGTCTTCAAATCTGAGCCGTTATTCATTACACACACATCCAAGCTCATAACACCTGGCATTCCCAAGCGGTCACCCATCTAGATCTGATCAGGCTCAATGTTGCTTAACTTCGGTGAATGAACGGGAACCGATGTTACAAAGAGAATGCTGTTCCGTAAGGTTAACACATAACAACCAAGTGTAGATTCGGGCCTCAAAGGATGTCGGTGGATTTCTTGGGAGAAACGCGAAGTCAACCCATATTAGAATATACACACCTCAAGATATCTGGAGTCTTTTTTTTCTTTTTTTTTCACACATATAAACGTCTGACTCAGAATGGAGTCCCTCAAACCATCGTAAGAATAAGATCGAGTGACCCAAGTCACCCGAAAATCAATTAATCATTGGGACCGATGTTTATTGATGTCCAGATTTGAATAAAAAAATATTTTACCTATGAATGAATTTTTCTGTTTAAGACCTAAAATATCTAGCGTATATAATGAGGAAAAAAGGCTCAGAAAATTTGACATTCACAGTACATATTAAAGGCAAGAGGAACAGAGAAACCCAGTGAGACACCTATCGCTGGAGTTTCTGCAAATGGTTGGTAGAAAAGGGATTAAGAGCGATAGTAAAAAGGTAACAGTTAGAGCTAAAAATGACAGCAAATTGTGGAGAGCCATGGTTGTAGACATTCTGATGAGACACAGCATATACAAGAAAAAGAGCATTCTTATCATACATTATTAGCATGACAATTTAGTGTATACTAGTAAAATCTGATCGGTTAAAATACTTATTTGTCCCTGTCTACGCGAAACGGGAATGTCAGTGGCAGGAAAGAAAAAATCAAATCAATGATTTTCAGAAAAGGGAGAAAATGAATTGTTCAGAAATATTAGCTCAGGGAGTATTTTTTAAAAATCATTTCACCCCAAGAAACGCAATAAGGCTAGTAGGGCGTAGTAGCTTAGTGAGTATTAGATAATATAAGAAAACTATTATTATGGAGAGAGGACAATAACAGAATAAGAATTAAAATACAGAAAATAACAACTGACGTTGCATTTAAATTTTTGAAGATAAAAATTTCACTGGGAAGCAAGAAGCTGGAAGAGAGTTCCACAAGCGAGAAGTGCGAAAGAAGAAATCTACGCACAGTTACATGTCTGTAACTATAGTTACGTTCATTGCGCATGGTGATTTTTAAGCCTATCTTAGATGTGGCACAAGGTCGAAATTATGGAGCCCCTAATAAATGTCTGACTCTGTTCAGTCGTGATTGATCTAGAGAAACTTGCTAACCATTACACCATATCGAAATGCGAAATTATGTTTTAGGCTTAACTTAGATGTGGTACAAGACCGAAAGTGTGGAGGAGCCTGTAAAGGATCGAACTCACTACTCACTTCATAAATGATCTAGCGAGACAAAATTGCAAACCATTACACCACTTCAAAGACCGACTTTAATAAATCTCTTCAACAAGGTAGAATGGCTGAAACCCATATTTCTTCATCCACCTTTTATCTCCTCATCATTTAGTCGACATTTTTACTCTATTACTTTGAAACTTTTTCTCTTGTATTTTCGTAGTTTTTAATTGTTTGTATTTAGTGAATTGTTTTCTTCCAAGGCAAGAACTTGTTGAATGGTTGCAAATATTTCCGAAGCCACTGAAACCTTATGCACAAAACTAATTCTAGCTTGAAATAGTGGTGGGAATTTTAAAAGTCAGGGCAGTCCCATTTGAATAAATTAAATGTTTCTTATTTTAGCTTACTTTACTTAATTCTCAACTTCTGTTAGGTTGGTGCAAAACTAATGACGTAATAATGTCGTCTTTTTCGACGTTAAAAATACGCTAAAAAACGACATTATTACGTTATTATATTTGCACCAACCTAATAAAACACGTAGTCCTGGGTACAAAAATAAAATACATCTGGCAGCAAGGATTTGGTTAGAAGATTGGCGGTAATGAAGGGGCGTAGAACCAACTCTTAATTGCTGTTGGACCCAGGT
Source organism: Acanthosepion lycidas (assembly GCA_963932145.1). Taxonomy (NCBI): domain Eukaryota; kingdom Metazoa; phylum Mollusca; class Cephalopoda; order Sepiida; family Sepiidae; genus Acanthosepion; species Acanthosepion lycidas. The sequence goes on along the minus strand of OZ010593.1, from coordinate 15,983,368 downwards.
GGTAGCACCTGTTAGGATCCCAACTGTGGGTAAATTTTGAAATCCCAAATATAAGCAAAATGATATGAAATTATAAAAATATATTTGTTATCGTCAAAATACCAGAAATGCATTTTTATATAAAAAAGTTACCAACAATACATTTTATCAGTAGTTGAAGGCATACAACTGCGTTCAAAATTTATTTAATTGAAAACATAAAATTGTTCAAAATATTTAGATTTTAGCATTAAATAACCCACAGAGGATTATATGCCATTAAAGAAAGTCACCCAAACCAAATTCTCAAACACTGTCTCAGGTATAACTTTTTATATTATCAGCTTTGAAAACTAACACAGTTGAAATTATAGATTAGATCTATTTAACTTAGATTTAGCTTAAACTGGTTGGGGCTCAAACGTATTTGCCTTGACTCTGAAGACCAAGAAACGACTCCAGAACGAAAGAGACAATGGGCACTTGTGTGACATTCATGAGAGGCTGCTTGTCTCTAAGCAACTAAATAGCTTAAGCGTTAACAAATAAGGACTATTGAACACATTGTTACAGCTCGAGTAGATAGGTTTACGTTAGGTTCAAAAACTGATTCGTTTTAAATGCAAAATCACGGAAAGTACTTATACAGAAAGAAGACAGAATCAATAAAATGGTGATAGAGAAAAAAAAAAAAAAAGCTGAGTTAAAAAAAGAATTATGGATTTCAACTACGCTATCCTTTGTCTAGACACAGCACCTCCCCAAATGGTATACTTATTGCGAAGTAGAAAAAATGAAAACAGCTAAATGTGGGATCGAATGAGACTACGTGAAAATTATATTGAAATGAGGCGTGCAATATATAATAGTTCAACACCTGCTAAGACCAATATTTTAGCCATTGTCACATGATACTTTGTTCAGTTACAAGGTCATGGTTGTGTCACAATCACTGATAACTGAATGACGAATACAGAACATGTGGCTGAGTGACGAGTTCATATATATATATATATATATATATATATATATATATATATATATATATATATATATATATATATATATATATATATCCAGCTTAACAAGATATTCCTACAAGAAAATAAGAAAAACAATCTGACATATTATACCATAACTTAAGAAAGAAGAACAAACTAGAAAATAAATTATTTCGGCGCCAAATTGGACCAAATTTTCTTGGAAAATCTGAAGAATATTAAAGAATTATTTAACATGAGATACCAAATTGAAAATCGTGTCAAAGAGCCATGTTCTGGAGATAAGCGATTTCATTTATTTGGGTTATACTTATGTGATCGTAAAGTTAATTGTAAAAGTGAACCAACCCATTAAATGCCTAATAAATTAAGACAAAGTTGTGGTTGATGTTATAATGATAAGTCATGCGCATGCCTGAGAATAGATTTTTATTCCCAGAGCGGGAAGCTGAAACATTTTTCAATTTTAATAATCCTATGTCTATAATTGACCACGAGTATAAATATAATAATGCCACGATTTAATTATAAAATTGCGATTGAGCAACCAATTTCTGTCAAATTGCCAAGATAGAGTTTACATGCGCAATATTTTCCTCATCTTCGATGTTGTTATCACAACGTTTCGAACGACACACTCTCCGGCCTTCATTAAAAGTATGGCGATCCGGAAAGCCTACATGGAATTCAAAACTGAAATTTTTATTAAATCTACTCGGGTAGACTATTCCCGTTCCACTGACCAATATCTACGTGTATCTCGTCAAGTTCTTATTTAGCACTGCGCAGTCATTGATCGATTGGCTTCCACTAAGTCCAAAGCTACACAACCTGAACCTATATCTTCTGTTTTTATCAGAAAATTTTACAGTCACATATTTGAGTGTTTTCTTTTTTTAATTTAGAAATCTGAACTATGTTCATCCTATTGAAATATATATATATATATATATATATATATATATATATATATATATATATATATGCAGACACACACACACACACATATATATATATATATATATATATATATATATATATATATATATACACAGTGTAACCCGGATATAAGAGAGATTTGCTCTGGTCCCAAATTAGAGCCTGTGTTAGTGTATATAAATTAGACCAAACCCGGATATAAGATACTTCTTCTCCGGTCCTGACAACTCCCTTATATCCGGGTTACACTATATATATATATATATATATATATATATATATATATATATATATATATATATATAGTACAGGTAATAAATCCGATGGTATATAATCCAAGTGGATCCTAATAATATCAAATATTAAAACTGATCCACAAAAAGAGCTCAATTTATTTATTATAACAGAGCATATATTTTACACAATAAAATCCAAAATTATCTCATATGGGGATAGATCTTTTTCAACCAACGCGAATTACGTCAGTCTTATTCAATCCCGGTGTACGGGCTAAATAAAACATCTCTATAACACTAAAAACATACACACAACACACACACACACACAATTAAATTGAAAAAATAATATCATCCTTGGTAATGGCTAAATATATAGTCGAAATTGCTCGGAATTATAAAACATTTGAACAGTTTCTACACACACTGTCCAAAAAAGACCGCTTGAGGTGGTGTAATGGTTACCAAGCTTGTCTTGCTGGATCAATTACGATTGAGCAGTGAGTTCGATCCTCACTGTGTGCCCCCTACTTTCTGCCTTGTGCCACATCCAAGCTACGCTTGGAAAATCCCTATAACATACAGAGTTATATATCCGCTGGCTATTTGGTAAACAATCGTCAAGTGATTTTCAAGTGACGCAAAAGACGTACATGCCGTTCAAATAGAAAATAATGAATATCGAACGACGACGCGAGAGGGAATTGTCCCATTTTCAAAAGAAAATCCATATTTCTTCAATTACTGCAGTCGACATACTGTGAAATCTTTTCGCCCTTGATCGATCTGAATTATCGACTCGTATATACACCTCGAAGATATTATTATTATTAATAATAATAATAATATCAGCAGTAGTTGTTGTTGTTACTTTAGTCATCGACTTTTCAGGACAGAAGATACTCAAGGCCCTGTCATCTCGCTGAATTTTTGTAATGTCGTTGGGACGGTTTCGATTACCTTGGGCTTCCAGTTTTTCCCCAGTTTTTATCCCAAGTATCTTCCTTAACATTCCGTTCTCATCATTACTAATAACCTCAGTCGTCACTTTAATATTTGATAAAATTGTTTCCATATGTTTATCAACATCCTCCTTGTAACCTTTTAATTTCATCTGTGGCCAGTTCGTATCGTGATTACGCATTATCTGCAGCTTTTTTCCCTTTACAACGACTGCATCAGACTCAAATGATGTATCCGAAATTCAAACTCCTAAAATGTTCAATTTAATGTTTAATTTTTTATATACTTTATGACAAATTCTAGTTGATGTATATTCTAGCTTGCGTTGTTCAGTTCTCTTTAAAATAAAGATTCTTTAACATTTAATCCTGTCTCCTTTTAAACACCTTCAGTGTTAGAATGATACATCTGTTGATTATATGTTTACGTTATAATATAGCTGATATAAGAAATATATATATATCTATATAATAAATGCGAATGTCAGTGTGTCACAACTTTTCATTTTTACTTCTAGCCGTCGTCGCTCAATATATCATACCATTTTGAAATCAGGCCGATTCTGTGAGTAAATTAAAAACAATCCAGGCCGGATGTGGGCCCGCAATCCTAAACATGTGCATTCTCATGTTTTCATTACTGTGACTGATTTCGGCGATGTTTTTACATGATTTTTTATTTTTTTATTGCAACGATTTTTTTGATTTTTTTTTTTTGTGCGATAACAATTTTATAACTTGGAAATAAATTTAGGGAATAATCGAAATGAACTGCGAAATCCAGCGAAAGTCATCCATGAAATAAAAAAAATCATTGTGGATACGGAAAGGTCGGATAGACGTACATAAAACTGTTTTCAAATTAAGTGGTGGCAGAAGAATCATCGTTGAATTTTTAAATGGTAGGCTTAAATATTAATGCAATCCTTAAATGCAGCGATCAACTGAGTAATTTATTGTTGCATCTACTCCTCACTACTTATTGCGATGAAGGCCCAATCAAGAGCCCTCTTCAGCAGCTAGCTTAAATGCCGCCCGATATGACGTAATTAAGCTAGTATATATATATATATATATATATATATATATATATACAGGGTGTCCATAAAGTTCATGTGCACTTTAAGAAATTTACAACTTTATTTGTATTTGCGATAGAAATAATCTGTCAAAAATGTTATAAAGTTTAATGTACCTAGTTTGAAGTATAGCTAAAATAATTAATGTGATTCCAGGCATTACTGTAAATCAGTTGGCAAATGTTTTCCGTGAACTGCAAAATTGTATTACCCTTTGTATTGCTAATGATGGAGGACAGGTGGAAACTTAAATAAAATTTCAATAAAACCTTAAAAGAATATAGATTTACTTCTTTTTAATCCTTTTTACAAATTATTTCTATCGCAAATACAAATAAAGTTATAATTTTTTAAATTGCACACAAACTTTATGGACACCCTGTATATAATTTTTATATTGTTATTTTTTTCATTAGATATCTGTTTTGGCTTTGTTATCATAGACTTTGTCCTTTTCCTCTTTTTTCATGAAGAATATTCTTTCTAGTAGCATTATTATTATTATTAGTAGTAGTAGTAGTAGCATTATTATCATCATCATCATCATCGGTGATTAAGAGAGCATCACAGAAACAAAGTGACACTGAGGTAAACATATACGAAACCCAGTATAGCCATCAATGTACCCATTCTGCTAAGAGTATAGCAGACATAAGCACCACAGCCAAATTTGCGCGATATGGTTTGATTAAATGTTGTGATAAAAGCATATCTTTATCTTGTTGACTGCCCAAAGTATACATATATATATATATATATATATATATATATGTATATGTGTGTGTGTCTTTCAAACGCTATTTTTAGTAGATATCCATGTTTCAAATAGAAGAAGACAGTATTGTGTCTATCGGCCTAATGTCTCGAATAACTTAGCAGAGAAAATGTTCTCTCCGTGCAGGCCGATATACCTTATATCGTTATCCGCTAAAAAATAACTTTTAATGTAATATATATATATATATATATATATATATATATATATATATAACATTAAAAGTTATATATATATATATATATATATATATATATATATATAACATTAAAAGTTATATATATATATATATATAACATTAAAAGTTATATATATATATATATATATAACATTAAAAGTTATATATATATATATATATATATATATATAACATTAAAAGTTATATATATATATATATATATATATATATAACATTAAAAGTTATATATATATATATATATATATATATAACATTAAAAGTTATATATATATATATATATATATATATAACATTAAAAGTTATATATATATATATAACATTAAAAGTTATATATATATACATATATATATATATATATATTACATTAAAAGTTATATATATATATATATAAATATATATATATATATATATATATATATATATATAAAGCTAAAAATAATTATTCATTTGTACATACCCCTCTATGCTACTCTATGATTTATGCTTACAGAGATCCTCAGGAACAAATGTAATCAGTCCGAGCAAACACTTCTTTATTTATAGGCTTCTGGCTTATTCTGAACTTATTAAATTTCTACACCGTCAAAGAAAATGTTTCTGGTATTAGGAAAAACGACCTGATTATTACAAGCGAGATTCCGCCATTTTGACCTATATTCTGGACAAATTCCAGAATTCGCTTTCCTTGGCCGGCATTAAAAATGAAAATGAAAGGATAGACATTTGATATTAATTACTGCATTTATTACCGATCGTATTGGCTTTCGTATATACAGATTTAAAAGTCTACCATTTGTCCTTGCTTACACTATTGCTACTTCATCTGGTTTGGTGCTCATGCTATATATTTAGAGATTCTTGATAAAGTCTAAAGAAGAATCTGCAATGTTATTGGTCCTGACCTGGTATCTCGGCTTCAGCCACTTTCCCACCGTCTTTACGTAGTTTTTCTATGCCTTTTTTTTATAAATATTAATAAATAAATAGTGTCATGATGAAATCTCCTCGATAGTACTTAGACTCTATGAATTTAAGTGCAGTACTAGATTTGCGGCAAGGTCTCATCATTTTACTGTTGAAATGGTGAGATGTAATCGTAAGTTCTATGACAACAGTTTATTTTTTCGCACTTCTTGCGTGTGGAATTCTCTTATGGCGCCTTGCTTTCCAGTCAAATTTGATCTTCAAAAATTAAAAGCAATGACAATCGTTTTCTGTCTACATAATGCATGTTTTTTTTATTATTCTCTCTCTTGATTATCTGTTTTTTTTTCTGATATTCTCTAACACTGAGTAACCCTTTGTGTCTTAGTGGATTTATTACTGTTCTGGGATCTTAGCCATAATAATAATAATAATAATAACGGACTATTTCATACTTAATAAATACTGCGCATCAGAAGTAGGCAAAGAGTCAATCGTTCACCTCCTGACCGGCTGTTCGGTTGAACTCTCTGCCTTCGGGCGGGGAGGAACCCGAAGGAGGCTACGCTGAAGGGCGCAGTCTCTTTTGGGGAGGTAAACCGGCCCTGAACCCGTTTATACGGGTTCAATGGGCATATTTTGGGGCCGAGTCCACGGGCTCGGAGATCCCACATTAAATAACCGGCCTTGTGCCACATGATGCCCCAGTTGGGGGTGGTGACTGAATATCGCCAGTAGTTCAAGTTGAGTCAGTAGTTCAAGTCGAGTGAAGAGTCGAGTCAGAGGCAGTCCGAAACAGAATCGCGTTCAGACAATTACTGCAAGACATTGGAATAGTGATACTGGTCGAGACTACATTGTTCTCTCTACTAAACCTGATTGTTCCTACTAACACTTCTACTTCTCTGTATATATTCCTGTTTGTAATATATCGGTGTTATTCCATACCTGTGTTCGAGTTCTTCTTTATTGGTTCTACCTTGGACCATCACCGTGGTACAAGCAATCGTACCATAACAATTACCTTGCTTGGGGTTAAATGATTTTTTTAAATATTCATTTTCATATAGGATAAACTGAAATGATTAAAAATAAAAATAAAATAGAAATAAAGAAATGTCTGTGCATTTGTGAATGTGAGTAAACTGAAAGAAAAGACAATCACAAGAGACAAAAGAATAAAGTTGATTTTGACTTTAGTAATTTAGCAGATGTCTTTGATTAAATTTTCAAAGTTTTCGTCTATCTTGTGGCGTAATGCTACTCATACTACCACATGGTCTCAGCTTGTCTTTTAGATGCTGATCCCTTTTGCGATAATGTCCAGTGTGGGGACTGAAGTCAGTGCAAGTAGCTCTCATGACGCAGCGAAGCACACGTGCTTAATTTATTCAGTTGGGGCAGTTGGAGAAACGTTAGATCGTTGGCATTTAATGAGACTGGAAAGTGATTTTGAAGAATTGCTGCGCATGCTAGACCTGACAGTTTGGTGGTGATTCGATGTAACCACGAAGATGAAGATTCCTGTCTCCATAGATTAGATTCTGGACATCTTCGTAGAAGAAACGATCACCATGATTAACACATCAGAAAAGTGGCATCGAAAGCAGAAGCTTCATTGGAATAGCGAAAAATGCCTTCCAAAAGTTCAGAAAAGTATCAAGTTTTGATGGTTGATTTTGTTTAGCGGCATATCAACATCTATAAGTTTTTTAATGCCGAAATCTAAAGATTTTTAATAGAATCTTACACCCGAAATCTAAATATTTTGAATAGAATCTTACACCCGAAATCTAAATATTTTGAATAGAATCTTACACCCGAAATCTAAATATTTTGAATAGAATCTTACACCCGAAATCTAAATATTTTCAATAGAATCTTACACCCGAAAATCTAAATATTTTCAATAGAATCTTACATCCGAAATCTATATAATTTGAATACAATCTTACACCCGAAATCTAAACAGTTTGAATACAATCTTACATCAGATTAAATGTATTGTTAGTAATCCTACTATAAAATGTATTGCTGGTCACTTTGCTTTAAAAATGTATTGGGAATTTTACTATAAATAGGTATTGTTTGCAATTTTTAATATAAATATGTATTGCTGATCATTTTTTTTTTATATATAAAAATGTATTACTGGTATTTTTACTATAGAAATGCATTTTTATACTTTCATAATGTTTTTTTTGGGGGGTCATTATTTGCTCATAGCTGGGACCCTAACAGGTGCTACCACACCGGGTCACCGTGGATATGGTAACAACAGCTATTAAGAGGTGGTTCCGCGTTTCTCAAAACCGCCAGTCTTCTGAACAAATGCTCCTTAGAATCTCCGATTTTCCGCTCAGTGGAATTGCTGCTGGATGATGACAAAGTATATTATGCTAATGAATACAGGACAATCTTCTCATTGGGGAAAAAGAGACTTGAGGCAAAAGAGATATTCTACAGAACGATGTCGTGGATATCATGAACTGAACAGGTAACAAGAACATTTTAAAGAAAATGCAAGCCTTATACTTAAAATTAGAAAGATGGTTGAAATGACTACGGCACATAAAGAGAAAGGAGAGCTTGGAGAATTTGATACTCACAGGATATATTGAAACCAAGAAAAACTAATGAAACATTGTGAACATCTTCATCGGTATCGTGAGATGTTCATTAGGGAGATTGAATAACCTCTTATAGCCATTGTTAGTTAGATTTTCCCGATGGCCGTTCCTAATACTTCAAAAAACTTGCATACTTTAGGGTTCTACAAGTAAAAACTCGCGCTTTTTTGTGGAGGGAACGTTGAAGAAGAGGGCGGTGTTCTATTCCTGCAGAATAATCTCTGACTTTCATGTGCAGATTTCTCAACATACTCTGCGAGTCTTTCAGCAACGTTGCAATTTGGCATGATTTACAAACCTGCCTTCCATGTCTAATTTAATTGTAGATCATATAAATTACAGCTGAATTCTAATACAACCATGTTAATATTCCCTGTTTAAGAAGACATTCAACTCTCCGAAGCTAACGCTGGGAAATTAATAATCACTTCTTAAATCTCACGTTTTTAGCTAAATTTATATTACCAAAAGGAAAAATAAGTAGTTTCGCTTGAAATATATTTATAGCTTAATTTTCAAACTTTGCCATGTTGTTAGCATCAATGTATCTTGCTCAGTGCGTTTTCTTTCAAGATTATTCGTTGCAATATAATCTTCAAAGATCTCAAAATTCCATTATTTTCTACCTCATACGGACTTTTGTTTATTTTGTAATGAATACAAGGCACAGATTGCGTTCGACAGAGGTTTCGCCTACAATTAAATTTTTTTGACGAAGTAAAACCAAGTTATTTTAGCAACAACATTCATAGAATTCTAACAGGTTTAACTCATTTCAGTATTGTCTCACAATCTATTTTTCGTTTGAAATCTGGAAGCTATAGGTTGTTTTATTTTCTTTCTCTCCGTTCACTGTTGAATGGCTAAACGAAAAATAAAGGTAGACCAAACAAAAGTGTCTTTCTCGTGTGTAACAAGCAGGTAGAATAGGTTAACAATAAAACGCTCTGTTGAAGCAAAAATTAAATAGTGAAATAAATGGGAAGAATAGAGACTTTCTCAAAAATACTGGATGAAAAAATATTAGAAAAGAATGCTTTCTATAAAAAGAATTAACAAAGGAATTAGAAAATTACTGTCAATGTGTCTATTGTCTGTGTCCTCAAATAACACTGTTGCATATATTTTAAAAGAGTCAATCCCGAAAAGTCATTACAACTTTTACTCATGAAACGACGATGCCATGAAGAATACTTGATATTTGTAAAAATGTTTACGTTTCAAGAAAACTTAATCAATCAGATTTAAGGTCGGGTAGAAGCTATGTAAAATCATAATCACGTATTATATACTCTTTTTCCTTAAATGGTGTTGGAAATGATATTAATATTTTTGTTTATTCTTTTAATCATTTCAATCTAAGCGAAGCAATAAAGCCACTCAGACGCAGAATGTTAATGCATGTAAACAAAGGCCCGAAAAAGAAAGAAAACATTATTAAGGAGAGAGAACAATAAAAGAACAGCAATTGCGAAGACAGTGGATAAAGCAGTGCCTTGAGAAGTCTTCCGAAAATATTGATCTAATACAATACTGCTCTCTCTTTCTCATTCCCTTCCTATATCTCTCATTCTCGCTCTCTTTTCCTATCTCCCATCTCTCTCAATACACACACATATACATATATATATATATATATATAAATATATATATATGAAACGATGAGCTCTCGGAGAGGAAGGGAGATATTATAAGCAGTGGGTGCTCCTGTAAATGCAATGCTCTTCTACTCGAATCGTGCTCTCCTAGCTACTGGCGCCTTTCGCACTGTAAAAACGCTAAAATTTCCCTGTCGTGCGACGATTGGGAGTAGAATCTCTGACTGATGCAAAAATAGCTGGGTTTCGACCCCGGCTTGAAGCAATCAGATATCTAGCCGCACATGAGCTGTAATACAGCGAAACAGTTTGTCTGTGAATGACTATATATATATATAATGTGTGTGTGTGTGTGTGTGCATGAATATATATATATATATATATATATATATATATATTCATGCACACACACACACACACACATATATATATATATATATATATGTTCAACCGACACTACTTTCTAACTCTTTTCTCGCACTTCCCTCCTGTGGAACTTCATTTTCTTTTCCTTTCCTCTGCCGCCTACAAAAATTTAACTACATCCTCAATCCCCGTGTTTTGTAATTCTGAACCCTACTTATATTATCCATTTTTCGCAGTTATGCAGACCCCAAAATGCCATGGAATTGTAAAGCGCAGTGGTTGACTACATTTTGAAGGGATCTGGATTGATTCTTTTATGGCTCATCAAAATTTATTTAAAGCCAAAAACATATTTCGGATTTAAGGATTTTGCTTAAAGTACTCCATATTCACAATCAACACTCTGTCCCCCATCTAAATACTAACCGAGCTCGATGTCGCTTAACTTCGGTGATCGTACTGAATCGATGGAAGCATTACGCAACATAATTAGACAAAAGAACAAGATAAAGAGATGGAATAGTCTTATTTACCACTGCATATCTTCTATACAACATTGACAAGTTATGACTTCTGTGCGCGAATGATGATAGACGGAGTAACATTTTTAACCCGATGTCATTTTATAATAATCTGTGTGGTATCAATTCGATGTGAAACGAGTGAAGAGAGCTCTTTGAGGTCACCGGGCCTTTTAATCTTCTCTTAGAGTAATGCGTTTCGGCTTTGGTCCGTAAATGCAAAAGAGAATCGTAAATGTTTCGATGATTTCAAAGTATTGATCTTTGCACAGGCAAAGAGGATTTCGCTATAAAATCAATTATTCGAATAGTCTCTTATCTGAACCGGAGTTTCAAAGCCACTGACAGGTAAAGGTCTGAGTAAGCATTTATGGCATTCAGAAGGCTGAAGTATACACAAACAGGCAAATGATTTGCTATTCATAATAAAACAGAGTAAATAACTTTACATAGTTCATTGATATTGTGTCAAGTTAATCTACGAGAAATACTGAGAGGATGTAACCCTGTAAGCAATTTTGAGTCATTGGAGTAAAATTCAATATAACACAAATGAATGAATTATTACTATATATATATATATATATATATATATATATATATATATATATATATATATATATATATATATATATATATATTGGTAACAGAAGCCATTGGTTTATACCAACGGCTTCCCATACTTAATACTCGTTTTCACTCTCGCGTGGTCATGTGTGACGTCATGAGCTGTGGTCCGATTTTCGCTTCCAGCCTCTTACATGGACGAGTTTATCGTTGCTTGGAAATCATCCATGTAAACAGAAACAGAAAATCATCACTGTCTTGTCCGTGTATTGCTTAATATATTGTAATGTAACTGCCATATTTGATAATGGCTTATGTAAGCCGAAAGTTTAGATAGGATTAAAAAAATATATATCAATATTGTGATTTTCTTTCTTCCTTTAATGATAATGTTATTAAGCTTATCAGACGATATGAAACGAATTTACATAAAATAGACAACACTTGTCTATATTATTTAATGAATCAATATATATATATATATATATATATATATATATATATATATATATATATATATATATATATATATATATATATATATATATATATATATATATATATATATATATATATATATATATATATATATATATATAAAGAGAGATAGAGTGAGAAGTGCAGAAAATATATCAAATACTAAGTACTAACTGTAGCATTTTTGGTTTGGCGGCGAATAAACTTGTTCATTTACCCGATTTTTCTGGTGAGTCGCTTGGCGACAAATATCTTAGCCAGTCATAGAGTGGCTGGGAGTTCTTGAAAATTCAAATGCCATCTAGAACAATGGGAGAGACTGGACTCCATAGTTTTGTGTACAACCAGACCGACGATGAAGCTTCTCGTTTGCCCGAAGGCTTCCTGGATTGAATCAACAGCCAGGAAGTAGGGTTTCCTCGGACAAATCTACGGCTACGTGTCCCTGAACAAGACGAGCCTATAACTTGGAAAACATCAGCAGTGGTTTGACTTGGAAAAGAATTGGCTCTTCTAGATCTATTTGACCAAGTCAACGACACGATACGCATGAATGAATATATCTCCGTCATTTAATCCAGATATATTTTCCTGTGTACTGTCGTTCCAAACAAGACTAAAATTGGTCGTCTTGTGTGGAGCAATAGTTAATAAACACTTTGGAACATCTTTGTCTACAGCAGCGAGTTGCCTTTCACTAATAGTATGTATTATCAAACTATGCTAATATAAGTACATTAGCGAACTGAGGGAAAACTGTAATGAACACGTTAATCAGCAAATCATTAGAAAATCGAATTCGATACCCACCCCCTTAATTATAGTAAATTTTAAAAGAATAAGCCAAGTAAATATTAGTGTTCGGAAAGTAATAACGCATTTAACTGTTAGTGTCAAGAAACCAAGAGGGAATAAGAGTTAGATGGTAGGAAACGGCGTCTAGAATTAGTTTATCTTTTCTTCTCTGACTTTCTATTAAGAACCTACATCGCAAGGTTGTAATTGGAAAATCCTTAGTAAATGCTTCTGTATTGAAACCATGTGCATCAATTTCTGCCTAACACGGAGCAAAAATACGACAACTAAGAAGGAAATGAAAATCATTACAAATAATAAATAAAATCAATTAAAATAAAAAATTAAAAATTAAAAATAAAATTACTTAAATAAAGTGTCTGAGAAAATGTCGAGGTACTTGAATATCTCAGCAAAAATCTATAAGACATTTCCAATTTTGGAATATTTTAAAGAAATTTGCTTCAAAGGGCATATAGCAAATTTTTTTCAGATTTAAATCGGGAGGCATTTTAATCAGGATATTGCTACGTTCTTACGGAAAAAATATCACCAACAGCCGCATACAATTACGACACTATTAGAAAAATGATTTAGTTTTATGCATCATGCAATAGAGCAGAATGCATTATTTGGAAAATAGACTTTGATATCGATATCTCTCATACAACACGAGAATATTCGGCTAACATTATTAAATCATTCCAATTAACTTGCAAATGACGTAGTATTTGGTATGCTAAACTTAAAGTGAAGATCTACACATACAGACAAACACACACATATATATATATATATATATATATATATATATATATATATATATATATATATATAACTCTATCACTGATATTGAGCACTTTCCAATACGTACCGTGCATTTTTAATATATAAATGATATATATAAAAATTGCATATATATATATATATATATATGCATGCATGCATGTATGTATGTATAATCATAAATAAAACACATATACAAGATCCTGAATATGGCCTTAGCGTGAAGACTCCCTGCAGTTGTGCGTATATATACTCCAATATCATTTTTGATTAGGTTTGTCATATACTGTTAGCTTGAAATAGACTGAGCTTTTATAACCTATCGCTCTCTCAATATATATATATATATATATATATATATATATATATATATATATATATATATAGATAGATAGATAGATATAGATATATATAAGTTAAAGTACGTATAAAAAGGATTCATAGTTTATACGTAATCTCACACAAACGCACGCGCGCGCGCGCACACACACACACACATATATATATATATATGTATATATATTTATATAGCTCGGATAGATATTCAAATAATATATGTATAGTATGACTAGGTTAAAATATTTATAAATCAATATCTGAGTGTATGTATAACATGTCCTACTGAAGTAAGTGTGAATATATATATATATATATATATATATATATATATATATATATATATATACTTTGTCTGACGATCGCAGAGAGCGTGAAAGTCAGGATCACAAACTCACATCAATCCAACTAAATTGGTAAGCTCTATCACTGATATTGAGCGCTTTCCAAAAAGTATCACGCATATATATATATATATATATATATATATATATATATATATATGTATGCACACATTTTTATAAATTTACAAATAAGCATAACATGTTTGTTTATGTAAACATTTATATGCGCGCGTGTGTGTCTGTGTGTGTGTAGGGAGAGACAGACAGAGAGCAAATAAAGGAGAAACAGAAGAGAGGACAAGAGTTAGAAAGATTTTTGTATTTAATTTATAAATACATATATTAAGCTGAAGATATCTGTATATACACGCACACACACATATATGCACACATCTATTAATATACATAGTATGGCTTGTGAAGGTAAATAAACACACACACACACACACATATATATTTTCACACACACACACACACATATATATATATATATATATATATATATTCACACACACATACATACACACACTCACACACATACACACATGAGAAGATAACTGGGAGAGACACAGAGGTGCGTCTTTGAAGCAGGGGGAATAGAAAGTAGATAAATAGTGAGAAAGAAATAGGAATGAGAAAGGAATTGCAGTAAAGTAAATAAAAAAAATGAACGTTCTAAAATGTTACATAATCGATATTCGTCATTTCTTGAAATCCTGATGACTTGACGCGATCGATTCTGTCGAGGGAGCTAAAAGTTTTTTGAGCTCTGTAAGTTGATGACTTATTTTTTATTTATTTATTTATTTATTTATTTATTTTGATTCTTTTAATTCGGCACTAACATTTGAAACTATTATTTCCTTTATAACTAGCACTACTAATCAGGTGTTTTCTTTTTTTTTAATTATCCCGGGCAAAAGCTGAAAATGTTCTATGAAAGACAATAATAATAATAAATAAATAAAAAATAAAATAAAATCTGTCTTGTTTTTCTAAGTCAAAAACAAACAGCAATTGCACAGAAAAGTTATATAAAAAGCAGTGTATTCTAAGGTCTGAGAAATAAGCAAAAAATAGACTCTGAAGTGATGCACATGTGTTGAGGACTAACCTGCATGTTGTGTACTAATAATGTCCTTCAGGATGTAATCCGGGTCTTCTGTTTTGTCTTCCCATACTCGATAGGAGTGTTTGTATTTTTGTTTTATCATGTGATTAGCTATGGAATTACATATAAGATAACAACAACGTGGCGTGATATTCGCCTGCCCATTGACGGTAAGAATAAACTTTATATGTTTCCACTTGTTGAGATGTAAAATCTCCATTAGGCCTAACGAGAGGGTGTTAAACGTGGCCCCGACCCGAGTCAAGGTTCGGTACTCCCCATCACTAGCGGTTTTGTTTTGGAATTCATGGCTCATGGCCCCCGCCGTAACGACCGGAATATTCCAAACGGGCGCGTAGCGAGCAACGGGGGCTAAGCTGAAGGAGCAGACGGGCCCAAAAAACACGTGCACTCCGCTTTCCATGTAAGAATTGTAGGCTGCCATCGCACCTTTGATGGGGTTACATTTCGAGTCCATGTATGAGGCTGTGAAATTTATATAAGTCGACAGAGATAGTGCTTTCGTTTTCTCAAGGGCGACTTCAACGGCTGTACGAACCCTGTCAATGGAAAAGAGTCGGTTGTTGTCCTCAGGTAAAATAAAAGCCATTTTTACGTTTGTGTTGTTGACGGACCCGGAATTGTGAAGAAGAAACCAAATTGCAGTAAGCAGCAAAGTCGTTTCAGCCGACATTTTATTAAGTAAGGATTTTTTTTTTTTTTTTTAGTATAAATCGTTTCTTTTTATTCAATTTATAAATACGTCCGTGTTTTCTCCAGTGTAACTTAAAACCGTACAAAATGTCTATATATTATCATGTGAGAACTAGTTTTCTTTTCATTCTTTAAACTTATTGGAAATATCACTTAGCTTAAAATTGGCGTCGTATTTTACGATATTATTTAGTAATAACATATGCAACACTTAGAATAAATTTGCTTATTTTGTTTCTTTTCTTCCATATACACATATCTTAAAATTAATGTTTATATATATATATATATATACACAATATAAACTTAATGGAATTTATATAAACGTAGTTAGTGACGATATTCAACGTAATCATGAAACGATAACCATTCAATTTTACGTAAATTTTTAGGAATCAATTTTCTGTTGTATTCAATTACATGTGGCTGAAAGTGAATCATTTTTTGCAGGATTTTATTTATTTTTGATGATTCGTTTTTATTCTTAGAGTTTTTAAACAATGCTGAATATTTTTTTTTTTTTTTTTAAATAAAAATTTATTTTTAATTTTGTCTTTTTACATTAACTTTTGCACTTGTAATCAGTTTTTCAATTTTTTTTTTAATTTGAAAATTATTTTCACCGGTAAAAATATAAATTTGTTTCGGTTCTTTTTTTCTTTTTTTTTTTTTTTTTGTCTTTTATTATTATTTTTTTTTTTTTAATTCTCCAAGATATGATGACCCGGTTAGAAATAATACCCGGTTTAAGATTAAAATATCCTTAAGAAATTCAAAACATTTTTTTTTTTAAATCTTCATATTCTGTTATATAACGTTCAGTAATTTTCGAAATTCTTTCTTTTTCGATTACAACAGATAAAATGCATTTGAAACTTAAAAAAAAAAATATATATAAAAATAATTAATTAAAAAAAAAATTACATCATTTTTTTCTTTCTTTCTTTCTTTTTCATAAGCAAATATTTCTTTTACTATCGTGTTTTGTCGTGAAAAATTAGTCGTGTTTCTTGAGCATAGAACTTATTATTTTCTCTAATATTGTTATTGTTGATGACGATGATGAATGATGCTGATAATAATAGTGGTCGTCGTAGTGTTGTTGCCGTAGTAGTGTCGGCTCCCGAGGCACGTTGGAGTTGAAGGCGGTGGTGTCGCGCAAATGAAAACACCAACGACCATTCCCTTCATGCAATTTTCGTTTTCATTCACTAGTAGCAGTCATTGCCGGCGTTATTCAGCATTCTTTTCCTCTTTCTTTTTTTTGCTTTTTTTTCTTTTTTTTTCTATATCGCTTCTACAACTGAACGTTATTCTTACTATTTAGTTACTGTTTGTGAGTTTGTGACTAATTCCTGCTAGTTGCGATCCGTGGCGTTTCTGTCTCCTTAGGAATATCTCGCCTGCTACCGACGACGTGAATTCTTCCGCAGAGTTCCAAGCTCTCCTCCCTCCTTCTTATACTTCCTCCGTGTTTCCAATGTTTTTGTTCAGTTTCTCTCGACTTTTGCGTGCAGAGATAGAATGAAAATCAAGATAATAATCCCCAGTCGCTTTTATTATGGATTATTAACGTTAGACATTTTTATTTTAATTGCAGTAATTAATGATGAAATAATTTTATAAGTAAATTAATTATAATTCCATGAAAAATGATTAAAACACATACGTCATAAACAAAGATAAAAATTATAGTTGCAAAACTAGAAGTTTTCTCAGCTTCCAACAAAATTCCCTAATAATTATTTGGAAATCATCCCAGTGAATTTAATACGAATGCTTTTTAATCAGAAGTCATTTCCATAGGATTAGATTCGCCTATCGCCCGGTTCATACTCTTCTCCTGTATTTTAAATCAGAACTAGAGGATTGTCACTTTGTTTCCTGTTTAGGATTGGGTTTTCGGGGTCTC